>JAECWQ010000225.1:10265000-10747500 GCA_018150835.1 Drosophila repletoides | reverse complement strand
AAAAAACAAAAAAAAACTAAAGGACAAGCTAAGGCTTATTATTAATTCCTTATGATTTTAGCCTGAATTCAATTTCAAATTAAATACAAACGATTTTTAATTAAATTGACTTTCAAGTCAATTTTCTAATTTAATTTATAAAATCTCTTAATATATTCTCAAACAGTACTTCAAATATGACCATAACAGATTCTTTTTATATTAATTAATTTTGCAATGTACTGAGAAAAGAAAGTTTTCCAGCAAAACCAGGTACAAAACTCAAGCAAACTTTCAACTTCGAAATTCTTTATTTAAACCTATGTCTCTTACGACTAGCCTTGAAATTAGCCTAAGTTCTGGCTATCTCTAATTCGTTCTTTATTTAGTGGTATAATTAATTGTTTTATAATAATAATAAAAAGTCTTATGGTTCATGTAATCCCAATTTGACTTGAAGAAATTCGGTTCACAATTGAATCCAGTATGAATAGGGAGTGACTCACTGATTTAATCCTGTTCAAACTTGATTTCAAATAAAAAAATGATTCGTTTTGATTTAGTACTGAAACTAAATTCAGAAATTCATAAACTCAAACTTAGCATTCCATTCTTTCTTTCTGTGTAGCTAAACAAAACTGTAATTAAATCGTAATTAATTTAAGCAGCTGCAATTGACAGTTAAATAAAATTAATAAATACCAAAGCATTTTCATATGCAATGACCAATAAATAAATTATTTTTGTTTTTTAGATTTAACTGCCAACATTAGATATAAGATGATTATTTTAAACGAGTTTATTTAATTAGTGTCACAACTAATAAGCTTTAGATAAAAGTCAAATTTAGCTGTAATCTGGCTAGTTTATTGAACTTTGTGACTCACTTTGAATGCTCTCCAAAGAAACTACGAGTAGTACTACGAATAGTTCGTATTAATGGTACCCGCAGCATTCACTCCATAAAAAAAAAAACCAAAAAAACACCAATAGTTTACCTCTGTCTGTCCACCTGCCTAGATGGCTAGCTGAGTCACTTGTTTGGCTACTTTCTCGCCAAATGGACCAGAGATGAGAGGGAGACAAAAAAAAAAAAAAAAATACAGCTAAAAAGGAAGAGAAAGAACTAAGACAAAGCGTACACGCCTCCGCCTTAACAATTCCAGAGTAAATCACGCCAATCACTCGACAAAGTTTTGCATAACAACTGCACAAAACAAAGCAAAACAAAACGAAACGAAACGATAGATAAAAAAAAAAAAAACCCAATGGCCAATAAATGAGGCGAGATAAGATGCGGTGAGTTGAGGTGAGGTGGGGCAATGTTAATGAGTCTTTGTCATTGTTGGAAAACTCGCTTTTCCATTCATAATTCGATACAGATGTCATAAAGGAGGGCTAAGGCGAGTTGGGGCCAAGTCCGTGCATAAATAGTTGGCTCCTATCGTTAGTCTCCTCTACTTTTTCTCTCTCTGTCTATTTCACTGTTTTTCTCTCTTTCTATCTGTGTGTAAAAAGTATTTTCAACTTTTGGCCACATGCTTCATTTATCACAAATTCATTTATCATTTGTCGTCATACACACAGTAGCAATGGCAATGTGAATGCTGTGAATGCGAATCTGAATCTAAAGATGTGAGTGTAAGTGTGAGTGTGAGTGCGAGTGTGAGTGTGAGTGTGAGTGTGAGTGTGAGTATGAGTGTATGAGTATGTCCCAAGCAGCAGCAGCAGCAGCAGCAGCAGCGCAGAGGAAGTCGCCACGAACTAAGCCCCAAAAACTGAAGGCAGACGAAGAAAAATGATAAAGCAACAGCCAGGAGCCAGGAGCCAGTGAAGCTAGGCCAAACGGGATTCGGTTTCGGAGTGGGACACGAAGCATTACCAAAGCTCGATAAAAATGTTGGCGGAAAAGCAAAGCGCCCAAGCCAGAAACTGCAAGACAAAATGAAAATACATTTAATATAAAAAAGCCAGAAATAATAGCTATAGAGTATCGAAGATTGAATACCCTTGAAGATCAATAATTCTTTTCATATTCGGCCCCATAAAATTCGCAAGGGTCTTTAACAAGCGGAGAAATCTGCATTCCGTTTCGCAAAAGAAAAAAAAGGACACCCCACTAAAAACTGGCTTGAAAATTGCAATATATTCCATACAGAAATAAGCTAAAAGTAGTTACAGGCTTGATCATGAAAAAGTGTAATTAAAATACTCATTATTTTGCATAGCAAAACTAATTATTTGAAAATTACTTGAGTAATTTAATTGTAATTAAATGATGCACGAGTAATTACCGGTAATAATAACAGTTTGATGCAAACAGCCTTATAAAATCAATGTACCTTTTTCTCTTCCTCCCGGTCGTGGCTAGCACCAAAAAAGAAAAAGGTCAGGAAAAGCTACGAAAACACAGACGAAAAGTGGGCGAAAAAAAAATACGTAGTAGTACGAGTATATCCCAACGAAACGAAGCGAAAATAAAATTTTCAGCTAATGACAAAAATTTCCGGTTTCAGCTTCGGCAACAACAGCAAATGGCAATTTTGTTGGCGTTGGGCGCAGGAAGAGAAGACAAGCGTATCAAAAACACAAAAAAAAAAAAGCTCGCGAAAAAAAACGCGGCCAAAACGCGCGCGACTAATGATAAAATTCGCATACGGGAGACAACAACAAAAGTGAAAGTGCGCAATTTATGGCCTGACAGGAACTGCAATGGAAAAGAAGTGGAAAAGCGGCAAAAGAAGCAAGGAGTGTGAGTAGAGATTTGCAGGAGTTTTTTTTCTTTTTTTGGCTTGGCTTGGCTTGGCACACAAATCAGTTTTGAGCCTGTCTCGCGTTTTAAAACGCCCGCAAGTAAGACGAAACACTCAAAAAAAAAACGTGCACATCTTGGAGTTAATTAGTAAACCCCAAAATATTGGTACACAGAGAGAAAAACAAAAAAAAATATTTCAATTTAATCATTCGAAAAAGAGCTACGATCAAGTTAAAATATATACATTTTTTTAATATTATATCAAAAAATTTGAATCAAAAAAGATTTATTATACATTTGAATTGCAATACTAAAATCCCTAATATTAGTTGCTTAATACTGATAACTGAAAGCCTATTTTATTTAATATATAATCAATTATTTTTTTACAGTGTACTCATATTCGTAGCAATTGTGAGTGGAAACCCTTTTGCGATTTAGTGCGCGTGCGTTGCACGTTTGACGGCATATTTTGGCGGCGGATTGGAATTTTAAGTGCTTGGACGTCAGCTGCCGCTGCTGGTGCTGCTGCTGCTGCTGGCTAAGGTGTTGCCCAAGGTGTTATTCCCCCTCCAACTGCCCCATTCCACCGTTTCACAGAGAAAAAAATATATAAAGGAGTAGTAAGTGGGAAAACAAAAACATAAACCGAAAAGCCAAACACAGTGCGAAATTTGATGAGGGGCATGGCAGACACTTGAACTGAAGCGTGCACCGCTAAATCCACGTAGGTAATAAGGTAATGGCAATGCTAATGGCTAATGGGTAATGGCCAATGGGTAATGGGTATGCTGTAATGGGTAATGGTTAATGGTGAATGGTAATCCAAGCCAAGTCATGCGTCTGCCACATTTTTAAGTGTTTTGTTTTTTTTTTTTTGGCTGAAAATTACTTTCATTTTGTGGCCACATTCCGAGAATCGCAATCGCAAAACAAAACAAAAACTGCAGCTCAAGTGGGGGTGGAGAAAGCACATTGAGTGTGACTCATACTCGTGAGTGTATTCATCTAGTAAAAAGCTCTCACAATAGTGTTTTTAGTTTTCCACTTTTCCAACTCAAATACTCTATATTTAAATACTCTATATTTAATTAGCTAAATTAAATTGAGTTCAAGTACTTAAGATATACTCAGTTGAAATCAAACGAATAGCGTTCGATTTGATTTGATGATTTGATTTTAGACCAAGATTCAATGAGTCTTTGACAACTTACAACACTCTTAATGCCCGTTGGTTGGCTTTGGGTCTAGACAGTCTCAAGATGCCCACTCGTTTGAGTGTTTCGAGTATGTATTTTGAGTGTATTTGTGTGTCCTCTCTATGTATGTATGAATGTATGTATGTAAATCAACGCACATTTCCCCACGTCGTTTCAACAAAAAAGCCAAAACTCATTTATCAGCGGCATTTCAACAACAAAAGCGGCCCACATACAACAACCAACAACCAACAACAACCAACAACAACAAACAACCAAACAACCAAACAACCAAACAACCGACAACTCAAACTACGCGTCAATGCACAAGAAATGAGCAGCATCATCATTTATAGAGAGCATAGGCTCAACCTCAACATCAGCCTCAGCATCAGCATCAAAAGCACAGCCCATAGTCATCATATATACATAACTACATACATATATATTTTATATATATATATATATATACATACATATATACCAGATGATTATATAGTGCGCTATTTGGCCATGGGCGACATGCTTATTATCGGCTCTGGTTTTTTTTTTTTTTTTTTTTTTGGTGCTTTGTGTTGCCGGTTTTTTTATTACCCTTCCAAAGAGTATAACAGCTCATTTTTACTATATGTACATATGTGGAAAAGAATATATATTCCTGTTCAATAAGGAAAACGTCAAACTTTTTCTTTCTAAATAATCAATAATACTATCGATATCATATTCAAGCTGACAATGGTTTGATCGGTTCCGGCTTTTGTTGTTTTGCTTTAGAAAAACTAGTGTATATATTCTTGAACAGTAGGATTCATTTAAATAAAATGTACTAATTCTTTTACAAGAGCTGCTAAACAATCGATTATTTATAATTTATTACTTCCCTTTAACTTATATTCTATTATCGATAGTAAGCGGAAAATTCAAAATTCAAAATTCAAAGAAAACTATCGATATGGGTATTTCAGAGTGTTCAGCCTGCTTAATGCAAAGTCGTTAAGCTACATATGATAATTTTATGTTTAAATCAATGAAAAACAATCTGCAAAGGGTATTAAATGTTTAACATCTCGAAAATAGTTGGTTTTTTTTTTGTGTTCTTTTCATTGTTTTCTCCCCGGTTATACGATATATTGTTGACCCAGACGCCATTTAATTTATTGCCGACATTTAATTGCAAATTTGTCCTTTCGAGGAATTGGCACAGATGCGCGTGGCGTCTAAAAACATTGCATAATTTAGAGTATTTACATACTTATATACATATGTGTATGTATATATATATGTGACTATATATATGGGCTATATATTACATATAATGACTACAAAACTGTCATTAGACACGGCGCATAAACTTCAGAAAACAAGAACAACAACAAAAACAACAACAGCCACAACAATCGGAGCAAACAGAGCGCATAGTTCTTTTATACTAGAAGTAAAAACAAATTTTTTGTTTTTTCTGTTTTTCAATTTTTTTCCCATTTGTTATTTCTTCTACTTTTTTTTTGTTTTCGTAATATTCCATAATTTGTATAGCACTTGTGAGCGAAAAGGAAGCAGCTAGCGATGGTCATCGATTTATGGGGCCTCCATTTAATTGATTTTACAACTTGACTCGAGACTGCGAGAGACAAGAACAAGAAAGACTTCGTGCTTCGGCCACTTCGAAATTCAAATCATGAAAGTGTTAAGAAAGCGAGCAGGCCGCCAGGCAGGCAGGCGAAAAAAAAAAAAAAGAATAATAAAATAAAAACCCTAGAGAACCGGACTCTAAACAGGTTCTGTCAGCGAACTGTGAAGAATTTTTAACCTGCCTCTGTCTTTCTTTCTTGGCCTCTCTTTCTCTCTGGCGAGTCCCAGTCCGAGTCCGCGTCCGAGTCCGAGTCCGAGTTCGAGTTCGAGCTCGAGTCGCGATGGTGTGTAAAAGGCAGCAAGAAACCAGTTCTCAATAATAAAAACTAATTTATTTACTAGTTGTAGTAGGTACAAAACACACACATGTAAATAGAAACGAAAGACAAACTGAGAAAAAAAAAAAAAAAAAAAACTCTGCTCAAAGGCGACAACAGTTCGAAAAACTGCGTGTGTGGCTAATCAGAATCAAATTGATTTAAATTTGAATGGTTCGGTTCGATGGGTAAAGTGCGTGCCATGGAATAGGGACGGAACGGTGGGAACAAAAGGCGGAAAAGTGAGAAAACCGATAAGCAGGGGCAAACCAATTGTTGTTAGTGTTGTTTGGACTATTCCCAAGTTATCTGCGGCTGGCTGCTGTGGCTTTTGTCAATTTTAGCTTCTTTCGGCTAAAATATGAGACAGGTAAGCGAAGAAAATAAAAAAAAAATAAACGAAAGAGTGCGACATATAGAAATAAATATGGGGCGCAATGTCTGAACCATATTTGCATAATATTAACACAAAAAAAAACACCAGGAAAAAAGAGAGACAGAAGGCACAAAGACTGAAGTTCTTTAAAAGTTACTTTAAAATGTATTTTTTTGTGTATTTATCCTTTAAAATTTTGAGAAAACTTCGACTTGAAAGTTTGAAAATTTTCATTTCAGTTTCCGATTTATAGAGAGCTGAGCCCATGGATCACGTTTAAAACTAATTTAGCTGCAATGCAACGACTAAAAAGATATTTTTATTTTAGTATAAGAAACCTTTTGGTTTTTACAAGCGGGCCAATTTGTTAGTCTGAGTTTCTTCAGTTTTTGAACCGAACCTTTTTTGTTGAAAAAGAGGTTCAGTTCAAGTGACGCTGCGAGGGATATATAATTTTGTAGGTTCGGCTGCAAGGACATACAAAAAGTCGAAGTTGAACCGGTTTCCACCTCTCAAATCAATGAGGCCCGTTGAAAGGTCATTCTTTTTCTGGATTAATGTATATATCGGAAACAGTTCCCCATATAATGCTAGATTTACATGTAGCTGACAAGTTACCTGTCCTTTTTTATTAGTATGTTATTTGAAAATAATATTCACATCACTTATCTATGTACATATAAAGTACATAGAAAGTATACAGATATGCCTCGTTATGAAAATCCATGGAAATTTTCCTTTTTTGGGCTGAAAGGGTCTTCAGTTCGAAGATACCTAGTATAACATGCACATGCTAATTGCATGGGTTTGTTGACAGGCACTGTGCATAATCGAACTAGATATGTGAATACCACTCTAATAACTAAAGCTATACTTAAATATTTGTACTATAATCTTTATGAAAATGGGAACCCTTACGATAATACGAGCATTTTCCGTCCAGGAAAATAGGAACGCAATGGAAAAATTAAAAAATAAGATGAGTACCATAACTGTTAGGTTGACTTTGCTCATTCCCTGAGTCCTGCTCACTGCCATTGCAGATCTAACCTGAGTCCCTGGTCCGGCACAACAAATCCCAACGCAAAAGGTCAGCATATGCTGTTGACCATCAACTGAACAACAACAAATCAACTGTTAACTGTAGTGATATGCAAATGTGTGGCAAAGAGTCAAAGGAAAAAAAAAAATTCCCAAGCAGCGGCAAACAATGCACACAACACGTAAGAAAAGAAAAAAAAAAAGAAGAGAGATACAATCCAAAAGATAGTAGATACCCGTAGAAGCACCCCCCACTGAAGCTCTGTTAATTTTGAGAAATGAAATCAAAGTAATTTGTGTCTGTTTGCTGGTATTTAAACGAAATCAAAATAAATAATTAATGATCAGGTTACGGTTGAAATCTGAACACTCTCCACACAAATTATCTTGAGGTTTCGGTACTTGCTCAGTACTTGGCAGCTTGGTGTTTGGTGTTTAGTTCAGTGGGGTTCCGATTACGACTTCTACGGTTATAGTTCTTCACAACAGACAGAAAAAAAAAAAACTCAAGAAAAAAAGAACAACAAGACAAAGTTCTACAGATGCAAAGTTGCGATAGAAAAACAGCTGCGGGAAGCTGTGGCAGAATGCAGCTAGAAGTACGAGAAAATAAACAGACTAAAAGACGGACAGCCACAAAAGTAACTTAAAGATACAAAATCTGAAGCCAAACATAACAAAAGGCAACGAACGGATGTTGCTAGCGGCCCATTTAACAACAAAACAGCAATAACAACAACAACAACAACAAGTATTTGTCTAGAAAATATTCTGAATTTTAAAGCCACAAAACTATAGAAAATAATTTATTGTTTCTTCCACTTTCGAAAGTAATGAAATTTGCGATTGTTAATGCCTGATCTGCTTAGCGTATTCAAGTATAGTCGGTATTAATTTGGTGTCTGCAGTTTTTAAAGTCCCTGTTAAGGCTGATCGTGAATATCTATATATGCCTTAGGCTGTCAGAGATACGTACAGAATTAATAGAAGAACAATATTTCCAGTTCCAGTCTAAAGACTCTCGACTAGGTGATACTCTCACTAAAACATATTTTCCATTTTATTCCGTCCATCCGAAAGGACTTCTGTTTTTCATATATATTTAAAATATTCGTGAACATCTGATGGGGGTCTCTTTCAAATTTTTCTGTTTGTTTGTGCAATTTCCAGTGCATATTAGATTCGATGCTTTCTTCTGCCTGTTACAAATGTTTTACAAAAACCCAGCATACTCTTCTCATCCATAGAGTATAACAAGTTAAAGCGCAAACTTTTGCGCTCACTTTTGACGTGTGACTAGTCC
Organism: Drosophila repletoides; assembly: GCA_018150835.1. Lineage (NCBI taxonomy): Eukaryota > Metazoa > Arthropoda > Insecta > Diptera > Drosophilidae > Drosophila > Drosophila repletoides. The sequence goes on along the minus strand of JAECWQ010000225.1, from coordinate 10,738,898 downwards.
CGGCCATTAGACAGACCTCGCAGCAAACAAACCGGCGCCAAAGATACTCGCACTAAGCACAGCAAACGTGAAGATACTCTTAGCCAACTAGCAAACTGGCAACTGGCAACTGGCAACTGGCAACTAGCAACTGGCAAACTGGTAAGTGGCAAATGGCGCCCCCGTCGTCGGTTGACAACAACAGGTGGCAATTCTAAACAGACTTCAAGATATCAGACCACCTGCCTGTTGTCCACTTACCTTGGCTAACTTTGCTTCGGCTTCTGCTGCAAATAACTTCTTTTTTGTTGCTATTTTACGTATTCTTATGAATTCTCTTTTATTTTCCACAAACTGTTCAAGTTACCTGTAAAAGCCAAGGGGAATGCATTTTTAGTTCAATTTGGGACTTATTGAAGCTCCAATTAAATGAAAGGAAAATTAAATCAAACAATTAAAATCAATATCGATGCGATACAAAAAAGTCTCTTTAGTTATGGGAAAATGTCAGAGAAACTAGTAAAGTGAAGCTATCTTCGGCGCGCCGAAGATTATATACACTTTCAAAGTGGACTGTTTCGATGATAGCTATAGATATAGTAAAATCTAACTGGTATTTGATATAGTCGTCCGATCTGGCAGCAAAAAGAAGGCTCCATACCAAATGTCATTCACATAGCTCAAAAGCTGAGAGACTAGATTGCATACAAACAGATGGACAGATGCACGGACGGACAGACGGACATGGCTATGACAACTCGTCTCGTTGTCCTGATCAATAATATATATACTTTATGGTGTCGGAGATGCCTCCTTCAATGCATTACAGATTTTGTGACTAAGTTATAATACACTGACTTATTCACCTGGGCTTTGGTAGAGAGTATTAGATTTTAAGTTGATTGGTTATAAAATTTTAATGAAGAGTGCATACCAATTTTCCACAAAACTTAGATGGAAATTTGCAGTTAAAAAAATTCTTCAATTTCAATTCCCAAACTTTTTCTTTTTAAAATTTCGCTCTCAATATTGGAAAACGAAGGTAAAATTTTGTATGGGGAAAAATCAAATTTTTAGCTGATTAATTTCAAATTCAGATTGCCTAAAAACAAAAGCAAAATACACAACCTTAAAGACAAATTTTAAGTGGCGAAACCAAGAAGCTCCTCTGCCTAATTTCCAATGACTAAGTCAAGTCTTGATTCAGCTGAGTCACTAGAATTGGCAAGTATTTTGTCAAAGGCCAATTGAAGATCTATTTAAGCGAATAGTTGCGTAGTGTTCAGCTTCCAACAGTGAGCAATTCGTCGCTGTTTGACCCATGACTTTTGTAAGCAGCACAAAAAAAAGGAACAAAATTAAAGAAAAAAAATGTGGAAAAAAAAACTTGATCAAGTTCAGTTTCTTTGTTCGTCTTTTAATCCATTTAAAAATAAAAAAAAAATAAAAAATTCGAAAAAAACTACAAAATAAAGTTGCAAACTTTTGCTAGCCTTGCGAAAATTCCCAAACTCTTAGCCAAAATCAAAAAAGAAAAGTGAGAAGCGAAAAGAGCGAAAAGAGCGAGCAGCGACGAGAGAAAAGCAGCCACAAGCTGAAAAGCGGCCCGAAAGATACTCAATCGAATTAAAATGCATTCGAGTAGCAATGACACTGACACTGCCAAAAAAACGAAAAGAACCAAAAGAAATTTGTGTTTTTTTTTTTTTTTTGAGTGGTGGGGAGGGGTGCAGACACGAAACGAAATGAAATGAAATGAGTGGGGAAGCGAAAAGGAAGCAGGGAAAGATACACAGATACAAGATACGCAGCCCAACATGAGAAATGCGGCAAACGCGGCGACGGTGGCGGCTTAAACTGTGGCAAAAGTTATTGTAACTTTGCCCGCAGCTGTGACGGCAACGTCGACGCCGGCAGAGGGGAGTTGGAGTGGCAAGGCGGTACTATCAAGCAAGCCGAGGGCGGGTATAGAATTCGGACAGTGGATGCATGCACTCCGAAAAAAAAATAGTTGCTCGATATCTTAAAGTTTTCTTCTCTCATTTTTGAAGTTCGAAATATTTTTGAATTTAATACTCAACAACTGTGTCAAAAGGTAGTTTTATATCTGTAATCATTTATTTGAGTAAAGTTTCGGATTTAGTAGTGGATGCTCAGAAAATGTGGATGAAGAATTATGTTGTAGTTTTATTCTAATATTCTAATATTAATTAAAATAATCTCGCAATCATTTAAAGAAATAAAAAGCTCTACAGTAAAACAAAATATTTTATATATTATTCCATTATAAAATAATAAGACTTTTTGAGCTATCCTTCATTATTGTAAAGTACTCGAAATTTCTTATCGATATTTCAGCATATCTACCCAAAGATGTCTATGGAATCATGTGGAATGGATGCTACAAGTAGTAAACTATTGGATATATTACAAAAATAAAAATTCGTTGACATTTTTCTCCAAGTGTGTGAAGGCGGTTGAGAATTGTGGTAAAGCGAGGATAAGAAGGAAGAGGAGTGGGCGGAGCGCGTTGGGGTTTAGGAGACGCACGACACGCGCCTACTGCGACGCATTTCCTTTCTGACCTCAATCTTTGCTGGTTGTAGCAGCATCGCCTTCGTCTGCCCAAATAAAAATCGAGCAGACTTTCTTTGTTGTTCAGCCCCAGCCCGAGCCCATCTCTCTCCGAGCACCCCCGCCGCCCAGTCCCTTTGCTAGTCCAGTCAGTTCTCACAGGGCCACCCTGTGGTATAATTCGGTTGCCCTTTCCGAGTTTAAACTTCTTTTTTTTGTTCCAGATCAAGACGCAGCTTCTTGGCCGGTTGCTTTTGAACGTTCATTCGCCGCGTTTTGTTTTATATTTACTTTTTTTTCTTAGCTTTTTTTTTGCATTATATTCTGTTTTTTTTTTTTTTGCTCTTGGCTTACAAAGATGCTTTTAAATGATTAAACGCTGTGATTTCTTATGTTGCCAGGGTCGGTATTATTATTTTTTTTTTCGTTTGTTGTTTTTGGAATTTTCTGTTTATTTTTTTTCTGTTATGCTGTCACTGAGATTTCACATGGGTGACATTTTAAGCGCAAGCTGATTCATTTTGTCAGCTCCAAAATCGTGATTATCATCATCATCATCATCATCATCATCATCATCATCGTCACCGTCATCATCATTATAATCATGATTATTAGCAAGATGTTAATAAGCACGTCTACATATTTTTATATGGCCATTTAGCTAATCGATAGATTTTTATTTGAATGGCAGCTTTTGTGCGGCGATAAGATAAAATCACAGCAATTTTAAACATTTTTGTTTTTGAACATTTATGGACATTATGGACGTGAAATCTGACTACAAAATTAATTTAAAAGCAAATTTAACGCTTTGCTTACAAAAGCGTAACGAACCTCCTACCAAAACAAAGCGAAAATAAAACAGAACCGAACCGAACCGAACCGAACAGAACAGAACAGAACAGAGTATGAAAAAAGACAAAATACCAAATTGAAATACTGAAAGAGACAGTCAAAATGGCATTCAGTTTGCGAGTATTTAATGGATTCTTGTCTACTTCAATTGTGTTTGAATTCTTCTTGTCTCCATCAACCTTTTAGATGTTTTATTTGTGCTGTGCATTTTCTCAGGAAATAAAATAAACTTCTAGTCACTTGAATTGGATTTGTTTCACTTATCTTCAAATTGATTTTGAATTTAAAGACTTTACGCATGTATTTCTGGTTTAATAGGGCATACAGGCGATACATACATACATACGTACGTATGTCTGTTTGCCTGCCTATTACCAGAGATATAGAGATGGATAGAGAAATGGCTTAAACATTTGGCTGGTTTGCATTTTGTATTTACTCAATTGATTATGATGATAAATGCATTAATTCCAAATTCTAAATAAATATAGTAATTTGTTGATTTGCCCACTGTTAGCAATTAATAATAGCTACAAACATATTTGATTTTTACTTAGACCTCTTTTCCATTAATTTATATATCGTTACCTAATCAGAGACCACACCTAATAGCACTATTAACTAAACAGAGAGAGAGAGAGAAACACTGGTCTGAAAACGAGCTGAATCTGTCTTAAATTGAGAGCAACAAAATCTTAAAATATTAATTTATTTATTCCGAATCCGTATAATAGTCACAAATTGCGAACACATTATTCTTAATCGCAGTTTAAACTAACAACCGTCTTAGAAGAAGTTTATTGAATTATTTATTGATTCTTATATCAAGATTATTGATGGTTTCAATTTAAAATGTGTGAGAATTACGCATGGAATTCCCTACTTTTGATTTCAATACAACATTTATTATGCATTTAAAGAGTATTCCTCATTTAAGTAATTATTCGATTCTCTTTAGAAACTTTCGAAAACGAAAAAAAGGAAATTTCTGTTCATTGCTTAAGTAGTACAACATAATAGTATTAAAGTGAAAGACTTTTTTTCCAAGTAAAGAATTGAAATGTTCGCCTGTTCAACGGGCCGTTTCAAGTTTCCGGCCTTCTTGGCTTGTCATTCCGGGCGACTTTGACATTTATTGAAATTTCAGCGAGCGCAGATGCGTAGCCAACTTGATGACAAACTTGGGAGTATTCGTATTATGCCATCAAATGGAAAAGACACAATGAAAAAATGCTTTGGTCAAGTGCCTGGCAGTGAATTGGCAAAAAATTAAAAAACAAACAAAAAATTACTAGAAAAATATAAAAATAGAAAAACAGAGACCTAGTGTCAATGGCTCAAGTCACATTCGAGGAGGGTGGTGGTGGCAAGGGGCAACGAAATGACAAAACTCTTTTATGGTCAGCCAAGCGTTGAAGCAACAACTTTGCCACCAACAATTTGTCCTGCACTTTTCAAGCCAGAAAATAACTTCAACTTGAACGCTTATCAGCAATCAAAGCAGCCCACTCAATTCTCAATTCTTATCTCACTCATTCTTCCTCCCACACACTCCGCCGCCACTGTCACCGCCACCGCCTGCTTTAATCAGGCCCTCAGCTGTTCTCCTCGATAGATGGAAAAAAAAATAGGAAAAAATCATTTGAAGTGAAATATCGTAAAGTTTGAGCTTGTAATAAGCCCAGTCTCCGGTCAATTAAAAGGGTACAGCAAACTGACAAACTATAACGATTAAAAAGAGAAAAAAATAACATACAGAAGAGTATAGAGAAGAGCAGGAAAAATAGGAAAACTTAACTCCCTGTTATTACCCTTTCCTCCGTTAGTCCAGTCTGTTGCCAAGGCAGCTGCAAAGTGAGCATTTTTATGCCCAACTGCTTGGAACTCCTCTTTCTGGCTACTCATGTTTCTTATATTCAATTCTATTGATAAACCGCAACTTGCAACTTGCAACTTGCCTCATAATTGAGCGTGGAAAACCACTCAAAAAACATTCAACAAAAACAATAGGGAAAAAGTACACATTGTTTTCGAAGACGTTTCATTGCTCTTTCTAAAGAGAAGAGACTCTGGCTCAAATTGTGACTGAAAGCTATATCTCTGAGCCGATCTATTATACAAAGATTATAGGCCAGTTGTATAGAATTAAAGGGAATACAAATTGGAAATTGATTCAAACTTTTAAATGCTCTAAACAGTTTGACCTTTGGCCCAGCACGAAGCGTAACAACTTTAATAACCAGTCGGTTATACCCTACTGGCTACTGTTTAAAAGAAGTGACAGTGCATTTAATTCTTCATAAAATGACATAAATAGATATTTTTTTTAGTTTGCCGCACGCGGCGTTGGTAATAAAACTTGGGTAAACAGTCGTTAGCCGTTAAGCGGAAGGAAGGAAGGAAAGCAAAAAAAATATCAACTTGAAAAGCAGTTAAATAGCAGCTGAAATTGACTCAGAAGATTTCTTCTTCTTCTCTAAGCCAGCAATATAAGTATCTAATGAGCAAGTTGCGTTTTTGTATGGCAACCAACAAAAAATATAAAATGAGTAGAAAAGTTTTGCGGCAGCAACAAAAAATAGAGGAGCTACTAGGGAAAGCCTACCTTCCGCAACCCACAGACTGGAATAAGCATTTAATTGGTCTGAGCTATAGGATTTAGCAGTAGTCCTATCTTGGTTGACAAAATATAGTTGTCCGATCCGGTAGGCTCTAACTCATCAACAAAATTAAGGCTACATTCCAAAAAAAAAACGAAAGATATAGACAGACAGACAGACAGACAGACGAATAGAGCGATGACTATATCGATTCCACTGTTTGTCCTGATCAATAATATAATCTAATATAATCTTAAATTTCCATTTCAGCTATAACACCCTCTGCACGGGTATAAAAACAAACATTTGGAAATATGAATAAGTCTCCAGCTTTCATTATGTTTACTAGCACATTTCTCAAATTTCTACAGTACAACTTGAAACTGTTTAAAGCAAAGGAAACTTTCAGATTCAACAAAAACAAAAAAAAACAAGAAAATTAATACTAATAGAAAACAAAACGATTCAACGATGAGAAAGATGTTGATAGCATTTATAAGGCGGTAGAAATATTTGAAGTAAACAAATGAGTTGTTGAAAGCAACTTGAGAACGAATTAAGGAAGTAATTACAATGTAAATAACTGCACAAGTTGAGAACTTGAAATCCGAGCAAAGTATTATGAGCTAATCATGTTCGATAAACCGAATTTCATACAAAAACAAAACATGAAAAAGCGACGGTAAAAAAAAAAGCTGTTATCCAATTTGTGTTTTGATCTATTTTTAATTTGTTGACCTGGTTTTCAATTCCGATTCGATTTGCCAAGCTAAAACAGCAGAATTCCATATCCTTTTGATAATTTAAACGATTTGGAATTGTTTTTAAATTGCCTTTACTTTACCCAGTATTTTCGTAATAAAATTAATAAAAATTCCTCTTCATTTCAATCATTCATTCCATTAAATATAAGCAAACTACACTAGAAATAATGAAAATCATATCGTAATTGATTCAAAATTGAAATAAAATTACTTGTCAACCAATTTGGAATACAACATTTAGGTATAATTTAGCCTTTACTTTGCTGAAAAACCCCTTTTGTAATCGATTGACTAAAAAATCGAAATTGAGCTCTGATTATTTATTTTAAAATTACAACTAACAACCCGTTTGGTAAATGCAACTATTCTATTCTATTTTAATTGTGATACAAAACCGCAGCGAAAACGAACCAAAAACAAAACCGAACCGCATTATGTGACACTAAAATTTAAGTCTTTTAGTGGCACTTGAAACGCAGCGGTTCATTAAGAGTCAACCCCGAACCTCAATCTCCCAAATGCCTCTTGCCCCAACTTGACACACACACTCACACATTAGCAGACACTTAACAATGTTTGATACTGCCCCCTACCCCCTGCCCCATACCCCCTCCCACTCTGAGCAACCCCCTGTAATTCCACCCCTCCCTCTGACTGAGAGCCATTAAAATGTCATGCACTTGGCGCGGCTAAAAACTAAAACTAAAACTAAAACCAATTTTCCAATGCGACTCAACTGCAAAACTGCCAAAAACACAATCAAAATACAGAGTATTTGGTCGTCGGTAGCGAGAGAGAGACGGGTGGAGAGGGGAGACATAGTTTTATTGGCCTGACGCTCAATTACAGCATATACTAAATAGTTGTTGTTTGCTGTTGTTTTTTAGAGGGGGGTGCAGCAGCAGCAGCAGCAGCCGCAAAACAGCATAAACCAGCAACAAACACCACCAAAGCAGAAAGGAAAAAAAAAAAAAACACCAGCAAAACACCAACCCCAACAACAAATATTCATGATATATTGTAATGCAGTAGCGTATGCAAGGGGGAGAGGCGGAGGAGGAGTTGGAGGCGGTAGACTTAATTGAGGAATAAAACCCCAGCCGAAGGCACTCTAATTTAAACTAAAAATTATCAACATAATTTTTGCAAAAATTGTTTCAACGAATTTCAAAGTAATTTAATCGATTATTAAGCCAACTAACACAAATTGCCTGTATTTATATTGTGCAAGCTTTTTATTACAAATGAAATAAAATACTATTAATTTATAAGCAGATAAAATAATCTATTTTACATATACATATGACTTGTTTCTATAGTGAACAAATATCAATTTAATGGCAATGCTGTAAAATTTAAATTTAAATAAAAATAAAATTAGCTTTCAAGCCCAAAAAAGAATAATTTGATTTATTATGATTTCCATACTAAATAAATAAAGAAAAATGTTAACAGTTTTCTATATATACTACAACTTTTTTTCTATTCGTATAAAAAAGAGATTAAAGTTTTCTCATCTAAAAGAAAAGAAGAAAAATATTAATTTTTAATTTCGGGTTTTAACTGATTAATCAATAGATTGCAAGATTTTTTTAAACGTTTTACAAAATTTCCATTTATAACAAATAAAAATTCACGAAAAATTAAAGTCTAAATACAAGTTTTAAAATAGCCCCTTGAAAAATTTCGTGCCTACTGCACTGCTCTAATACCAATATGATAATACCGATCGACACACACACACACACACACACTCACAAACAGAGACACAGTAGGAGTAGAATGGTTAAGAAAGAGATTGGGAGAGCCGAAGGAAGCGAGAAGCAGGCACAGGTAGCTGCGGTTCACTTGTTGTTGTTGTTTTACATTTGTTTCGATGCCTTTGGCGCACGCAAAGTGAATGAGCTACAAAAACAACAACAGCAACAACAAGAAAAAGAATTAGAAAATGAAGAAGAAGAAGAAGAAGAAGAGGAGGACTACAAAGCAGAACAGTCAGAAATTGCATTTCATTTTACCTTTATGTGCGTGTGTTTTTTCGCTTTTTCTTCTTAGACTCTGCTCTTCTTTGCGTTTCTTATCTATTTAATTGTGCAGCTTCTGTTTTTATTATAATTATTATTTTTATTTTGTTTTTCAATTTTCACAGCATTTTTTGCATATGTTGTATTTGCATTTGATTCTTTCCAGCTATTGCCCTTGATTTTTCTTGACTTTTTCTGCGACTTCTTGATTTCTTGCACTTTTTTCTTAATTTTCTTTTTGTATTTTATTTGCTTATATTTTGTATTAGCACTGGAATTTTATTTTTATGGAACACACACCAGAAAAAAAACCTTTTTGTACCGTAACCGTACCGTAATTTGCCCGATGCGCGTTAAACGTTGCCTGTTAACCGTTTCCTATTGATCTTCCGTTTCCGATCTCGCGAACCTCCGCTTGGCGTGGGAGTCAACACACAGACACACACACACGCAGACAAACAGTTACTTACACACTCACACACACACACTCACACACGGTCCGTGTAAATAATGTGTAAGTAAATAAATAAAATAATTAAAAATAAATTTTTTTTGTATGTATTTAGAAAAAAAAGTGGCAAAATAACCGGTTTACATTTACGATTACTTAGGAGCGAGCGAGCGACCGGCATTTACAATTGCAACCGAAATGTTCGAAATTCTCGTTTCCTCGCTTTGCGCTTCGTTCAATGGAAAAGAAACGTTGAAAATGTTGAAAATACTCGTAACTCGTATTATCTTAACCGCACCGTCCGCTGCACGACCGCCTTGTTCGGCTTTGTTTTTGCTTCTGTTCCTGTTAAGTTAACATGCAATGTTTTGCGGCCTGACTGGCTGTTACTCTCCTGTTAAGACCATAGCATGTGTTGGAGTGCAACTAAATACGTCTGTTAACGCGCTGTTATGCTCTCCGAGCGCGTTAGCGCTGTGTTGTGCGTTCGAGTTCGTTGTGGAACATATGTGGATGTCGAACATGGCCTAAGCACCAGCCATATTTTTCATAAGACAATTTTCAAATGTTAAAATTATTATTTAAATTAAAATAAAAGAGATATTTAAGAAATAACAAACGCACTTTTACAGAGAGTTTATCTATGAAAAGAGCGAGGCAAGCAGTTTGCGTTGAATGTGGGCGCCGTGTGGAAGTAAATGAAAGAAAGGCGAGAAGGCTGAACCGGTTCAACAGGATGCACAAAACTAAGAAAGAGCGAGTGAGAGGCAGAGAGAGGGAGAGAGAGACTGCAGAAAATGCTACCAAAACAAAAGACGAAAATGTAGCAACAACAACATCGGGGCAGAGTTCTCTTAATTTTTATTCGGGTTTTCGAAGTGAAGTAAACGGCCAACAATTTTTGCTCTGCTCTAGCAACGAAAATGGCAACGATGCTGGAAAAACCGGTTCGCAGCAAAGGAATGCACAAAATACCAACAACAACAGCAACAACAATAATGCAATGCAATGAACTAAACCAAAAACGGGCAAACAAACAAACAGACAAACAAATAAAAATCAAAGAGTTTGCAAAGTTGCAACTGGAAGTTGTAACTGGAAGTCGAATCTATTCGCGCAGATGGAAGAAGCAGACGAAGAAACGGGTAGAAAAAAATGGATGCTGAATGTTAGATGCTGGGATCTAAGTGGCGTTGGGCAGCTACTGTTGTTGTTGCTGTTGTTGTGGAAATGACATAAATCTGCGTGGCAAACAAAAGACTTAAGCAACGAACGTGGCAAGGCTGCAACTGGATTACTGTTACACGGCGAACATAACGGGATAAGCACTGGGAATGGAAATGGAAATGAGACTCCGAATGAGCACATCATAGGGTCCACAACCAAAGCAACTAAAATACTATTGGAATTTTTCTCAGCAAATGTAGCTCGAAAATAGTATCAGTAATTTTTACAATACTAATTAATATTCAACATTTATTCCTTTTTTTTTTTAAATATATTTAAAATTGTCAAATTTAACAATAAAATTAAATTTAATACTCATAAATAGAGAGTTTCTCTACATTTTATTAGAGAAACTTTGCGAAAATGGGATAGAATCAAGAGTTAAGTACTTGAACCTTTCCCCAGCGGGGTCAAAACTAATACGATCCCGGATTTCTTAACACCCAGATCGAAATTCGTGATTCAAGTTCCCTTTTTTCAATTTCGTAATTCTTGAGTTTGACCTGTTTATATGAATTAATTTTTGAATTAATCTCATTCGTTTTTTATTCAATCCTACAATGAATTATAATAATATTGTTAAATCAATAACGACTTATCGGTTCACAATTGAATCTAGGATGAATAGGCATTGATCATAGTTGGTAAAAAAGAATGAATCGAATTTAAATTTTTAAGTATGTTTCGAACTAAAATTAAGAATTGCTAAAATTAAATTTAGCACGCCATAAGCAACCCGTTACATTGATTTTCACAGTTGATTTTCACCCAGAGGATATGATACTTTATCATAAAATGAGTAATGCATTAAAGGAGTCTTCTTCTATCCTACCATTGATCAGGATCAGGATGAGAAGTATTGATAAGGTCATAGGATAGCCAATCTTAGAGGTGAATACATTTTTATATGAAGACTTCTTTCTCAATCGTTCCACAAGTTTTTGTATAGACAACTTTTGTGTTTCTCAAGATAAATGAATGCTATTTTCAAGTGGGGTTTCCAAATATTACTTGACTGCAAAATATGAATTTTATCATATTCCTGACAGAAAATGGCATTGAAAATGTGCTTGACATTTTTGTGCTCATTGAAATGTAATGGAAGGGAGTTCATACAATGGTGCACAAGCGATATCCGGTGATCGACCATGAGATATTCCTCTTACTATTAAAATTATGCCTAATGATCTTCAACTTTTATTGTTTTGCATTTAGTTTTTTGAGCGAACTTTGATCTCTTTTGTTTTTTGTTTTTTGTTTCTTGGTTTTTCAATAGATTGGGTTGCTCATTGTTGTTGCGGCTGCTGTCTTTCCGCTGTCGCTTAGAAACCGCAAAACAAAACACTCAACCAGCAAAAATCTGACCCAAAAAAGAAATAAATAAAAAAAAATAAATTTATATAAACATTTTCTTGGGTGCTACGAAAATTATGCAAAGCGCAGACAAATGCGCAAATTTGAAAAATGCCACCAGCAACAATCAGAATAAGAAAAACAAAAAAAAAAAAAACAGAAACAGCTGCGATTTCGTAGAACCCATAACCTTCCGGCTCCCCCTCCCATTAAAATAAAAAAAAAAAAAGTGCGGGCGTTACGTGAAAATTCGCCACAATCAACTGGCGTCTAAAAGTCATTGAAAATAAAACAAATTAAAGCAAAATTCAATTTACTATGGTAAGCCTGTATATACCCTAAGTTTCAAGATAAATTTTGTTAAAATATGAAAAGAAGACGAAAAAAAAAAAACCAATTAGTATTCAACTTGAAAATATACAATTATTTTACAATTACTTTTTGAAGACTTTTCTAACTGCTTAGAAAGCGTGACACGATCTTCTCACTTACCACAAAGCAGGCGGAATACGTGACTATCACTTAATTCTTTAATTATTTTGTCATTTTGTTGTGTTGTAATTTTGTTGTTGCTCTTTCTACTGCCATTTCTTCATTTCAATCATTTTTCTGCAGCATTCTTAAACGTTTTGCGGGCTGCAAAGCTTTGTAGATACTGTGTACCAGAGAGAGTTTTTCAGTAGAAGAAAATTGTCCATAATTTATTCTCGCTTTCGGTTTTAAGCTATACTTTTTCGAATACATTCCTTTCTATGGGACCTACCCTGAATTTTAAAATAAATTTTGAGAGCTTGAAATTTTTAGTTATTCATTTCAAATTAACAGACCCATATATCTAAGAAAATGTACAGCAAAACCAGAGTTCGAAATAATTCGATTTTCTGAAATTTTCTTCGTTAATTTTAGCTTTTTCCATGTAAGAAAAATTCATTTTTAAAAGTTGGAATTTACGTTCTACAGACTTTTCACAGACTTTTCTACTAATTTTCCAGAAAAATTCCAATTCCCGAGAAACAAGTTACAAGTTCGGTCTCTATTTTATTTCATAGAAGTGTTCGACTATCAATTGCCTTGTAAAACTCTCAAGTTGTGTGTGGGCTGCTGCCGACTGAAATCAGTTTCATTCATAATAATTTATGTAAAATTTATGGCATTCGATATGGTTGAATGTCGCACGCATTGGCTAATAGCTGATATGCTTGGCCAGCACTTTTGGCCAGTTTTATGTAGTCAGCTTGAAGCCAAAACAAAAAACGAAAAAAAAATAACTGCTGCTGCGGCTGTAAACAAATCGAAATGCGGCCGGCGCTCAACTCGCTAATGGGCTAACTCGGTGCGGGCGGTTCGACAAAAAAGGGCGTTGCTGTTGTTGTTGTTGTTGTTGTTGTTGTTGTTGTTGTTGTTGTTAAACAAATATTACTCATGGCCTGGCCTGAACTGGACTGGCTGGTCTGTTCTGCACTGCGCTGCTCTGGTCTGGCGTGGCCTGGCCTGGCCTGGCCTGGTCAGAGTTGGCCTGGTCATGTTATACAGCATTGCTAACACCCAAAAACAACGTGACGACGACCAAAATCCGACTCGAACCGTACCCGAACCGTATTAAACCGAACCCAAACTAAGAACGCGTCGAAAACGCAGTCGCAGCCGTTGACTGATTGTCACGGCACGATAATGAAATAACTTTTTGTTGTTGTTCATTTAGAAAAAAGCTAAAAAAAAAAAAAAAAAAAAAAAGAAGTATTGGGGTTGCATATACCAGTCAAGGAGGGAGAGATATAGCCATAAACTTATAGAAGGTGCATATAATGCATACACTCAAAAAAATAGGTAGCATGTTTTACAAATTTCGATTACTTTTTATTCCATTTTTTGCTTTAATTCAATGTCGATTCGATCTAATTCTCTGAAAGAGATTTCTTTTTATATATTGCATATTTGTGATCATAAATTCTAGTATTTAAATTTATTATTTATCTATTTCTGCTCTATTTCAAGGTTTTATAGTATAAACAAATTGTTTATTAAATCGAAACGTTCATTAAAGTAATTTGAAACTCTGATCCGAGTCCGAAAGCATTGATTCGAGTGCTGAAAACTTTATTCTATGTTAAAAGAAATTTATATTTTATTGTGGATTTGTCTTCGGGATTTGTCAAAAGGATTAATTCAAGTATCCAGTTTTCGATACCAAAGCCATTTCCACATCAAATTATCAAAAAAAAAAAATTTGTTCTTAAAATTTCACGCATATCATGAATATATTATTACAATTGATTCGATTTTTTAATATTTAAATGACATTGAAAAATATGCTGTAGCGGATTCACGAAAAGTTTCTCCGAGTGTAAACATGTATGTTTGGCATAGGTCTTGTTGTTTTTTATACATACATACATATATGTATGTGTGTATATATGTACGTACATACACATATATATATATATATATATATATATAATTTTTTTTGGTATTGTGCTGCAACGAAACGTGCAACAACGCGCCGCATTCCTTTTGTCAAACGACTCCAAGCTGCGACTACGATCCGACTTCTCACTGGGATCTTTAGAATGCCAGCAACGCAGCTTTTTTCGTCTTATTGTTGTTGCTGCTGTTATTGTTTGTTGTTCCTGTTGCTGTTGTTGTTGTATCCTCATGCGCATGCGCAAAATGTTTGCCTCAGTCATTCTCGTCGTCATCGTCTACTGTCCGCACGGCAGCCACTGAAAAAGTATCATAATCATATTATTTATGATTGTATTTGTTTTCAGACGCCGCTGAAGAGACGCTGAGCCGCTGACTGTGAGACGTAATTGCCGCGTTTTGCGGCTTGCCCCTGCATCTTTTGTGCCCCACTCAGCTTACCACACTCCTGCACAACTCACCACCACTCTGCATCATCATACTTCACCACACCACTTCATGGACTGAGCACAAAACAAAAAAGAGGAGCATGTGTTTTTGCCATTTTCAAGGGCACTTTGTATGACTGTCGCAGCCAATAGCCCATTACAGTGGCACCAGCCTATGGAATATTTTCTGAAAATACAATTATAAATTTTCTGGAATTCAATTTTCTTAGTTTTACAAGTCAGTTTATCACAATGTACAGTTTGAGTGTTAAACACTTTCGACGCCCTTTTTTCAACGCGTAAAAACTAAACCCAGCCCACTGTGCAACTATGAAGCCATAATTCTGAATGCTAAATCGCTTATCGGCAGTCCTATGAATCATTTGCCAACTGCTTTGACTTTGAGTGTTTTGATTCTGTTTCTGATTTCAATTTTTTTGGTGCCTGCTGCACTTTCAAAACTCTGAATGTGATTGTCTGTGGGTGTGAATAGATGCATGTAATATACGAGTAGTTAGACTGAATGAATGTGAATACACTGAATACAGGCATTACTCAATAATAGTCAATTATTTTATTTCAAGAAAAAAACAAAAATAATATGAATATCTTTTGAGCTTTGGAGTTGCGACTAAATAGTTACGCGGCCAACTTCAAAAACGTCTGCTCCAAAGGGCAAGCCAACCACCACATGGAATGTTGAAGGAACGGATCGTGGTGGGAATGGGAATGGGCCAGCAGTCGCAGGGGCAGGGGCAGGGGCAGGGGCAGGGGCATGGTTATAGTTATGCAAATATGTCTGGCGATAACGGTGCGCGGTCCATGGTCAACTGGCGAGCAAGGCCAGGCCCCAGGTTGAGGCGGCAAAAAGGGGGGAAGAAAGGGCACATACTCAAACACAAACAAGTACACTTAGGGATGCCCTTTCAAAAAGTATCATTTGTTTGCCCTAAAGTGTGGAATGCATTAAGGAAGACAATTCTAAACTAAACATAAAAATATTTTCTTAACTTTTATTCGTTTTCTTAACTAGAATTAACCGCATTCCATTTTGTAGATGTTTTTCTAGAATTCTAAGGGCTCCGTATAGATTTTGAATGGATTTCACTTCAATGCCTTGAATATATATCTGTTTTTTATATAAAATTAAACGAAATATATTCAATATTTTGTTAAATAATCAGTTGTAAACATCGCAGTATTGGAGATTGAATTGAAAGGGTATTAAAGTCCTCGGCTAGCCGAAGCTAATCGTTCTTTTCCCATGTTGTATATTTGCGTTCGCTTTGCGTACAATTCATTTCATAGCCGCATAGATTGAAGGCCACAGCCATTGCAGAGATAACAACGCTCCACAGAGCGACTTCAACTCCAACTTCATTGGAGTCTCCAGTTTCGACTGGCAACTGGCAACTTCCAACTGGCAACTGGCAACTGGCAACTGGCCGCTTTTGACCGTGGTCAAAATCTGCTGATGGCATCACGCTGTTCACAGCAGCGAGCCACATTGCTCAGTGCGAACAGCAACAAAATATATTCAACGCCAGCGACAAAAGCATTTGAAGCAACCAACTATCAAAGTTCGGTTTCGGTTTCGATTTCGACTTTGAATTTGTCTTTCGATTTGGAATTGGACTTTTTTTTCTTTGAATTTGAGTTGGAGTTTCAGTTTGAGTTTGAGAGTCGGGTTCAAATCACACAGCATGTAAATACTCGTACAATTCCGCTGGGACAAAGGCATTCACTCGCTCGCTCGCATCTATGAATATTATTTACAGCTGAACTCCAATGAACTGCAAAAAACGAATCGTATTCTAAGCTTAGATACTACAGATATTCGTCTTGATATTTTGCTATTTATAAGAGTGTTTCTTTGTTTTCCGTATAACATTTTATGTTTTGTAATTTCCAAAACCTAAAAGTTGTCAAGAAATTATGAAATCTCCTCTGCTATGAATATTTTTCCTTTGCCTTTCAATTGGATTCTTTCTCGGTTTACAAATAACCTGAAAGCTAAATGATCACCCGTTTTTTTTCAAAAATATACAGAAATCCTCAAAAGACAAAGAGAGATCAACAGAATCTTCAGATATATCTCATATTATATATTCCTGACCGACTGACCAGGCTGACTAATTCATCACAGCAGAACAGAAGATGAAATTTGAACACAAGACTTAGATAAGTTACGATGAAAGTTTCCACTAAGATGGGGTTGTGAAAGATTCGGCCAAGGAGGAAGATTAAAAATTGATAGCTTTACGAAACTTTATTTACTTTTACTACTTAAAAATTAAATCCACCCCAAATATCGGACTTTTTTTCAGATCTGTAACCTGTAACCAGTTTCTATAAAAATCATTTTCATGGGCAAAACAATTTGGTTTTTCATTTTCTTAATTTCTTTTCTCTTCTCGTCTTTTTACCCACTTTATAACTCTTATCATTCACTTTACTTGATTCCTGTTTTGATTGCCCTTTTTTCTAGTCTTTTTCCAATGTTCGGCCATAAAAATGTTTTTGTTATTTAATGCAAAATATATTAAGTGTTTATTTATTTATTATATATAGAAATATTCGCTATTTCTTCTAAAAAAATATGTTAAAGGAGGCCGAGTGCAATATTATAATTTTATTATCTGAATAGAATTTAATACATGAGAATCTTGATAATACTTCGTGATTTCTGTGGAATGTGCGCTTTATGTCTACCACTTGGCTGACTAAAAATTGAACAATTTAGTTAATAAGTCTAAGGAAATTCGCATCTGTTGATGACGCCTCTCTACACGCAACATCGTGAGTTTCAATTAAATGTTTTTCACTTGACTTTGCCGTGTTTACTACAAAAGGAGGCAAGATATTTGATGGCTGACGTATCAGTCAGCTACCTGTTGCTGTAGCTGCTTCAACAGCGTGCAACGTGCCACATCTTTCAGTTTGTGGACTGTGTGGCACATCAGTCGCATCAGGTGGCACACTTGGAGCTGCCATTTCCGTTGCACTGACAGACTAAACGATCTGTGAATGTGGCAACTAGCTAGCGGCCAACGCCCAGCCACTGAGTGTGTGTCTGTGTGTGTGGCTGTGTGTGTGGCTGTGTGTGTGAATGACTGTGTGAGTATACTCACATATGTATATTCTATAAGCAGCCATGTACAAACCATAAGTATTTATAAATTCAAATTTCGTTTTTGTTCAAACTACGAGCATGTCTCGGGCTCTGTGTGGCTCTGCATCTGGCTCTGACTCTTGTTGTGGTTCGTGTGGCGTTTACACGTTCACGTCAACAACAACAGCAACAACAACAGCAACAACAACAGCAACAACAACAGCAGCAGCGACAAGAACAAATAGAAATAACAACAATTTGACAGTCGCCGCTTGGTGTTTCAATTATGCGGCTGCCTTTTTATTTTGTTTCTAGTGATTTTTTTTTTTAGTTTAGTGCCATTCACTAAACTGAATCACTGTAATTTGGAGCACTTGTTAAGCGACATCAAGCTAGAATCTCCCCTAATCCCCTCCCTTCCTCACACACCCCTCAAAAACGAAACAAAAACAAAAACTAAACAATTAAAGTTAGCGTGTAGGGGAAGAGAAGCAGCTGCTTTAGCTAGTTTTAGCTATTTATGGCTAGCATAAAGTAGAGTAAGCTTTTAAGCCCAGCTCTATACATGAAAAATTGAAAAAAAAAAAAAAAAAAAGCTAAAATCTGTAGAAGCAGAAATAGCTTTAAGTAACATCTACTTTTCTCAGTGTAACCTATCGAGCCGATAGAAAAATGTATTTTCATTTTAAAAGACTGAAAGACTTCAATTTCTAATACGAACTGTAGTCGAAATCTGACTTTATAGTTGACAGTGGAAAATAAAATAATAATATGTTCTAACAACAACAATAACTACAATAATTATAGGTTTAAATAAAAAGGTAGCAAGAAAAAACTAAAATTTCAGAATATTACTACTGTCTTTAAAAATGTCCATTCTCTGCAACATATTTTAACAACAGTTTTTGGTGTCTCCACTATAAAATGTCAGTTTTTCTCCATCAGTCGTTGACATGAATGAATGTAAATAATATTTTATTTTTTTTAAATTGTGATTTAATGAATTATTTGAAGCCTGTGGAAAAACATTTATAAGAACTTTTAAGGAACAAATCATTGTAGACTGTAATAAGAGCTTCAGAATTATTCAAAATTATTCCGATTCTAAAAAATGTTAGCCAGCATTTGGAAAACACACTCTAAAATGTAAGTTGCATCAAGATATCTTGGGCAACAGAAAAGTTTTCAGTATATCAACTTTTAAATTGACTGATTGTTTCTATGGCAAACAAAAGATATAGTTGTCCGATCCGGCCGGTTCCGTCAAAAGTCTCCTGCTCAAAAACTGTAAGACTAGTTTTGCATAGAAACACACAGATAAACAGGCAGATGCATGGACGGACAGACCGTCCTGGCTGCATCGACTCGTATTATCATCCTGATCAATAATAATATATTTTATGGGATTGGCGATAACTTTTTCAATGCATTTCATACTCTTCGCATGGGTTTAGTAAAAGTTAACCGTTGCAATTTATTGAAATATCGCTTAAATATCGAGCACAATTTGTACAAATACTCAATTTATTCGACTCAAATACATTCATCCAACACGAATGTAGAAAAATGTACGTAATGGAAGAGCAAGAAAAAATATGTTGGAACAGGACTCCAATTTACAAATTCGACATAAACATTTTAGTTTAAAAATAGCTGTTAATTTTAATAGTATTACTTAAAACAAAAGTTGAAAGGAATTCGCCAAAACAAAAAACTAAAAAGCAAAAAGCAATTCAAATGAATTCCAGCGAACAGAGCCACTGTTGGAAGGGACTGACTAACTTTGCTTTGGTCTTTAACTGGATAATAATTTAAACTAGTTACTCTTAGTTGTAGTTGTATCGTAACTCCCATTAGAGAAACTTGGGTCTACCCAACTGGCATTCTCTGGTTTCTGGTTGATTATGCCAATTGCTGGAGCGCCGCTTAATTGCAACCAGCAATGCAGCAGCAGCAACAGCAACAGCAACAGCAACACCAACAGCAACAGCAGCAATTGTTGCTGCTGTGTCCGCGCTGTTGCCCCACCGAGCGCTGGAGGCACCACCATTGTTAGTGGCAATTGTGCCCATAGTTGGATATTGAAGTTGTGGTTGCAGTTGCAGTTGCAGTTGTCTAAATTTGACAGTCGTATGAGATTTATGACGCCGCACACTCGATCATATTTGACTTAATTGACAGCGGCAGCCACGACAAACTGCCACCAGAGAGTCACTCACAGCTCAAGTTGAGTCGAGTCGACTGGCAGTCAACCAGCCTCCAATCTCCAGCTGGAGGTGGTTACTGGGGCGTCTCTGGGCAGGGCTTGGTATTACAAAAACAAAATAAAATAAAAAACCAAAAATAACAAAAAAAAAAAAAAAAAATAGCACTATGAAACGCCTTTTAGTAATGGCATCAAAATATTGCAGGGCTGCCGTTGTGTGGGCTGCCTCAAGGCGTCCGCCCACAACAGCAGCTCTATCTCCATCAAGAATTGGGTATTAAGCATCTTAATCCCTGAATTATTGTGAAAACTTAACGATATCTCGAATTTATAGTGTAGTTATATAAATAAATGCTTTGACATAGCTATCCTGTTCCTGTCATACGACACGACATAAGCTTTTAATGATTTTTAGTCTATATATTTTTTATGAATAATTTGATGTATATAAAACGAAACTCGAAATTTCTATAGAATATGCTTAGATTTCATAAAAATGTGTAGCACAGCATTTCCCATACTATTTTCGTTAACAGTGCGCTGTTAAAGGCGAAATGTTATTGTGCTTTTACATAACTGTCCTGTTACTGTCTTAACAGTGTAGCTTTCTAATAATAATTCAATGCAATGAGCGAAAAGATAATAATTTACTTTTAATCAAAATTAAAATATTCAAAACTTTCCACAAATAATATAAAACTCTATACATACTTGACTCTAATTAGAGATGTAAAGCCATTAAATAAACATTAACTCTTGCTTTAATCCCTTTAATTAAAAGCATCGGACTCTTTCTAAAAAGTTCGAAGAAGGGTATCCCCCATGCTGTTGCTGCCGTTTTTAATACTTCGTCCTTTGATTACCTTAATTAATTTGCTTTATATTGAAAATTTTACTACACGATAATTGTTATAAAACACCTAAGGGTGAATTATTAATTACAAGGAAAGTCTCAAAAAGCACCATACAAAATTGTGCAGGTCTTTTGAAATTTGAGTCAGTCAATGCACTGCAGCAGCTCTTTAAGCTCTGTAAAAACAGTGTTTGACTTATATCAAATATTATTATTATCTGTTAGATATTAAAGAAGAGTGCTAAAGAAACAAAAAAAAAAATGTATGTAGTTATCCTTAGAGATTAGGATGAGTGCCTAGCTGAGGCCGCAGCTATCCGTATAAATGCCACGAGTTTTGCCAACGCTCAATTACCCAGAAGCTGTTGCCGCGTTAGTCTCTGTCCTTGCCACAGAGCTTCGCACTGGCAGTTGATTCTGATGCGATTCAGTGGCAAGTCTACTGGCTCTCAGTCTCTCAGCCGCATAGCGTTGCACAAGTGCGAATACGCGTATACTCGTATCTCGGTGCTTGCCTCATTCTCTTTGGATGTCGCTGTTAATATACCCTATACCAAACAGAGAGTATATGCGGCTTGGCGTAAAAGTACGAAACAGGTACAGCAAACCAATGTGGTGGGAAATGCTGAATTTTAAGTGGTTTATTTCGTAAGATTACTCTAACAATATCCTGTGATCTTTTATTCTTACCCTGCTACAGAGTATCTGCTGGTCGAGCACTCAAGATTATAGCACGCTTACTTGTTGTCTCTCTATGTGTATGTGTGTATGTCTGTATGTGTGTATGTGTGAGTGTATGTCATTTGAGCAGCATTTATGCGCCACATTCAACATTATCAGCATTTATTTTTCTTGGTTTTTATTTCGCTATTTTCCAGCGTAATTTCATAGCCGCCACAGCCAGTTAAGGAGACGGAGTCGGAGTAGGAGTAGGGGATGGAGTAGGAGTCGAAGTATGACAAGTTCTGTTGTTGTTGTTGTTGCTGGTGTTGTTATTGTTGCTGGTGTTGTACCGCCGTCACCGCTGATAACAATGTTGATGATGAAAGCCATTGATGTGAGCTGTGATGATGACGACACACACATACACACACACACACATGCACACACAAAGAGAGAGCGTGTGTGTGATGTGTGTGGACACACACATGAACAGCTTCATATAAAACATATAAAGTTGCGCTTTATCAACAATGTGTCCAATTTATGGGACGCTCTTTCTGGTTCTGGCTCAGACTGTTGCTGCTGCTGCTGTTGGGATGCCACTTTGCAGCAGTATATGTACATATATTTTTCCTTTTTTTTTTTTCATTTTTTATTATTTTTATTGCTTGCCGCGGACGCACTTAGGCAAAGTGCAGTCAACCCGCTCGCAATCCCTTGCCCCATCATCACCTCCTTCCAACAGCACTGCTCCTCCTCTCCCTGTCTCTCTCTCTCTCTCTCTCTCTCTCTCTCTGCCTGGCTTGATTCATTTGTCACGTGCACTGCGCGACCCAAAAAGATAACAACAAAGATTTCATCGTAATTGATTTCAATGCAATGACACGCCCCTCACCGCCCCAAACCAATTGACAAGCACTTTCACACCTTTCAGTTGCGGCACTTGCAACAGTCATTTTTGTAATTTGTTGTAATTTGTTGTAACTGAACTTTTGTGATTACCTCAAAAAAAGAACGCTCTCTATTTGAAATAATACAGCAGAATTCATTAACTTTGTGTTAATTAATTAAATTCAGCTTATTGCAGTTTGAAAAGCAAAAAACCCAAGTGCAAAACCTATCGAATTACAAGCTTTAAAACTTGCTATTGGCCCTAAATTTCGCATGCTTCGAGTAATAAATGTAATGTGAACTAAACCTTAATTAAAATTTACAATTTAAAAAGTTTTACAAAACTTATGAAATGAATTTTCAACATTTTCTGGCTTGATCTTAGCCTGAAGTTCAAGAACATGCGGATACCCACTAAACTGATGAAGAAAGCATATTATTGCTGACTGGAAAACTCATTTAAAAAACAGGTTTTAAATTAATTTATCTTAACCGACTGTTCCTATGGCAGCATTACTATATAGTTTTCCGATCTGGCTCGTATAGTTTTCATAAAACCACAGAGACAGACAGCCAGATATACCAGATATATAAATGGATCAATAATACATACGCATACTTTAAAGACTCGGATATGCGTCAATAAATGTCCGCAAGGGTATCAAAATTTATATTTTTGAATAAAATTAACTTAAAACTCTGAAATTTAAATATATTCATATCGATTGGAAGCCAATTTTATTGGAGACTTTAGTCAAAAATAGAGAAGCATAAAACTAAAAACATTTCTGCGTACATCAGCCCGTTAAATTGGGTTTATTTAAATAAAAATATTTTCAGCTCTAAGCCAAAAAGCCATATATCATAGATTTACCCACCCAATTCCAGTCCAGCTGGCTGGACAAAAGCAGGTGTTGTTTTTAATTTAAAATACTCTTGATTTTACCTATGTAATCCGATACAAGTGGCTTAGAGGAGTGACAGCTGAAATGAATATAAATAATATTCATCATATTTGGAAAAACAAAAACAAACCTCAATCGAATATTTCGATAATTTAATCTCTTATATGTATGTTTATTGCGTATACTTCATATCTGTTATTTAGCTCAATAAGCTGACCATATTCTTATATTCTTTGGGCATTAATCCCTTTTATTTTTGGCATTTATTTAATTGGTAAATTTGTCACACGCACAGTGAAGCATTCTGCCACGTTTAAAACAAATTGTAATAGCCAGTTTTTTTATTAATATTTACATAAATCCATTTACCCGCCACAACTTTAAATACCCTCTAAATGGAAATGCGGCTGGTCATTCTGATTCTATAGAGAGTTTTTACTCTGAAGTGGCAGAGATTATTGCTCATATTTCAATTATAAATGCTGTACAAATTATTTAAAAGACTTGCTCAAAAAAGCTACCTTCAA
This sequence comes from Drosophila repletoides, assembly GCA_018150835.1. Classification (NCBI taxonomy): domain Eukaryota; kingdom Metazoa; phylum Arthropoda; class Insecta; order Diptera; family Drosophilidae; genus Drosophila; species Drosophila repletoides. Next base: position 10,715,065 of record JAECWQ010000225.1, on the reverse strand, counting down.
GGTGCCGAAGAGTTCATACCCTTTCAAAGTGAAATAAACATTTGGAAATTGTTTTAAATTTGTTTTTATTTTTTTATTAGCTTGAAATACAACCTTATTCCTATTGTCATCAGAAGAAGCGATAATAAGTTTACTGCTAAATACACATCTCTCTTTTTTTATATTCATTTTAATTTTTTTTTCCTCGAATTTTTTTCTTGTAAAAATGATTCACGCATTTTTTGGGTTTTGATGCTACCCCCATTTGCAAAGCGGCTTCTCCGCTGCAACCCCCCTTTTTCCACCACATCGACAATTTCCCGTCTGCTATGTGTGGTGCATGCTACTTGCTTCCTTCTGGTTTGTCTGCAGGCGTTTTGCCGCTTGATAGATTGCAGCTGGTCTCTGGACTCTTTGGTCTGCTCCCAACTCCCCGCTTCCACATGCAAAAACATTCAGCGAGTGATGGTACACTGAGAGAAACATAAAAAAGCTTTATTATAGATATTTTATTAATTTTTAAATTTATAATACCATCCAGCAAAGGGAAAGTTATTTTTTACAAACTTATCGTAAAGAAAAGTCAATTTTTATTCACCCAACTTCGAACCTCTCCGAATCGGTTTAGCTTAAAATTTTTAGATCCTGTGAACCTTACATCGAGCTGAACTTAGAAAATACATTGTTTCTCGAACTGTAGCAGAAAACTGAAGATACTCAATTAAAATATTATGAGCCGTAACAAAAAAATAATATTTTTTTAAAGAAATATCTATAAGTATTAAAAATATTACAAATAAATAGACAAAATAAACATAACTTCTTTAATAAAAGTGAAACTGTGCTCGAGCCCGCACTCGGGTTCAGTGTCTCCTTGAACCGTTCCACAAACCGTACGCCAGACTCCTGAACCGAAACTCTTTCAAAGGCTTAGAGGATTTTTCGATTTTTATTCCAAGACTAGTAGAGCTGTTACAAATTTAATCTAATACATATTTCTATTTAGAAAGGTTCTATCTTTTTCTTCGAGTGTATCATTCTTGTTGTGTTGTTGTGTATATTGTATGCGTTTCTCGACACTATTTCTTGTGTGTGCGTGTGCAGAAATTGCCCAGCTAATGGCTATTAAGGCAGCCACAACCTTCTACTCAGAGTCGAAGTCGCAGTCCGAGTTGGAGTTGAAGTCCGTCCCGACTTTGAGTCGTTGCATTGAAATGCGTTTTTCCCAGCCAAATTGCATTTGTCGCTCTCTTCTCTGGTGCATTTACAGTTTTTGGGCTAATTTATTATTGGATAAGGGGCGGCTGAGGGGTGACGCGCTACTTGTTCTCCTCGCTCTGGCAGGCGGGCTCATCTGTCAAACGAGCTGTCAAATTATTAAGCGCTGCCAGACATGTGAAATATGTTCGGTAAGGAGCCAGGCTTACACACAAAAACATACACACAGACTCAGACTCAAAGTACATATAAATGCAAGCTCCCAAGATTGATCACCACTAACGTCTTTGTTGGTCGTCTTTGCCCTCTTCCCTTAGCACGCTCGACCCTCGACCTTTGACTGCAGTGGCTTACGTAGGGGATGATTTTCAGGAATTTAACTTCCCTACAAGGCCTCACACAAACAGAAACCCCAAAACAAAAATATATATTTTTTTTTGTGCATTTTTTGTGTTTAGATATTTTTAATAATTTCAACAGAAATCAATATAATATTATATATATATTTATATTATTTCATTTAACTTGTTAGAAACTATCATACAAAATTGAATCAAAATTAGTTTTACGTATTGTAAACATTTTATGAGCTTAATTTCAGTTTCCTCTTAACGATACTTGGACGACTGAGAAAAGCTTAAACAAAAATTACTAAAAGTAATTGCCCCAAAAATAATAAAAATCAAACGAGATTTTATTTTCAAAAGTAGTTTTAGTATTTACCCAAATTGAACATTGATTTTCTAAAATATGAAGTTATTATTCTTTTTTTCCGAGTGCTTGAATTTGTACAGCCGCACAAGCATTTTGCTCCCCTCTGTAGGCAAAATATACTAAGCCTCTGCTTGGCTGCACTCTTTTTGGCTGCACTTCAGTTTTCAGGGGCAGCACAACAATTCGTCACTCTTTGGTAGGCGTTGTGGAGGAAGGGGGGGCAACTGGCACTGCTGTGGTGTTTGCTGTTTGGTGTTGTTCTTGGTGTTCGTATTGGGTGTTTTGGCCACTTGACCAAGTTCTGGTTTTCCACGCATTGCCCGCTTCAAATAGTTCATCAGCTACGCATTCTCTCATTGTTTAGTTTTCCTCGTTTCAGGCTTTATCCGCTGACGCATGACACCCTCAACCTCACCCTTTTTTGCCCTATGGCTCTATAAGAGCGGATACGAATTTAGATGCGGACGAAAACGTGGAACACGCTTTCGTCGATTTGCTTAATTGGTAAAGTGTACAGCCCACTGTGCCGATGGGCTCCTCAGACTACCAAATGCATGCATATATATATATATATATATCCAAGCAAAACAGTTAGACAAAGAATTTGTTGGCTAACCCAGCTCACAACATTCCAGAGTTGGCATCAGGAGACTCAATTTATTGGTTAGGTTTGAACCAAAATCGAAAGTTAGAATGGGTTTGACCCGGTGAGTCTGAGTAACTTGTAATTTTCATAAAGATATCTCAGTTATTCTTATTGAATTCCATGACAGCTATAAAATAAAGATTTCCGATCCTGCCTGTTTCAACGTATATGCTGCATGCAATAAAAGACAGCTCCATACTCAATTTTATTGACTTGGCTCAAATGCTGAAAGGCTACATAGAAACAGACAGAGAGTCAGACGAATTTGGCTATAAGAACTCGTCTTCTTCATAGATAAAATATCTATAATTTTGTGTGGCCGAAAATCCCTTCGCAACATTTCATGGCAAAGAGTATAAAAAGGATTCAATACCAACAAATTTGTCAATTAAAATTGCTTAAAAATAATTAAAAGAAAACGAAATATTAAAAAAAAATAAAAAATTTTGTATAAAGCAATCTGAAGACATTTGTGGCCAACCCTTCTGGAGAATTTGGAAACTCTCTTAACCTAGCGACATCTAAATATATATTATACATTTCAGTTAATTAAAAATTAATTAACTGGTTACGAGAGCATTTCATTTGCAGCAGTATGTGTCAAAGAAGATTTAATTTTGTGTGGCTGGTTTTTTTTTACGACCCGCTCTTATCAAACTGGGCTCTGTCGTCAGTCAAAACGCGTTGACTTGGATCGACGTGCGTGGGTTCCGGGTTCCGGGTTCCGGGCTGGTTTTCCCCTTTCCCCTTACCCCTTATTTGATTCGTTCAGCATTTCTATGGGCGCTACGAGGTGCGTGTGAAGTTTTTAATTTCCAACTTTAATTTAGACAATTCTTCTATTTCGCACGCCGGCGCACAAGGCGACGCGACGAAGCATGGCGACGACTGGAAACGCTTAAAAAGTATATAAAAAAAATAAAAAAAGAATTAAAAAAGAAATGACTAGAATAAATAGTTTGTTTAAGACCGTCAGCAGCTACAAAAATCCACAAAATGTCAGCGCAGAAATCAACAAAGTGTCGGACGCGGCCAGCATAATGAGCTCTAATGGCAGCACCTGGCGCGGCACAGGCGGACGGATTGACGGAGAGACACGCAGGCGCACAGGATTGGAATCGCTGCGTCGCGTCGCTTCGCGTCGAGTCGCTTTGCGTCGCGCCGGCGCATTAAATTGAAGGTGTCAGCAGGCTGATCTTGTGCCATCTTCAGACTCCCAAGCCACGCCACTTTCATCCAACTGCTGTGCCCTGTGTCCAGTCTGCTGCCCAGGCAATTTGCAGTGGGGCGTGGCTGTAATTTGCTCAAGATTCGCAGGTAGCCGCAGAAGCTGTACAGCTCCAATTTCAGCTTAAGTTTTATGTGGCCAGAGGCACGTGGCCAGCACTTGGAGGTCAATGCCTCCATGCCAGCAGCCTGCCCAGCGATACAGTTAGCAGCATATCCATTTAAAGGAAGAGCTCTCTCTCTCTCGCTCTCTCTCTCTCTCTCTCTCTCTCTCTCTCTCTCTCTCTCTCTCTCTCTCTCTCTCTCTCTCTCTCTCTCTCTCTCTCTCTCTCTCTCTCTCTCTCTCTCTCTCTCTGTTGGCCTTGTGAAATATAAACCCCGAATAAAAGTATGTTTAATAATATCAAATATATAATAAATAATATCAATATTTCCGTCCATTTGTTTCGTAAAAAAACGAGTCTATTCTGAGATCGTCTGAGTTTCATATTGATCTCATTTCTCAAAGCAATGCAAAACTGAGAACAGTTCGCCCACATTTCTATAATATTTCTCAATCAGCTCATTATTTTAAATGATATATTTATAGCTATTTATTCTATACTATAAATAGGTTATATGTTGATGTTAAATAAAATTATTTATCAGTCAATCAATAAACACATTTTGAAAGATTTTTGCCAAAAAATTGTATTATCGACAGCTGAAAAGGCCTGATATTATTTTAATTTAAATAATTTAGGTACAGAATGTTTCATCCCTTATAGCTCATGCGATATAATATTAAATTTAATTTGATTCGAAAAATAAAAATAATATTTTGCGTCAATTGAAATAAAATTTTTGTTATTCTAAAAAGGAACCAAACATAACATTTTCAGTAGCAACAGACCGAGCCCCTGTGTATTAAGGCCAATATAAATGGCCAATGAAATTGTCATTAGCACACAAAGACAAAATGTCAATAATTTTTCTAAATATTTGTAAGACCAATAACAACAACAACATTGAAATATTCTCAGTTCAAACAGAAATCTCCAAAATTGAATTTTACTTTTTGTTTTTTTTTCTATTTTTTGTTTTTGTTGTTTGACATTTGTATGCTTATACTAGTGGATCATTAGAGTTTTCAAAGTTTACCAATATCAATGCAATGCCGTTGGTACTGTCTGCTGTATTCGGTCACAAAGTCACAGATACAAATGTATCTCAAAGATGCTTTTCGTGAACTGTGTGCGCCGGAAACCGAAGCTTACCAACAGCAGCAACAAAACCAACTAAAAAAGAATAGCAACAGCAGCAGCAGCAGCAGCAGCAGCAACAGCAACTGCCACAACGATTGAACTTCGAAAACGAAACCCAAAACTCGTTGTGCATTTTTGTTGGAGCTCCATGGCAAGTCTGCTTTATATCAGCTTTGCTTCAATAGTCTGAAAAATGTGGCGGGTACTATGAAAATATCCTTCATTTCGTAATGCATACAAAGCTTTAACTTATATGTAAATAAAGCTGATATAAAAAAAATAATTTTAAATCTCTTGTATATTGTGGATATTGAGGCCCCCTAGTCAAATCTGAGTTGCAACATTCTGCCTTTAAGCCATATTCATTCATTTAAAAAATTTAAAAAAAAAATGTAATATTATAGCTTAAAACATAAAAAAGTACACCTAAAAAAATGGACTTAACTTGTTTATAGTCTGAATAAAGCTTTCATTTTAGAGCATTTATAATTCGTTGTTGGACAGATGGCATTGTTGGCAGTTTCTGATGCTGTTGGGCTGTCAAACTCACAGCGACAGTCGGACTGTCGAACTGTCGGACTGTTGGACTGTCGGACCGGCTTCCTGGATCTGTTGCCTGTACTCTTGTATATGCGAGGAGTAGAGAAGAATCAGAGAGGAGACACAAAGACAGAGAGACAGAGAGCTGAATGCCCCGGTCGGGGCTGCTGCTATCTTGCTGTAGATTTATTGTGTGAATTGGCATTGACAAAGTGCATTTATTGGCGCTCGTTGCTTTTTATAATGTGTTTTGATAACAATTCCATTAAAGTGAAGAAGTTTATAATAATTTGAACTGCCAGAGCAGGCAGGCCAGGCAGGCCAGGCAGGCCAGGCAGAAAAGCCAGCCAGGAGGAAGCCAGTTCGGTTCAGTTCAGTTTCAGTTTCTGGTGCTTCGGCGCACTCTCCTGCCAAACTGCATTGATTTTTCGTTTTAATTGATTGTTGTCAGTCAATCACATTGTTAATGCACATGCCCACAATTCTATATACATATATATGTATATATATATATAGGTGTACATACATAGGTATGTATATATACATATGTAGTATGTACATATGTATACAGCACACACATACTTTTGTGGATAAGTTTGCTTGTGTGTGAGCTTTATTGCATTCAATTTGCTGTTGTTTGTCAATTAGCCGCTGCCTCTTAGAGCTTGTATACCCTGTAACCCTCCCGTATTCCGTATTCTGTATTCTGTATTCTGTATACCGTACCCCTGCCCCAATACCTATCTCTATCCGTATCCCTATTCGTATGTGTGGGTGTTGTTGTTGTTGTTGTTGTTGTAGTTGTAGTTGTTATTGTTGTTGTGCGTGTCGAGCAAACAGCCAAAGTTTTAATTGGCTGCATTATTTATTGTTTTTCACTTCGCCGAACAGCCAACGGCGACCACAGCCCACAGTTTCAAAACCCATCAAGCGATCCCCTCCCGCTCTCCAAACCCACGTCCCCCCTATCCATCCAACCAGTGCAGCATTCTGAAATTTTGTTGCACTTCAAAAATCACATTTAATATTTACACTAAATCAGGCCACGCTAGGCCTCTATGTGCAAAATTTACGAGCCTTCAAAAACTTGGTCAAATTACATGCTCAAAATGCATTTTGGGCATCTTTTACACAAACAGGGCTTTCACTTCTCAGACATCTTCAGTGAGGCTTGACAATACTTATTAAAATAAAACAAATAAGCTTGATATACTAACGAATACCCTGCACCAGGCATTTCTTTTTGCTTGCAAATACCAAGCATGAAACTGACGGTAAGCTTTGGGTTCGGTTCACGGACAATTTTAAGCAGACTCTGAACCGGTAGTTCGGATGCGTATCATGATTTTGATAATAATATTAATTTTAGCTTTCCTATTTATTTGTTATGATTGTTAGTTTAAATCATTGTAGAGGGACTATAAATAGTCTCATTTCGGGACGAAGAAACGTTTGGAAAAAAAATGAATTTTTGTATAACAACTTTTTGTTTTTACTTAGATTTTTTGAACAGAGATTATTTCATCAAAATGAAGTTAGGTTCGGCCTCTGGTTCAAAAAAAAAAATCCGAACCGAGCTTGAGTTCGGGTTCAAACAATTTACCATCCATAGGAAATATAAAAATACTTAGTGGTTTAATTGCCTGAGCAAGACATAAAATACTGTTATCAATATTATTCATGTCTTTATTATTATTTTTTATTATATTATTACTAAATACATCCTTCCTATAAATAAAGGATATATACCTTTTATAAACTCTTGAATATTGTCATATTAATTTGCTTATAGGCTTCACCGTAACTGAATGGCAGTTTTAGTTTGAGTAGCCTATGTATCTGTATCTATAAATCTGTATATATTTATATGTATCTATATATCTGTATCTATATTTCATACCTTATGATGTTTTTTAGTTTTTAGAGATTCAGAATCCCAATAAAAAAATCACTTGTTGGTATAAGAACCAATTTATAAACAGATCCTAAACAGAAACATTGACTCAATCCTTAGCTCAAAAACTTTAACCATGGACTTTTTCCAATAAAAGACCATTTTGCAGTTTTGATTTTTTTATATTTAATGGGTATGTTTCTTGTCTGGAGAGTTTCATTTAAAATAAAATATATTATAAAGTGTATTCCACTTTGCATTACATTTAAATATTTTATGACCATGAAATACCCCTTCTCCATTCAGCATGATTCTATCTGAAGAAAACAGACAGGTATTTCAAAATGAAATTGATTCGAAGTCTATTCGAATTTAATCATAATCAAAAACCAAACGAATCAATACAAGTATTATCATTCGAGGCGGTTAATAATATCGTATTCTTATAAAACAAAACTCAATATTTGTTCTAATTTATTGCTGTAATTGAGAAGCGGAGTACAAATATTATTTTGACTACATTAAGTAAATTTAGGAGACATTCTTGTAACTCCCAGATTACATAATATTTGATATGTTTCGTAAATAATAATACTTAACTTGGTAAATTCATATTACAAGCGCAAGGGCTCATATATCTGAGAGCTGACAACAACTATGACTGTTGTTTGCATAGCTATGCTAGTTATCCTTTGCTATATATATATATATGTGTGTGTATGTATGTGTATTGCATATACATACATACATTTACATACATATATGTGTGTTTTGCCATTAACCCACCTAGAAGAGGACACCCTCGAGAGCTTTGATGGTCTCCAGGACGCAGCTGTTGCTTTTAACTATTTGTAGAGCTTAAGGACAATTCGAATTTCCAAGGGTAGAGCATGTGAATGAATGTGAATGGGTGGGTGTATGAGAATGTATGTGTACTTATTATTTAACTCTTTTGCATATGGTCTGGGTTCTGGCCCGTGTATGCCCTGCCTCCGTCCATTTAGTGCAGATGAAGATTAATTATAGGGAAATTCGTAACATTTTTCATGCTTAATCTTGGCGCGCATCAGGCAGGCAGGCAGCCCCCTTGCCTGCTGGCAATGCGGCGCACGTGAAATAAAACTAACTTATTAATAATAATAATTGTTTCATGTGCGTTTCTTGTCGTCCTTCCCGATCCCCCTCTTCGAACGGCTTCCTTCATCATGCACCCCGCACCCAGCACCCTCTGGTATTTCCTTTACTACTATTTGCCAGCCCGGAACTTGTGTCACAGTTGGGGGATCACTCGGAGACGTCGACTTTTCGTAACATGGCTTAAATATGTGTGTGTTTGAAAAATGATTTTTAGCAGCTTAGCCCGAAGAGCTGCAAAGACCCGAGAGTGTCTGGGAAACCAACACCAAAATGCCAACCCCCAAAAAAAAAAAAAAAAAACCGAAACTAGTTTACGCTGCTGGACGCCTTTGCCATTTGACCAGACCCAATAAAAATAACTACAATAAAATACCCTATTGGAGTTGCTTGCCTATGATGCTTGCTTGTTTATGATAGCCCTAAAGTTTATAAGCAAAAGAATGATAGTAAAAAATGTTTTATCAGATGTTTTAATATGTTAATATGTTTTTTGTATAGGGTATACAGGGTGCGTCTAGAAAGTTGTAGCCTGCGACTGTTTGTTGTAGTTTAACTACCTTTTACGACTGCTACCTGTTCGGCGCTGGTGGTAGAAGAGAGTTGGAGGAGGCTCTTAAGTGCCTGCTGGTCAGCTAAAGCCGCCGGAGACATTAATTTTATTGTTTAGACTGCGCGCGCGAGATCGAAATCTTCAATCTTGAGTGTTCTTGTGGCGCAGTTATTGATAGTTTTAAATTAGGGTCAACTATGCGGTGGAGCGTCCAGGTTCAACAGTTTCCAGCTCTCGGCGTGCTCCAGGTAGCAATCTCTTTTAATTACAAGCTCGACCTTTAAAACACAACAACACTCGAATGATAACCAGTAAGACGCCTCTGCTGCTGCAGGTGTTGCCAAGCAGTTAGCAGGCGCAACTAATGTCTAGATAATGGGCCCCACTGACCCCGACCCCGACCCCTGACCTCGACCCTTGACTCACGACCAGCGACCCTTTGACTAGCGACTCCCCTACTCCTTACATCATAACACCCCGCAGAACCCAAACACAACATGCATATATAAGCCTCATCCAGAAGCAATTGGATTAACAGTGGCAATTTGTAAGTAAGGCCTACAAAATTAAATTTAAACGTTTTCCCTGCTGGTGGCGGAAACTATGAAATTCTTCCACATGGAAGATGTATTCTTAGAGATGCCATAAAACAATCCAAATGTTCTATGTCTAATCAAATTTTGATTTAATTATCTTTAGAATATCTGAAGCAACTCGGTAGCTCTGAACCAATCATAAGTAGACGATATTAAGCCCAAATTAATCGGAAAATAGAACTACTTGCAAAACAAACGACTCGCACCTTTGAAAGCATTTTTCCATAAGAAAAATTAATAAGTTCATTTTCAGTTTCGAAAGAATTTAAGAATCACAACGTCCATTGCAAATAACTTTTCCAGACTTTTAAGTTAGTAGAAGGTACGGACTAGAAAGATTAAAAGTTTTTGAATTTCCTTATCCAATATTTTATAGCTGTTTTATCAAGAAGTTGACAGTTTTTCAAGAATTGCAGTGCAAAAAAGAAACTTAAACGTCAAACGTCATAAAAAATGTGGACATTTCAAATTCTATTCCAACTTAGCTTAGTTTTTTAAGAAACTAATTGAAACATTGAATATACCTAACGACTATTCTAATACTTGTATACTCTTACCTAGAGTATTATAATATAATAAGGAGGCATATCCGACCATAAAGTATGTTTATATGTACATTCCTCATTAGGGCTATGGTATGAGTCGATAAACCGTATGCATCTGTCCGTCTGCCTGTCTGTTCTACACAAACTAGTTTTCTCAAGTAGTTTTTAGAGAAATTGGGTATGACCTCTTCTTCTCGAAAGCTTATATATCAAAGCTGGTCGGATTGACTAACTATATATTAAAGCTTAAAAAGTTTTTGTATTGAAAACTTTTCTATTGTTTTGGTTTTGTATTGAAAACTTTTTGTTTTTCAAGATATCCTTCTGAAGTTTGAAATTTAGATGTAAGAATGTGTTTGCCAAATGCCAACTTAAAGATATCAGATTACTATATCATATAGCTTATATGGCAACAATCAATAAAATACATAATTTTTACAACAAATTCCTATTTCAATAGGGATAAGTAATCTTTGTCTAGAATAGTCGTTCCTTACTAGTTTTTCGTCTAATCTTTGCCTGCTAAATATACTTTCAAAGCTAGTTAAAAGCTGTAAAACTAAATGTTAAAATCATATCTATAATTATGATTTGAATCTGTTTTAGAATATGTTCTGAATGCGAGCTTGTAATAAATAATCTAATTTCAAGCTGATCTTCAATTAGTATTATTAAATTAAAAAAAAAAAATGATATAGTTTTCCGATCCGGCCGCTTCTAACAACCAAATTTCATTCACTTAGCTTAAAAACTGAGAGATTAGTTTGCGTATAAACAGAGGGACAGACAAACATAGCTATATCAACTCTTCTCGTCGTCCTGATCGATAATATATATACTTTATGGGGTCGGAGATGGCTCTTTCACTGCAGTACACAATTCTGGACAAAGCTTTAATACCCTCTACAAGGGTGTGCAAAAAAATTGATGGAGAGACTATAAAATAACTGTCAAAACTCGAAAATATACAACATAAATGTTATAAGTCTTTATGAATAAATATCATATTTTACTATTTAACTACAAATTAAAAACTGTTTGGAGTTTTCTATAGTTTTTTTTGTTTTTATTAATCACTTCTTAAAGACAAGTTTAGTTTTTAGTAGTTTGTTTTGTTCATTTCTTGGTAGTTTTTTTTTTTTTTTTTTTTTTGATCATACGAGTACATGTTCTAGAAAATATGAATTTATTTTATAGGTTTTTATTGAATATAATCTCTGGATTTTTTTGATTTTGAATTTTTACCTTTTCCTTTTCCTTTTGTTTTGTTTTTTTTTTTTTTGTTTTCGTTAGCTTTGCTATTTCATTGTACAATAGTTGAATATACACATATATGTATATACACACATATATGCTTATTTGTATATATATAAGTAATAATATAGGGTGTATATAACGCATATTGCATATACTCTTAATATACATTACACAGTTTTCATATATATCAGTTTATATTCATCTTGTGTTCTATACATTGTTTCAGTGTGTTGTTCATTAAATATTTTTTGTTTTTTCTGTTTTTGGTTTTGTTTTCAGCTCTCCTTATAGGCCTAAGTACTCGTACATATGCTCTTAAGTATAAATATGTACATACATATACACATACCAAATATACTCGTATGCATATGCATATGTATGTGCTTGTTGTGGGCTATATGCAGGTAGGACATGAACCGTAAATCAAGTATTGGATAACAAAGAGTTGCATACAAAAAATATTATAGGAATACATGTATATAAATGTATATATTATGTATGTATAGGTAAGGCATATATATATATATATATATATATATACTCTTATTTAATTCGGATATTATGGTATCTTAAATGTCAGCTCGATTCTTGAATTTATTGTTTCATAGTTTTGAAGATCGTGGATCGTATAGCACTACTACACCACTATATCTAGGTCGCAATGTGTCTGTGGAGATTCTTTTGTTTTATGTTTTTTGTGTACAACGAGAAGTAACTTGATTCCCATTAAATGGAAGTATGGCCGATTATATATCTAGATGCCATGATTATACAGTTATATAGTTGGTTTGAACAATTCTTGTTTTATTTGTTTTACATATCAGAAGACCAAGTTACCATTAAGTCGTTAGCTTTTATCTTTATAAATAGTTTAGAACATCGCGTTTTTTGTGTGTACACAGAGAGAACAGAGAGAAAAAATATCAATATCAAATCAGTTGATAATGTCTGGTCAATTTTTCATTATTTTGATTAAGAATACAGCTCAATATCAAGATAAACGCCGTTTTGATCTGAAAAAAAGATCTTATGAATAACTAATATAACATTCAGATATTTTTCTCTGTGTGTTTTTTTGTATGTGTGTGTGTGTGTGTGTCTGTGTCTAATGTTGGGTATATAACTGTGTTGCACAATTTTATGCGTTTCACCCATATCGTAATATCGCGACATCGAATTGTGATCATAAATAAATTACAATTACATATTTGAATACTCAATTCACAGTTCATATGAATTGTGCTAAATTAAATGTTTTGAATACTCAATTCTCATCAATATTCATGATAAAGATCATGACTTTTTACACCACGTGTAAACGTAGCTTTTATATGTGTTTATGTGTTTATAAATCTTTTTAGCAATACAACAATTTGATTTATTTTATTCTCGTTTTCTTTTGTAAAACCTTCAGCCAATCTTTTCCTTCATTATCTTATTCTAAATTAATGTTTGAGTGTGGGTGTGTGTGTGTGTGTGTACTGTATACATATATATCTTTGGTTGTGTCGGGATTTTAATATTTCCTTAATAGGGATAAAGATTCTTGCGCTTCAGCTCCATATCGAGATCGGCTAGCTGCTGCAGGAAGCCATCGTTTGGTCGAATTTCGCGACGCATACGCACTGTGCGTATCGCATCTACGGCGGACATTTTACGGCAGATCATCAAATAGGCCAATACACACGTGGCCGAACGCGACATTCCCACCAGACAATGCACCAAAATCTTGCCTGAAGTGTCAGAAAAAGAGTAATTAGTATCATACCACAGATAACATTTTATCGATAACTGCTACACAGAAAAAATTGTCGAAATTTTTAAAAAATGTACAAATTTAGCATTGAAATTTTGGCTTGAGTTCTTCTGAATTTATCATAATTAACTTAAGACAGTGGTTTAGTCTAGATCCACAATAATATATTTTTCAATATTTTTCCATTCGTGCACATAGGCTTTCCCATATGTAGTTGAAAATAAAAGATGTGAAAGTTTTGTAGTGGGTGCACAAGAAATGTTGATTGAAAAATATGTGGTTCTTTAAACACGGATCGTATTTTAATTCGTTTCCTTTCCAGAGATGAAAAAAACTGAAAACGATACAAAATCTGTTCGCTTAATTTTTATGATCGTACTATAATTCCCAAAACAAATAGAACTGATTTTTCGATTTGAATTGAATTAAATTAAAATTAACAAGGGTAAAAACTTTCAGTACTCGAAAATCTCTGGATCTCGCTCCTTTCGGGCTTTGATTTAGAAATTTCGAAATTTTTTCTCCGTGTATTTCTATGTGCTTTCTTTACTTACCGCCGCTGCTGATGGCGCTGTCAATAAATTTGGCTGCTACGTAGAAGTAACGGGAAATGTCTGTCGTGGGGGCATCGATCATGGGGAAGCCCATATATCTAAAAAAGCAATCCTTATGTTGGCGTCTGAGCACAAACAATACAAACACAAACACAACAACAATGGCCCACAGTGAAATGACAATGCGAGTGTGTTTATGCGTTTCAAAATATGCATGTGCATGTGCATGTGTGTGTGTGTGTGTGTGTGTGTGTGAGTGCGAAAATATACGAATATATACAAGGATAGTGTGCAGTGGAGTAAATAAAAAAGAAATATAATTTTTGAATAATAAAAATTTTGGAATGCTTAAGCCAAATGTAAAAATCGAAAGTGCAAATAATCAATAAATAATGTGCGCCATGAGAGAGTGGCCCTTCATTCCTTTAAGTTCATTATGATCGCCCACTGAAATGATTCATGTTCAAGATCCTACGATAACAAAATATTCTAAGTTTCAGAATGGAGGTTTTTCTATTTTTCTGTTCAAAAACATTCTTTAAATAAGAACATTCCTCCCATTTTCACATCCCTTTAGCTAATAACTTTAGTTAATGTTTAAAGAATAACTGGGCCTAACAGGCTTTTATCAAGGACAGAAATATTGAATCATTTCAAGATTTTTTTAAGAACTTGTGCTCTTTTTGAGAACTAACTTTATTTTTTCAAAAATAATATAATTGAGGACATGAATCCTTTTTCTATCACAGATGCAAGCCTCTAAAATATTTTGAAGAGGTTCAGTACGGGGCTTCGAACCCGATAGAAAGCTTGAAGTTCGGTTCTGTTTTAGGCGATATTTTGACTACATTTTTCCACATTTCCGAAACCGTTTCATTACAAAACAAATCAGAATTGAGGGATGGGCAATTTTGTAGGTTCGAAGCATAGTCCGGTTCAGTATCGAACTGGTATGCAACGTTGGTTCTAATTATTTTTGTTTAGAAATTTCATTCTTATGTTTTCTTGATCTTGAATCATGTCAGTGGGCCCCTTAACGTTGTTGTTGTTACTGCTCCTCGCTCACCTAACGCTTGGCATGTCCCTGTAATAACTGTGCCCAGTGTCGACCTGGCCATATCGACAGCCCTCCGCCGCATTCAGCACGTGTGTAATGCCCATTATTCTCAAATAGTTCTTGTTTTTAGCTGCCGCACTGCATCCCATGAGAAAGAGAGAGAGCAAACATTAATAAGCAATACAAATAGAAAGAGAAGGGGAAAGTAAGAGGTAGGGAGGGGGGTAAGAGCACTTACGCGTCGCCTATATAAATGCCCGGATAAACTTCATCACAGTCAACATCGTGTATGGCGCACTCTGCGCGTCTCAGGCCCGGCAATGTGCGACAAGGAGCCATCGAATAATGCAGGACCCGCTGTAGTTGACGTCCTGTGGTCTGTTCTGAGGTTTCCAGGCGGCTGGGCGACTGTAATCACAGCAAATAATTAATATTTACTATTTCATATTTACAAAATATATGCGAGTATTTGATTGCGAGTTGGTTTTACATGCCAAGTTTCTGAAAATGCAAAGCTTAATGAATTTTACGAGTATATCAAAGTCTTCAATTATTTTTGTTTCAGCTTTAGCCATGCCAAAGTTAGTGAAGATGCAAGTATTATGATAAGGAAATCTTTAAATTCTTCCAATAGATCTTTTTTTTTTTAAGTATAATCGGATCTATTACATAAAAGCAAGGATTCAAAGCGAAAATAATTGTTAGCGACCATTCTCGTTACCAACGTCACCTCCTGTTTTGGTTCAAGAATATGCTGGTCGTGCTCCGAGGATATTGGTTTCTGTTCGATTTTTGTTTCGTAAAGCATATGTTAATTTTTGTATATAGGATTTTTATTTCATTTCATGGAAAAAGCAGAATATATTCGGCCAAACTCATCTGCAATTAATCTAATGTAATCAAAAAATATTAATTCTCAGCTCTTTGCCTGTTCTACATAATTTCGAAGTATCTAAAATATAATTTAAATCACAAAAGAGGATTTCCGAATCGAACCAAAAATATTGAATTGGTTCAGGTTGAGGTTCAGCTTTAGTTTTGACACCTTGTTTAACTCATGGTTAGGTTCCAGTTAATGAAACACTTGAATAGCCGGATCTAAATTGGTTCGACCCTAAACAGGTTTGCACCCTTACTTTAAAGTATATTAAATTATTATAAGCATTATATATTATAAATATCATGGAAATACTAGTAGTGAAATGCTATCTTTGTTTTTTACTTAGGTTTTCAGACTGATTATTATTGTTAAATTTATTTATTTTGGCTAATTGTTCCTATTACAGCTATATGATACAGTAGCTTTGGAAAAATAAACTTTTTTATCAGCTTATAAAAATATACAAATCTGGTGTCTTAGACATATTATATGGCTGTATACTGAGACCTCTCTAGCGTTTAATACAATATCAAATATCTAAAGAAGGCTACGGTTCTAATTAAGTCAATCCATTTGTTTAAAGATACACAGCTACGAGTATATACATATAAATGCTATGAAGGATTATAGAAGGATGCCGCCTCTGACATGAACTGGCATAATCTAGCTCATATGTCCAACTTTTGGATGGAAGGGTTGGGAGAGGTTGAGTTTTGGGTTTGGGAATTTCGCTATTCGCTATTCGCGCTGCGGAAATGTAAATTTTGTGTATATTTTGGCAGTTGAAATTATTTATGGGGATCAAGTTTTGCCTAGGCGAGAATTGCGCTTGGGCTTTAGTTGCCAAAAGCTCGACCAGCAAATTTATGGCAAAGGCGAAGGTCGCCCAGCGGCCCATCAGTGAGGCCCTAAGAGCCTCGTCCTTGTCTGTTTGTCAATTTCAGGGACAGTCGCCAAAGTCAATGAGAAAGTGAAACTTTTTCTGTTTTCTGTTTTTATATTATTCTTTCTATTTTATTTTATTTTTTTTTTAGTTTTAGTTTTGCTTATCGGTTGTCTGCTTTGTCATAACATATTCAAATAAAATCAGCGACAGCGAGGCGCCGAGAGGAACTGAGAAAAATTGACAGAGAGAGAGAGAGCGAGAGAGAGAGAGAGGGAGACTGAGATACTCGTATTTGTATCTAAGAGATGGAGAATAGAGGCGCACGTTTCTCGATGCTGTTGTCAAAACTTTTGCTTTTTGCCTCGGCATTCGACCCTGAGACAAACAGAAGCCAAAAAGCAAAAGGAAAATCATACAAAAAAAAAAAAAATGAATATATTCATCATTGCAAAAGTTCTTTCACTTTTCATTTGATTTTGATCTATTGTGACTGATCTTTGGCATTTGCAAAAGTATACACATAAATACGACAGTATCTGTATCTATACGTGTACATTTGCATATGTCTGACAGTTATTTATACATAAATTTGAATTTTATTTGTTTAAACACAAGATTTATGGGACACAATGAAATTGAAATCCATGGAAATACTTATTCTACACAAAACATTTATCGCTTACTAGAATTAGCACCGAATGTGTGAAGAATCAGTCAATGAAAATTTAGTTAAAGATCTTTAAAATTAGCCAGATTTTTAGTCAAGCAATTAGATTTTAAAAGAGTTTTAGTCCAGAAGCTCTATAGAATGATATTATACACAATAACGACATTAGACAACACGATTTCTTCCACTACAACATATTTATCCATCATCATTTTTTTGGTCCATCCACTACTACTCATGACCTGATGTCTGTTTCTTTTGAGGTGAATTCAATTTGTTCAAGCATCGATAAAAAATATGTAAAAATACCAACATTCGAAGCAGATGGAATTTCCTTTTCAGTGCAACAAACAAATGGATGAAATAATATGTTATAGCAGTTGATGGAAGCTATAAGTTTGATCTCAGACAAACCTGATAATAGTGCGGACTATATCTATCGCCAATGCTGCTGCTGTATCTGTCGGTGAGTAGCTGCAAAAAGTGTTCAATATCAAGAGAGAAGAAATAATAAAAAAAAGTTGTTGCAAACTGTGATAAATATCAATTAAAATAATAAATAAAGTAACGACCATTCGCCACCCCAAGTAAATCAATTATAAGAATAAGAAATAGAAAGCAAAACTGGAAAGGTAAGGCTCACCGAATATTACATACCCTTACAGACAGGAATAAGCATTTGAAAATTGTTGCTAAGTTTATTGATCGATTGTTCCTATGGCAATTAAAGATATAGAAGTCCGATCCTAATAAGCTTTAGAGCGAACAAACTTAATATCTAACTTATAAATTTCATTAGAATAGAACAACTTTTAGGTTGATTGTTCCTATATTATAGCAAAATTTTTTCTCCTTGGAAGGTATTTATTATACTTAGCTCAATAACTGAGAAACTAGTTTTTATAGAGACAGACAGACGGGCAGGTTTATATCGACTGTTCTCGTTTTGATTAATAATCGTTTTATGGGCTTGGGGATGATACCACACATGCATTACATCTTTCGTGCAAAAGTTATAATACCCTCTGCGAGGGTATAAGAATAAAGAAACTTGAGCACATCCGCAATTAATTTGTAACATAATTAGGAGAAAAGTTTGTGGCTGTAGTTTGTTCAGGAAATCCACAAATCTAAATATAGAAATTCATTAATTCTAACAGTTGATTGAGTATCAAAGTACGAGTAATGCAATTTTCCGCGAATCTAAAGCAATGCCTTAATTAAGGGAGTAGTCAGAAGATGACTAAAAAAACAGTAACATTATATTCCCACAACTTTATATTCTCGCCATATTCACTTTTGAAATAAGTAGAAGTCTTTTTGCTCTTGAAATTTGGATTTGAATTTAATTCTATTTTAAAATGCTTTTAATATAATTGCTGTCGAACAGCAATAAGGGAATTTAATTCGCCTTTGAAATGTGATGACTATAAAATGTGATCAAATATGCAGAAAAAAAAAATTATATATATATAAATCCACGTTTAATTTAAATGACAAAATAAGTAAGAGCAGATTTTCGCAAGAGCTTCTCCTAGGCAACACGCCTTAAAATTATTCTAGTAATTGTGGCTATTTTTAGACGTTTGTTGATTTTTCTTTTCTGTTCCATTTCTTTTTTTAATTTATGAGTATACGTAATATAATATTTAAAATTTGTTTAAAGGCGAGTGGGGGCGGCGGAGGCGGAGATCCCCTGAAGGAGGTGACAAACCTGAAGTATATTCGCCTTCAGGTGAAAAATAAAAAAAGCGTTGGCGTTAGCCATTTGCTTGATGTGGTTGATGTTGTTTGACGTTGGTGCTTTCTGGCCACTGCCATCGCCTTGACCTTGTTCCGCTCTACAAAAACAGCAACAAGATGCTCTATACCCACCCATACAATTATATATATACACATATTTATATATATATGTACACAATACATAAGTGTAGGTCTATAAATATACTACTACAGTACATGCATTAAATGCTGTGAAAAGCACTGCAAAGCTTAATTTTCGACACATTCCTTTGACGTTGGAAAAATGTGAAAATTTAGAAATGAAATTAAAAAATTCAAGTTCTGTACTCTCTAGTATTGCCGTATACCAGTATAACGCTTCTGACTCATCATATTGGCCCGCATGCGAAGGCAATTAGCTGGAAAGCAGCAAGAAGTTGACGTTAGTCATTGTCACTTTAGTCACTGTCTAGTATGATCAAATGTTAATCAGTGGAACTTAATCATCAGCGATTAGACCCATACACATGTTAGTACGAGTATATTTAGATTTAGTTGACTATATGTTTGTTTGTTTGTCTATTTATTGGCAGTTCGCCTCGGCCCGTGTCTCTCTATGCAAGGTGTTGGGTTTATGTCGCCGCTTTTAATAGCCACAGTGCCAACTACAAGTATCTTTCATAGAGGTATTCAATAGATACAGATACACAGATGCACAGGTACAGATACAGATACAGATACAGATACAGATACATTCACACCTACATGGCCACATTGTTGCGTCTATTAGTCAGTTGATTGCTTGCCCTGTTTCGATATACGACAAGTTACTCAACTCTGACACCAATTTACAGCTCAGCACAGGTCAGCTCACTTCCTGCACGCCATCAAACAGACGAAACTATGTCAGCTCAGTGCAGCTCAGCTCAGCTGAGTTCGGGCCAGGTCAACAGTTGACCACTCAACAGTGAACCGACTGCAGTTTCAGTTGCCCGTACAAACTGTTGCAGGGTTCTCTGGAGGCCACCCAAAAGCTGTCTACATGTGCAACCTGCCATTGCCACATTGGCTCACTTGCCCCAAAGTAATATATCAATGGTTGCGAATGCAGCACAGGGTGTTAATTAAAAAATATTCCACAAACCACCAAAAAAAAAGTACATTCTAAAACGTCTCTCTGCTCTTTAATTTTCCCCAACTTCATTTATTCAATTAATTCCAACATGCTTAATTCATTTCAATGATACTACAAGACTTGTCGCTAATCGGAGTGCTACTAGTTGGCATTCAATTTGAGCAATAAGTTCAAATTTGACTTCATTTTTCAGAGCTTCATACGCTTACTTCCACTACAAAATATTTTTCAATATTTGTCCATTCTCGCGAATGGACATTTTATTACCTAATCTTTGGCTTTGAAATATGAAGCATTGGGTCAATCCTGAACGATAGAACACATCTTTAATACAAGTATTGAAAAATATGCACATTAAGTAGTGGGAGCACAGGAAATGTTGATTGAAAAATATTTTGCAGTGGATTTAATTAAAGTTTTTAACTCCTTAGATTGAAATAAAGTAATACAAGTGCATATACAAAACTGTTTGAGGCCATTTGTGTTTATGCACATATTCATGCATATAGATATATATATGTATAACTATGGATATACATTAATATTTGTTGTTTATGGCATTTTTGCCAACGGCCTTGCTTAGTCAGAAAACAACAGCAATAATAAGAAACTTAAACAACAACAAATATGAGGAATTCACACAGAAGCTCAAATAGAAAATTCTCAAAAGTGATTATCAAAAATGCCTAACAAGTGTGAAGAATCGCCAGGCATGCTCAAAATTATAGACACAACATATATCTGAGTATCTACAATTGAAATACTTGAGTGTGTATGA
The DNA here is from genome assembly GCA_018150835.1 of Drosophila repletoides. Lineage (NCBI taxonomy): Eukaryota > Metazoa > Arthropoda > Insecta > Diptera > Drosophilidae > Drosophila > Drosophila repletoides. The sequence continues at coordinate 10,694,083 of JAECWQ010000225.1, read as the reverse complement.
GTTTACATTGGCCTAATAAATGAAAAATGGCCAGCAAAAATGTGAAAGTGGCCACTTGGAGAGGCTATTTCCCCAGTAACATAGTGTATACAAACCAAGAATGGGAATAAGTTGTTCTTGGGGTTATGTGGGTACATACATACATATATAAGTGTGTATGTATCGTATGACTGCATACTTTTGCGTTTAGCAGTTGGCAAGACATAACAGATACCCTGTGAAATAAACCAAGTTAACCAACCAACAAAATGCCTTTTCTACTAATAAGCTCCTATAAAATGTAAACAATTGAAACTGTTCCGCAAAGCTTAAGTAAAGAAAGGAATTTTGGACTGTATAATGTAAGCAAGGGGTGTCAACTCTAATATCAACAATTATAAGGTCCTCCATGATACCCTACATACCCACTTATGGGTAAAGGGTATTCAAAGAAAACAAAAAGACAACTCAAATGCATTGACATGCAAGCTTGCAGACAAATTTATTGATTAAACAGTCTGCCAAATGCTGCCAAAAACAGAAACTAAAGGAGAAGAAAATGTAAATAAATAAATAATAAAAAACAAAACAATTATTAAGAAATTTTGACTATGCTACAGATTGTTAATGCAACAACATGCTACCAAATAAAAGTTGGCAGCTATAAATTTGTCGCATTTGGCCAATGACTCAAGCAAAGTAGGTTGGGGCGGGGGGGATAGTTGCTAAATGAAAATTGCGCAGTAGTTTTTAATTTGCCATTTAAGGTGTGTACATTATAGCAGGCGGACAGGGCAGGGCAGGGTATAGTGGAAATTGCCTGCTCATCATGAAGGTGTCTATTTATTGTTGAACAATTCTGATTTGTTGTAAACTAAACATGGCCGTATTCAAGGCTGATATTTCGCCCTAAATGCGATTTGAAATTGTCTTAAAATTTATTCAAAAAATTGCAATTCGGCGCACCGAATATTAAATACCCTTGTACAGTGGAGTAAGCATTTGATGCAATTTTGACCACTTTTTGGCATCCAATTTGTAATTTTCACAAAGATCTTGGGAAACAAGAAGTTTTCTATGCAACAACTTTGGAACCGATTGATCCTATTAAAGTATGATATAGTAAATCGATCTCAATTGATATGCCATCAAAAATTACGATCTCTTCTTAGTAAGATACCTTTATTTTAGAGCGATCGTATGGGAGCTATATAATATAGTTATCCGATCAGGCCATGATCCGGGCAACATTTCGCCTAGATAAAAAACAGAGAGATTATCATAGGAAATGTCTGCTTGGATGCATTAAACATTTCGTGCCAAAGTTATAATACTCTCTGTAAAAGTATTTCTAGTGATGAGCACGTGTTCAGAGTGAGCTTAATCAAGCTTGAAAGTCGTGACTCGAGTCGCGTCACGACTTGAAATTGACGAAATGATAATAGATAATACCTTATTGTAGCAAATAATTTTAACTAGTTAAACTAAGGGAATTTCCTATAAGAACCCAGAGCAGTAATCAGATGCTATTCAATAAATACATTTACTTAAGAGTGCTTGCTGTGCCGCCCATGTCCAAATAACTCATTACATTTTTGGTGATAATTGTTTTTTATTTATTATTATTTTATTTTCGTAAACAATAGAACTGCAAAAACAACAACTCGCTTTTAAGTGCCCGCTTTAGGTTTTTTATTTTATTTATTTTTTATTTTATTCTGCCTTTCGCTTTTACTCAATGAGGCGCAACAGCTGCCAACTGGTGCCCACGCCCACGCCCACAAAATGTTCACATAATTGTTAAGTGTGCCCGTCTATATATAGGCCATATATAGGCATATATAGAGCCGAGAATAGAGACCAGAGAATACAGAATACAGAATAGAGAATAGAGAATAGAGACTAGTGAACGGAGAAGGGAGAAGGGAGAAGGGAGAAGAGAGAAGAGAGAATACAAATCAAGCCATATCCGAGATGTACAACGCTCTATCGATCGTTCAATTAGCGCGCTCAGCAACAACAACAACTATGACAAGCCAACACTGACATTGACATTTCAGCTAAGCTTTTGTTATTGTTTTTCTTTACATTTTTAGTTAACAATTTTTAAATGCACATTACACGGAAGCAGCGAGCGACGGGCCAATTAAATGCACGCCCCTGGGGCGATTCATTCGCTTCAGTGGCTATGCCACCATCTCCCATCCCTTCTACCTTCTATACTGCTGCTCTTCAAGAGCTGCCGAAACGCAAATTATATGCCTGGCCCAGCAATTTAATTAATTTTTGCATTCAGCTGCTGTTGTTGCCTTTTTTCCATTTTCAAGTTCAATAGATGCGACTCCAAAGCGTAGCCAAAATGCCCCAAACATATATATATATATATACATATTTATTTATATATATATATATATATATATACTTGTATTTATGTATTTTGTGGGCTGCTGTGGGCGTGGAACACTAGCCTTGAGCCTGATAGCCTAAGTATGGTCAGAACAGCGGGTGTTACTACTCTTGGGCGTTGAATGAAAATTTCGTTGATAATTAACTTAATTGGCCCACGCGACGTATGAGTAATCTGCTTAAGTTTAGCCCACAAAAGCCTATTACATTTATCCGTTTTAGGGTCAGACACCAAATTCAATACCTGTACTGCAGCCAACATTTATATACCAATACATATATGCATACATATATACATATATATATATATATATAACAGATTTTTCCTGCCAAAATTGAGATAGGCCCCAATGCGCAGAGAATGAAGTGGAATTAAATTATAATATCTATATATATGCTTATATGGACATACATACAAGTATATCATTTTATTAGAGAGTTCCAAGAATATACAACAGCTAAGCTTAAATTAAACACAGCATTTTGTGCAGATTATGCGAAAAACGGTTAGCTAACGTTGGGCGCCAAGATTACAAAAACTCCGAGCATTGCAAGCATATGCAGAGCTCAGATATTAAATGCTATAATGCCAACATATTAAGAGCTTAACAATTAACTCTTGGACGCTTTAAGTGCGCTTCACATTGGACTAAACAAAATGTTTTCATTATCAGCTAATATCAAGAATTGCGACCCACATATGTATATATATATATATATATATATAGCTCCTGCATATAGATATATGTAGAAATATAAATGGCAGGCATTGTACAAAAGGCACTTGAACTTTGCTGCGGCCATAGAGCATTTGAAGGGTTGTGGGCTGTGGGTTAAGTGTTGAATGGAGGTGGCTGGGTTAGCTCGGCTGTGTGCCAAGGCTTCCTGTGCAAGGAAAAATGGCACACCCAACCAACCACACTACCGCCCAACCACCCAACCACCCAACCAGACCTGCCCACAACTATATAGTTGTATTTTATTTTATTGTTTATATATGCACACAGGTGAAGTGGAAGTGGCCCAGTCTGTGCATAGGCTGGGCAGCCTCAAATTGGGTCAACCACAGAGACTTGCACTCAAGGCCATCATTCCCATCATCATCAAGAACCGCGTTCTCATCATCATCAGCAACATCTGCTTATCATCAGCTGCTGTTTTTGACAGTTGACAGTGTGTGCCCAGAGTGCTCTAAAGCATTCACCATAGTTCCCAAAAGTTAAGGTCTGTTGATTACTTACCGCATATCTCCATGACATCTTAGCAAACTGTTATCTGTATTCACTTAGGTTTCAATTTATGTATTCTCCGCCTGATCTCCGCCTGCTCCTGCTCCTGCTCCTGCCCCTATTCCTGTTCCTTGTAAATTACGCTGCTGTTCCAGTTGCTCCGTTCGTTGCTCCCGTTAGGCGTTGCTCCTGGCTACCTTCGTGTTTGTTTTGTGGATTGAGGGTTTTGAATAAATATAAATATTATATGTATCAAAGATAGCAACAACATAAACAACAGTCGTGAGACGCAGTCAAAAGCATTGCACATGATTTTTTTTTTTTTTTTTATTTTTGTATGACAACAAATCTTTTCAAGCTTTTGCACTCACTCAACTAGAATAACAACAATAAAAAAAAAGAAGCAGCCCAAAAAAATCATCTAGAATACCTTTTTTTATTCAGTTCAAAATTTAATTTAGTTGAATGTCGAATTTAATTTATATATTTATTTTTTATTAATTTCTGTTTCTTAATTTGTTTTATTTTCTATTTTACTGCGGCCAGTTCACCGTTTTTCTACGTTCTGGCGACGTACTTTTTGCGACTGATTTTGCAAAGCGGCTTTCGCTTTGGGGTTGGTTTTTGTAGGCGTCCAAAAGCTCCATTCGGACCACCTCTCTGGTGCCTCGTCGGTCGGTGACGTAGCCGAAAGCTTTTGCCACTCAGCTTTGATTTTGTTAGCTGCTACACGTGGTGACGATAACGCTTTCCGCTTTTCGCTTTTCGCCTTACGGAACCCTACCTACACACACACACGCACATACAAACACATACATATAGATATATATACACCCACAATGCATACTGTAAGCCCATTTACGCATATGTAAATATTTTTGTATGAGTATATTGAAAATATCGTGAGCAAAAATACAGAGGGAGAAACACACTGACAGACGGAGAAATAAAGAGAGAGAAAAGCTTTTGGCTAGCATCAACAACAACAAAGTTTGTGAACTATACAGATATACTTACAGACATATATATGTACATGTGTATATATCGTTAGTAAAAGTTCCGCAACTCAATTTCAAGATCATCCCATATTGAACTACACATTGCTAATGAAAATAACATATGAGTATAAAAGTTTAATGAGCTTTTTCAATGAGTGAAAAACTATTTTCCACTTATTTGAAAGCTCTTATTTCACTTATATTTATATTTTATATTTCACTTGAATTATTATGTGTATCAATTAATTACTGCACATTCGAAAATAGATTCAAGAGCGAGAAACAAAAATTCAAAAAAATATAATACATATTATAGCTAGCTTTCTGATTTAAGTCGTGTCAACTCAATGATTCACTTTCCATTCATATATTTTGAAAAACAGAAATGTTAAGACTTTGATACCAACTCGCTTAAGACACCATTTGTGCCGAAAGAAAAGTAAAATCTAAAGCATGTTTTCAAGCAACCCGATTCGAACTAGGGTATTCGTATTTTTTCCCTTTGTACTGATTTATGTGCCAAACCTATCCAATATTCTGGATTGTGCTTAAAAACTATATTAAGGGATTTTAATTTCTTATTAAACACTAAAAATATTTGTGATCTTTGTCATTCTACGAGGTTCTCCAGAAGACGCCAAAAGTCTTTCATGACTTAAAAACATACCAAAATCAGAACTGAAACTGGACCAAAACCGCTAATCGAAGCTCCGCAATATATTTCTTAAAAGTACATTCAAAGAAAGATTCAATGATTTCAACAGGATGTGTAATTTTGATGTACTCCAGAACCAGACGCCAATTGCAAAATTCGGGATTTGTGATTGTAAATTGAAATGCAGAAATTTTATATATATTTTATATATATATTCAAGTGTAACGTACATTATATTCACAAGCAGATTCTTTTTATAATAAATACCAAAATTAAGAAGTCTCTAAACGAGTTATGAACTATGACAGATCAGTTCAGTCTGTCAACAATAATAATTAAGTTGGGTTTGTATCTGTATCAATTAAAATCCAAAATTAATTAGCTCTACACTTTGCTCTGGAACATAAGATCAGTCTGCATTTTCGGTTTTTGCTTCTTTTTCAGGCCAACCAAAAGTTGTTTTAGCTGTATAATGGCTTTGGCGGGATTGAGATTCTTGGGGCACGTATTGGTACAGTTGAGTATGGTGTGACAGCGATAGAGCTTATAGGGATCCATCAGCTGGCAGAGGCGTTCCTCGGTGGCTTCGTCGCGGGAATCGATGACCCAACGAAAGGCCTGCATAAGTACAGCTGGGCCTAGATATTTATCACTATTCCACCAGTAGGATGGGCAGGACGTCTGGCAACAGGCACACAGGATGCATTCATATAGTCCGTCTAATAGATTACGATCCTCGACCGCTTGTAGATACTGAGCCTTGCCAATTTCCCTATCCAAGTCTTTGCGCTGCAGCCAGGGCTGTATGGACTGATATTGCTGATAGAATTGGGAAAGATCGGGCACAAGATCACGAACCACATATAAATGTGGCAATGGATAGATCTTGCAGGGTCGACCACAGTTCGTATCGATCGCTGCGATACAGGCCAAAGTGTTAATGCCATCGATATTCATGGCACAGGAGCCGCAGATACCCTCGCGACATGAGCGACGAAATGTCAGAGTTGGATCCATTTCATTTTTGATCTTGATGATTGCATCCAGCACCATGGCACCGCATTGATTTAAATCCAATTTGTAAGATTGCATTTTGGGTTCATCGCCGGGCTTCCAACGGTATACATCGAATGTTTTAATGCGTGGTGTCGTATCTTTTTTGGGTTGTGGCTTAGGAGGGTCCTTGCCACCATCCTTATTCCAGTCCGCTGCTTTGTCACCGGCTTTGGTAACCTCTTTAGCGACCGCATCCGCTCCCTCCTTAGCAACTTTCTTGGCATCCTTAGCAACTTTTTTGGCATCCTTAGTAACTTCCTTAGCAACTTCCTTAGCAACTTCCTTAGCACCTTCCTTAGCACCTTCCTTACAGTAAACCAAATCCTCCTTCGGTTTTTTTGGCTGCTCTACAATCGTCTCATGTTCTGCCACCGCTGTTGCAAGAGCATATTTTTTCGCCAGATGATTACGCAATGACACCTGAAAGAAGCGCAACCGTGATCCAAGCCGAAGCATTGTTTGCCACGGCTAAAGACCGTCACAAATAATGTTCAGAAAAAAACTTTTTTATTTTTTAAAATTTTGACTAAAAATGTATCGTTTTTCGTATTTTCAAGCTGTTTCATATACGAGGTAACTAAAAATACTAAAAAATCCAAATAAGATTTACATAAGCATCTTGAAGTAACAACATCAATGCCAACTAGATGATGGAAACTCCTAAAAAGTGAAATTTTAAAAGATGCTTTAAAAACAAAGTACTTAATTCTACTTATGACACAAGCCCAATGTCTGCAGAATATATATAAATATAAAAATGCTTATTTTTTTAATTATATATATTTGGAACCGTCGGATCGGCTAACTATATAATATAGCTTACATAAAAGTAACCATCCGTACAAAAGTTGATGTCTTGAAAAGTTTTCGTTTCTTAAGATATCTACATGAAATTTTCAAGTTATATGTAAGAGTGTTTTGCTATACGCAAATCTACATAAACTATTTAGGATCAGACTACTATATTATTACTCTACCAAGAAGAGAGAGAGAGAGAGAGAGAGAGAGAGCGAGAGAGAGAGCAGATAAAAAGATCAAGAAGTATAGAGAAAGTTTACCGTACAACACCTTTTTTACCCTATTGTTCCTTTAATTGGCTGCTATATGATATAGTTGGTGGCTGCAACAAAAAGAAACTTAAAGACTGGGAGACTAGTTTGTATAAAAACAGACAGACAAACAGACAGACAGTCGAACACATTTTGGGACAAAGCTACAATTCCATTTGCAAGGAAACTAATTATGTTTGGAGAGTACTTAAATTCATTTAAATTGAAGAAAAACATTTTATATTTATTTTCATTTGGTTTTTATATTTTCTTTAAACTGCTGCTGAGCTACGCAAATCAGCAGCAAATCGATACTCAGACAATAAATAAATACCAAAGTTGAAGTGTCTGTAATTTTTAAATTAAAAGCAATTCAATGAAAATATGTTGTAAAAGTAGATGCGAGTACTTCTGTTTTAGACGCGTCACGACGTCTACAGGAGGAGGCGGAGGAGGAGGAGGAGGAGCAGGAGGTTGAGTAACAAACGAAGGGGCGTTAAGAGTACATGCAGAAGATCAGGGAGAAGTTGCCGCGGGAGCAGTGAATGAAACCAACTGTGAAAACGGCCTCAGGGCCAGGTCTATAAATACGCTTTCGTACCGACAAATGCGTCGCAATTGTTCTGGAATGGTGGGCCCGTCTCTTAAAAATAAAACTCAACTCAACATGTCAGTGGCAGCCGGCGGACTTTGGGATCGGGATCTACGCGAAAAAAGAATGTTGTCACTTGCCACAACGCTCCACACCACTCGGCACCACTCCACACCTCTCCTCTCCACACGACAGTCGACTTATAGGCATACATAACTTGGCTTTTTCTATTTTATTTATGTATTTTCTTTTGGGTGCCAGCAACTACAGATCCAATCGATGGGCATCAGAAGGAAAGCGCTTGCTAAGCCTGCCTAGATTAACTGAATCTCCTTTTTATGCAATGGGCTCAACAGAAAACAGAGAACTGAGAACTGGGAACTGGGAACTGAGAACTGAGAACATCAAAGCAGCCAGAGACAATTAAAATGCGATTCCAGCAATGCGCCTGTTTGCACCTGCCGTCTGGTCATCATCATAGCATCGTCAACATCGTCAACAATGCGATGACAACACTGTCCAACATAACACTTTTTTCAATACAAACTTTTAATACAAAAATAAAAAAGACAAGGACTCTAAGCTTGTATAAAACATTATAATAGTAATACATATATTTATCACTATGAATATTTGCTTTAAGTTAATTTTATACTTGTATAATATATATAATATTATTCCTTACATTAGACGAATAACAATTTTATTTCGTATTTTATAAATTTATCTTCCGACTTTTATCTTAATAGTATCTCAACATTCTTAAGATTAGATTTTGAAAAATAACATAGAAACTGAGTTTTTACATACATATATTATAATGCATTATTTTGTCGGATAGTGTTATTAAAAATAAATACATCACATACAAATACTTGAGGCAAATTATGTTGGCTGAGTTGTTGTCGCTGCTAAGGTGTTGACGCAGTTGACAATCTGGAGCAGCAGCAGTGGCAGCAGCAGCTACCCAGAGTATCCGATAGCTCCCCTCCTATCCTCTGCTTTTTGAGTCATTTAAGCTGCTAAGCCGCCGCTGACGTCTGACAGGTGCCATGATGAAGGCATTTTGAGTGTGGACGGACGGGTATGAGTACATTTCGTCATAGTTAGAGACGCGTGCTGGAATTAGCTTGCCATGTTAGTTGGAGTCAGCTGAGATGGCATCGCATTGCAGACTCATTCATTTCATCCATTCAGATCCGACAACGATCCACGAACCAATCCGATCCGAACCGAACTGTCTCTTCCTGTTGATGCTGCGTGCTTTTCTGTTGCTGATGCTATTGCTCTGCTGTTAATTTGATTGCCACGCTGTGTAGTGGCTATATAAAAACATAAGATTTATGGCTTTTAAATTTCATTCATGTTCATGTTGATTGTTGATTCTGGATTCTGGGTTGTTGATTGTTGCATGTCCGAGACTACGAGAATAAGCGAGAGACTATGAGTATTTGCAGGTTTACAATACAGCAAGCGGATGCACAAATCAATTACACTGTGCTCCTCGTTGCATGGGAATCTTAAATGTTGCTGACCAAAGAAAATCCAATTACAAAGGTGCCATTACTTTTTTTTCCCGTTTTTATTAAATCTCCATGAACTGAGTGCATTTTACGTCGTCACGACTTCCATTTACATAGACAGAGGGCCCATGCCAGAATAGAACAGAACAGAAGGGGTCAGAGGTCAACATAAATGCGCTAAGGTTTATTGCATTGCTTCTAGAGTTGCAACCTAGTGAAAAGATATTGTAATAATTATTTGGTTAAAAACCAGTTTCTTTCCAACAGTTTTACTCTCTTAATTGTTCAACAAGTTTTGAATACGGCCTGTAAAATTGTCAAAATATTTAATAGAATTCGAAAGTTCCTCGGTTTGCACTCTCTTTATTTAACATATATATATATATATATATATATATATATTTATATTTATTAGTTTCATTTTAAATATTAATTTTTTAAATGAAAATCCACTGTTATATAATGTTATAAAATTCCCACTGTTTCCAAAGTTCTTTCTTGCGAAATTGTCGTATCGCCTACGGTTTGTTCTATTCATTTACATATAAAATTAATTTGCCTATAATTTTTAGAATATTTAATTTGATTTTTAGTTTTGATTTTTCATTTTTGAATTATTTCTATCAAAATATCTTCCTTTCAAAAATATTTTTCTTAAAAAACTGAAAGCATATATTTTATTTCCATTTCTTCAATGCATCAATATATTAGAATTTAAAAGAAAAAAAGTAATTATTATAATTTATTTTTAAATTTTATTTTTATTTCTTAAAATTACAATAAAATTATTACAGTTCATTATAGTTTTACTGATAAAATATATATATTTAAAAATAAACGTTAAAAATATCGATTGCGCATGTGCAGATAAAATAACATATCCAACTATCGCTGCAAGTGTATCGATATATCGATAATTGGCTTGCTTGTTTACAGTTTGTTGCAACGACGCGAAATAAAAAGCATGCAAAATGAAAGGAATTAGAGAAAAATGTAAATTAGAATTGGGATAAATAAGAAACACGATTATAATGCGGTTAGAATGGATTTGCAAACGCTTCGCCTTCTATTTTGCATTAATTTTCGTTGTATTAGCCGTCCATTATTATGGCCAGCTGAAGAGTCCGGGTAAGCAATGATAATTTGGAGTTAATATACTTATTTTATATGCAATGAAATACTTGTTTAGGTAAGCCAAAGGCAGCAAAGAGTCGGACTCCCCAAAATCCTGAGGAACCACTACCGCCCTCTAGTTCCCCACTACATCATTACAAGGAAGCGGCTATCTGCTCGGATAGCAATGCCTGTAGTCTCATAGCGAGGTAACTGAAAACTGGAATAATATAGAATTTTTGCTTTAAATTCGTGAAAAACTATTACATCCGACCGGTGAATTTCTAGAATACTTCAGTAAAAACATTTTTAAGCCGATAAACGGTATAAATATCCAATTTTGGCACAGCCTGTTCTATCTACCCAGCTCAATAATGCATTCAGATTTTAAAAAAGTCTTGAGCTTCATCCAAGAAAGCTCGAACCTTTGTTTACTAGATTCATAATCCTTTGCAAATTTCTTGTCTGATTCTGTAAGCTAAAATTTGCTATTTAAATTCTTTTACTAAATTTAAGTATAAAACATTAAACCAAAGACTAATTAAATTTTATTTTGTAGCAAACAAAAATGGACTTCCCCTTCCAAAAAAAAAAAACACCTTTTTTGTTTTTATTAAATCAGTTTTAGATTGCGGGATGAATAATTAAAAATATTTTATTTCCTTACAGAGATACCCTGACCTTGGGTGGCAGTGTGGTGGATGCTGCACTTTCCGCGCTGTTTTGCAATGGCTTAGTTGGAATGCAAAGCATGGGTTTAGGCGGCGGACAATTAATTAATATATATATCAATAAGGAGCGCCGTTCATATAGCATTCTTGGTCGTGAAATCGCGCCGAAATCGCTTAAAGCTGACAACTTTACAATATTCCAGAATGAAAAACAGCTGCAGCAATCCAGCTGGTCAATCGCTGTGCCCACAGAGCTGCTGGGCTATGGATTAGCCCATGAGCGGTTTGGTAAATTACCTTGGCAGGAATTAATTAGACCAACGCTAGCTATATGCCACACTGGATACGCGCTGTCCAAGCATCAATATGATGCACTTGTCTTGAATGAAGATATGATCAAAGCTGATATACTCCTACGTCATATGTTTATTGATCCTAAGTCAGGACAATTTTGGCGTGTCGGCAGTCATATACAGCCGCCAAAGCAATTATGCGAAACCTATAAACGCATAGCCAAAGAAGGACAGCTGAGTTTCTATAAGGGATCTCTGCTTCCTAAGTTATATGCCGATTTGCGAGATATCGGCAGCCCCATAACCAAAGCTGATTTAACTGAAGCTCGAGCCCAGCTTCAGGACTCAATTGTTTTACCTCTGGATGAGTATGACTTACATTTGTCACCGCCACCAGGAAGTGGTCATATTCTGGGATACATAATGAACATACTAAACGAATACCGTAAGGACTTTGCTTCGGCACAGCAATTGGGTCCTTTGGAAATACACCGAATTGTTGAAGCCCTGAAATTTGGTTTCGTTCAACGTTGGCAATTGGATGATGCACCCAATGAGAAGGTTAGCATATAAATTCCATATTGCCCTCTCTCCCTCTCTAGTAAAAAGGGAAATCTTGTCGTCTCACTTGCTTTCATGTATTCAATTGATAATTTCGCGACGATATAACGTTATACAAATATAGAGTTCTACTTCACCATTTATGAATAGTATTAGGATTGATTAAACAATTGAGCCTTTGCATTTTAAAATTCCACTTCCAAAATGTAATGTAATCAAAATATCGCAAGAAATCCTAATTTTAATCTTTGCCAAATTGAACCAAACCAGGTATCCTCAGATAGTTAAAAATTATTTAGAACGAACACAAAGATATAATTACTTTATCCCAGAGTAAAAACTGATCATTTTTTTCTTTACAAATCCTACTTCTTCACTTTAATTGAAAAGATTTGTCAAAATTTGAAACCAAATCAAAGGTCAAAGTGAATTCCGATATATACATATATATAAGTAATTGTTTAATGTTATTATTATTTTCCAGTTACTGGCAAAGCTAACGAATCCGTCACTTTCCGCGCACATTTCCAAACTCATAGATGATATGCAAACCTATAACAAATCGGAGCATTATGGAGCCACTTCCGAAATACATTCTCGTGACGAGCAAGGCACATCGCATATTTCGGTGCTTCATAACGATGATGCTGTCTCAGTTACTAGTTCCATAAACTTTTAGTAAGTACAAACAGCTCCGAAACTTGTAACTCTCTAATAAAAGGAAATCCCCTACAGCTTTGGGAGTGGACGCATGGGCAAACGTACGGGCGTGCTATTCAATAATGCCATGTGTGACTACTCTATGCGGCACCTTAAGAACTACTTTGATTTACCCTATGTGGCTGGAAAGAATTTAGTTGGTACAGCAGCCAGGCCCATGTCTTCTATGAGCCCTATCATAGTCACAGAACGCTCAACTGGAAAGGTGCGTTTGGTGGTTGGAGCTGCGGGTGGCACTAAAATTATTTCGGCTCTTGTGCCCTTATTGGTTCGCATCCTTTGGCAGCATAAGGACATCAAAAGCGCCATCGATGCCAGTCGATTCCATCATCAGATGATACCCAATATTCTATATTACGAATACGGTATGCTAGAGACAGATGTGCTCGGCCTACAGGCAAAAGGACATCAATGTGAACGCTATAGAAATCGTGGCTCTGTCATATGTGGAATTTGTCAGGTTAATAGTAGCATTTCAGTCAATTCCGACTATCGTAAAATAGGAGGCATTGCGGGCTTTTAAAAATCAAATATTTTAATGAATGTAATGTAATGTAACCAAATAATTAATAATGGAACTTAACTTAAATATATGCGACTGATTAAGAATCTTTTTTTGCATCATCCATTTGAGCATGCAATTAAATACGCTCCAAATATGTTTAAATTTCATTTATGAAATCAATTTATTTATTATTTAATAATTGAAAATTTTAGCTATGCCGTTTAGATCTTGAGCTATATGTAGGTGTGTTTGTATCTATATTAATGGTATGTAGGGTGTGTTTATGTGTATTGTTTTTATGGCTAACTGGGTGCAATCAGTACGTTAATTGATTTTGGATCTGAAGAAGCAACAGTTCTCTGTCTCCGTAGGAATTCGTATTAAGCTCTATTCGTTCTATGCGTTGTTATATATTTATATATATAGTATTAGTATGCAGATTGCATTGTGAGTGTGCGTGTGAGTCAAGAGAAGGAACCGTTTTCAGTGTGAGATTGTTGCTATAAGGCAACAATTAATTGAGCGTAAACGTCACAATATTACGTAAAGTATCGTATCATTAGATGGCTATATATGTATTTATGCATGTATATATCATCTAAATTTATGTATATATAAGTACAATTGTATGTATAAAAAATGCAATCAACAATATCAGTCTGTTGCAAATAACTGCAACAACAACATCTCTCTCGAGACCTTAAGATCTCTCTTATCTCACTCCCCTAAGTTCGTATTGTGCGATATTAGTTCAATTTTTATGGCCAGGCAAAATTGATGCCAGTCAATTGATAAAACTTATTATTAAATGGCCTATAGAACTCTCTTAGACGTTCAATCGCGTTGGCATCGATATGCGGATGGTTTCGTCCCTTAGTCTTGCCGAGACAGTGGGGCGTGGAGCGTGCCTCTGATTTGAATAGGCACGGAAAACCTTTGGTGGCATTAAAATAGAAATGCTTTTCGGTAACTACACGTTTCAGACCCAAGAAATCCTGTACGCGTCCAATCTCATAAGCCGGATCCATAATCAATCGCTCCCCGCTTATAAACAACAGTTGCGAGAGCGGAAAATATAATAGCCAGCGTTCCAAATATCTTGCATAGACTCCAATCTTGACTGGGCCCCAATTGGTGTCCACCACCGAATAGCTTCCATTTACAAAGGCCAACTGCTCGAACCGTTTCATATCCGCCTTCTTGCTGGCCGCCTGTGTATAGTCTGATATGGCGCGTGTAACCGGATCCCGGACTACGATCAGCAGTCTGATGAAGAGATAATATTTTACAGTTTGATTAAAATAGTTTACTCTACAAACAAAATGTTGCTCAAAGTAAAACTTTAAGGATTAGCCTTGCAGACTGTAGTAATCCGATCCTGCAATTATTTTAGAATGCATTTGTATAACCAAACTATATACAGCTATATACAATCGGTTCAAATCAATAAATTTTGCAACAGTTTGCAAATACTTCCATTTTGTAAGGGTATATAATCTTTGGCATGTGGAAGTTAGCGTTTCTTTGTTCGCTTCTAATTATAATTGATTCCAAGTTCTTTAACTTTCTACGTTAATTATAAGATCTCTCATGATTTTAATTCGTAAAGTCTGCCCTAGAGATGATTACTCACTTGGTAGCCGTATTCATGTGATACACCCGTTGCGGCACTTCCTTGGTCACAAAATAGCTGGGCGTCTTCTCCATGGTAATTTGGCCCTCAATGGTATAGGGCATATGATGGCGATACCAGCGCAGGCCACGCTGATAGTGCCTATCAAAGAAGTGCACCTCGGAGCCGGCGGCGCGTACATCCGGATGCAAGCGTATGAACTCCAACAGAGCTCTTGTGCCGCTCTTCTTCACGCCAATGATAAGTGTATCGGGCAGATGCCGTGAAGGACGTAGTCCCTGCTGACGCAGCATCTGATATTTGGGCGCGCCATCGATGCTGGGTATGCCATTGGCTGTTGTATTCAATATGGAAACCGTTGGGGTGGCACTGGACTGTGTGGGGACTGTATCTCGATTCCGGTCTCTGTCTGTGTCAGCAATAGATTCGCTGCTGGCATTGCGTTGCAGTGTCAACAAATTCCGTAAATTGCTCTGCACAAATTGTGTAAAATTGTAGAAAATGTATAAAATATTAATTATAATCGACACCAAAACTCACCTGCTGAAGTGTGCGGCTGATGCTGGCAAAGAGGCATGCATTGAAGCTGTACGAGAAATAGATGAGCGTTACACAGACCACCAGGGCAATGACCAGGCTGCGGCTGCTCAGATTCAGATTGTGGCACCAGATGCTCACATACATTGCGCTAAACACACACACACACACATACGACACACACACTTGCGCGCACACACACACACAGACAGGGTTAACCGCGTTCCATGATTGATAGGCCGACAGGTATGGAGTAATAGCTCCTGACAGCCGGCAAATGTAGAAGCTCTACAACATGATACAACTTTTATTATCTGTGGGGCTCTTTTGTGTGTAGCCGACGGTGTCAGCTCCAATTAAAATTGTCGCTATTTTCACCGCTTCTGTTTGCGAATTCCGGAAGTGGCAGGCAGGCGGGCAAAACGCAAAAGCAAAAGCGAAACGGAAACAAAATCGTTTTTACTGGGTCGGTTCGTTCAGTAATCCAGTTGGGGTCGCTCTGAGGTCACATGCGCGCGCTATTTCATTCTCTCTTCCTTTTTCTTTGTCTCTTGAATTCTCCGGATGTCCTCTGTGTCTTAGACCCCAAAAGGTAGGCAACGCTTTCCCTACAATCTTGCTGCGCCGTGACGTCACAAAATTATTCTAAGTAGAAATTTTAATACACATTCCGAAAATTAATATTTATTTACTTTTTATCTATCTATGCCAAAAAATGTGTTATTATTTGAATATACAGATACTTTTAATTCCCCCCTCAATTATCGGTAAGATACATTTATATATTGTTGATACTTCTGTATCTTTTTAGTACTTTTGTGTTCTCACAGATAATTTGGAAGCCAAATACATTATTTATTTTTTTAAAATCGACCATTGAACTTCACCACATAGAGATTTATAATCTTTATATATAATTCGACTGTTCTTAAATAATATAAAGTGGTCTAAAACATCAATTTTTCTCTGCTGCTTTGATAAATAAAAGCTCAGTGCATTAGCTACTCTTGCTACCGCTGCAGCTCTTCCAATATCATAATACTCTCCTTTGTTAGAACATATTTATCCAGACGACTGACAATCTTTACACTTTTTTATATATATATATATAGGAAATTTTAATTTTTAGAAAATTTGTCTTTAAGGAAAATTTATTCTAAAAAATATTTTGGGTTTTAATAAAAAATTGGGTTCTTTCTTGCTCAACAGTTTGACAGTTTTGAGAGAGTTGATACAAATGGACGAAATCTTGTGGTTTAGAACCATGCGCTCACTGAACTCCCCAATTTGATTGCGTTGTGCTCCAAAGTAAACAAAGTGAAACCCTTACGACGTCCCCTTGCCGAATGTTGAGTAAGACATTGTTGGATACAGATGCGTAATGACAGGGAAACATTTCCTCCACTTAAGCAGCACTCACGTTAGACGCTCCCTGGGGAGCTTTTGCTCGCAATTGCTTATCAAAGGTAGAGCAATAAGATTAGGTTTATTATCAAAGCTGATAAAGCTTTAATGGATCTCTCAAGGGAGGTGTGCGAGTAGAAGAGTCGAATCGATGGTCATGAATTTGAATTAAATTTGCTACTATGCTACTACTATGCACGTTGAGAACCTTATCAGGTGGGCATCCGTTTATCCACATGGCTGAGGCCTCATTTCGCTTTGTTGGCCTGACTGGATTAGTCATCATGCAGGTGCCCACCTTTTGTTGTGGCTTTATCTAATCAGTTGCTTACCAACGAGACGTCTATTGCCCGCAGTCGCATTTAAAACGTCTTTGCTTTGGCATTGCTGTCTCATCAGAACAATAATTAATAATAATTCAAAATTATTATTAAAATATATATTAGAAATATGCTTTAAGCGTACACGAATTTTCGCAATTTTAAAATAAATAGTTACAGCTAAAAAATGTCCAATTTATGGAACAAATGTGTAGTTAAATTTTTTAAATACGCGCCCAGCTATGTGGGTAAGTTAAGAGGCCCCCTTTGTTAGCGCAAAGGTAATCACCCTGTCGTAATATTATATATTTAGTTATGTTGGTAAACAAAAATAGAATACAAACATATCTACAATATATATTTGCAATGGAAGTGTGTACTCCTCGAGTATGAATAATTGACTTTTCCTGTTCAATCTACCCGACTTAAATGCTCCATAGTTTTTTGTAGAATTTATTTGGAGTCACGCCTTTGCACTACTCCCTGACAATATTTAAAGTTCTGGAAAATTCTGGCGGTAGCCACTTCACCGAAATCTTAAAGACATGATGTTAACAATATTACTTTATTAGTAAGCGAAATCTATAAGCAAAATCAAAGTTTGAATCCAATGACAGCTATTATAGTAGTTCCATATTTAAAATTTTTCGAGCGAATTTAGTAAACAAACTTTTATATCTATGTTCTTAGTTTTATTAAGATTAGGGAAACCACAAATTTTCAAGCAGATTGTTCCTTTCAATAAGCTGAAAAACGTCTCTCCGTTAGCTTGTTTAGCAACAGACAGACGGACAGAGGAACATGACTATATTCAACAGATCATTAATATGCTTCCTTCAGTTTTGAGACAGTACACATTTAACATGGGATGATTATTTTTGCTTCACGTTACATAAACCATATTATCTATCATTTTATCAGTTTAATCTTAACTATGCGCAGTTTGCCTATGTTTTCTCCCCGCCGGATTCATCTTTGGCTATACAATCTGCTCATTTGTGGCCGAGCGCAATCTCCACACCGAACTCATTGACTATGGACCCATGATATTGGGTGCCTGTATGTCCCTCGTTACCGCCCTGGGCATACTAGGATTAAAGTATCTCAAGGGATGCATTGTCTACTGGCAACCCATGGTCCTGATAGCGGCGGGTGTATTCAATTTAATTTCCAGCTGTTTCTATTTTGCAGATGGATTTGGTAAGTGTGAAAGCCAAATGATAAAATCCTGTTCAGGAATAATCTTATCCTTTTTAGCCGCTCGTAATTTGTAATTATAATTCAAATATTTAAATATATTGCTATGAAATAAGAGTATATTTTTAGTATAAATGGAATAGAAAAACAAAGAACAGCTGTCTTAGCAGAATCGCGTACTGAATACCCTTACAATTAGTTTCTTAAAGAACGTAGCAATTTTTATTACAATCGGTTTATCGGTGCGATAAAATATACTGTGCTAATTTTATTCAAAAATCTTTATTTAATAATGATATTTTTTAAGAATTAACCATATTTTATTTTACTTGGAATTCCTGTAAGAGAGAAGCTTATAAGTTTTTAAGAGATTGTTTCTAAAAAAATGCATATAGATAGATAATATACAAAACTACTTTCTCTATAAAACGAGTCTAAATTTCTACCATTATTCCCATGCTATCCTATGTTCACTTCTTGGATGAGAGTGTTTAAATCGCTTATAATACTTTATCAATAACAAGTCACCTTAAATGCCATATAATAGAACGAACTGATTCACATCTATGTGATTATTTTCTGTTTTCTACAAGGTATGATTTTATTCTAGAATTTTAAAATGATTAAATCATTTATAATATTTCTAGAAATTAGAATTCTATGCTTATTATAAAATGCAATGATATGTTTCAAAGTAGCTAGACTATACTAATTCTACCGCATCTTTCCTTCTTAGCTTTTGTATCTCTGATTATTTCTTACTAACTATCTGATCTTTCTCTAACAATATAAATTTCGATGTGCCCCGCAGATCACGTGGGCGCTTATATGTCGTATGTGGCGCATAGTTTAACATTTGTGGCTGGATATGGATTTCTGCACACGATCAGCTCAAAGGGAAGCCGATCCCTGATGATATCCGGGTCCTGTAGCTGTTATCTGCTGGGCATAGCCTCGGCGGTTAGTTTAATTGGATCTTCGTACATCAAGAATCTGAAGCAATATGCTGGACAAACGGCGACCACAGAGCAGCTAATCGATGGCATCTATGTTAATTTTGCTGCAACCTATCTATGCATAGCAGCTGTTATGTTGACAATAATCATTGGACTGAAGGTGCTGCAAGTGCTGGGGACTGTGGATACAACGAATAGCTTGGATAATGAGTTAAGGATAGCCAATGCGAATGGCAGCATCTTTGAGCCGCGTGAGGAGGTCATTAAAAAGCTGCAATTTTTCTATGTGACCAAGAATCAACAGTGGCATATGATGCTATTGTTGCTGTTTGTTGAAGCCGTTCAGTATGCACTCTTCATCTATTTGGTCTTCTGGTTTGCCCTGAATGATGCCATGCGTCTAAATGATTTGGCCCATTTGGATTCCATGTTTTGGGTGATCTTTGCCGGCAGCATTTTGGCCATTATTTGCTTGTTCTTTTTCTCAGCCAAGGTACAATTTGTGAGCACACAATTGTTGCTGCTGCTGCTCACAATGCTGGCTATGATTATATACGGCACTACAAGTGGAAAATGGACATTTTGGATACTGTTGCTGCTCTTTGGCATGTCATATTCCAGTTTACAAATTGTACTGCTCGAGGTGACCCATCTCCGCTTCACCGAATGCATCATCTTTGGCTCGTATACCCTCAAGCTACTCAGCACCAGCATCGTTTATTATTACTTTGTGGCCAATGCACAAAACTCATACTTCTATTCGAAGGATGAGAGCACACTGATGGCGCAGGGATTTGTATTTATGATTATAACATCACTGCTAGCCCTGGTTGTGGGCATGAAGGTCCCACGCACGCATCGCACAAACCTGTTGGATATACAGTACGAGGTCTACGGCATTATCTTCAAGAAGCATCAGATTGAGCAGCTTAATGTACGCTGGCTGAATGATGGCACCATACCGACAATCAGTCAGTGAATTGTCTTTTTTTTTTTGTGTTTTTGGTTTTTTGTTTGTCGATTTCGATTTTTCTTGTCTATCTGTTCTTGTTATTTCTTTAAGCTTACGGGTATTAAAACTAGTTTTTACGCTTAATGCACACAATTTGCACGGCGGCTGTAGAATCCCGACAGAAATGGCTGGCACAGGTCGAAACATTGGCACAGGGCGTTACCTCATAATGATGTTGCTCTGTAAAGGGTAAAATAATGATAACAATCAATTAGTAAGTAATCCAAGGCTGCTGAACGTTGTTGAGCTGAACCGGTTCAAGCTCGGATGTACAACTGCTTTTACAGTTCTCAATAAAAGAGCCCAATCAGAATAGCCTCTAAACCGGTACATCTGAACCTAATTCTAGTTTCAGTTTTAAAAAGTCAACTTAAATTAAGATAGGATAGTTAGGATATTTTAAGCTTTTTTAAACTTTCATGTAGTTCCACACTTTGTTGATAATGAAATAATTAGAGTTTGATTTAGATTCGTCTGTGCTTTCTCGATCTTCATTTAGTTTGGATCAGAGTAGAATAAATATTTTAAAAGTTCCAGTTACGAACCGGTTCGATTTAACAACAAAAACAAAAAGCGGACTCACCTAGTTGCTGCATAAAATTGTGCAAGGTGTCCACATTGCGCACGGTGCTGGCCAGAAGCATTTCGCAGCGATTGGAGCGCATTTCAAAGATATAGTCAAACGCCTGGAGTAGCGATTCGAATTGGGAATCATCGTAGATGACATCTGCGGCCAGACACAGATCCGGTTCAGCATATTCTGACCAGGGAAACTGTTTGATCTCATTCCAACGCAGCTGAGCACATTGTGGCATCACAGCCGCATCGCTGATTGCATCAAAATTGAGTAAAATATTGTCCCGCATTAGCTGGACACAAGCAGCGCTGCCATCGGTGAGCAGCACCTGACCCACATTCAGCTGAAGTGAACGTTGCTTGAGAAGAATACCAAGGAAACCTGTGCCAGCGCCTAGCTCCAATATATGCTTGCCTTGCAACAGGCTCGAATGCTCCAGCAGATAGTCGGCTAGGGCCAGTGCCGCCTCCCAAGTGCACAGACCAGTAGTGCCCTCGCTGACAAAACTTTTAGATTCTCGCAGCGTTATATGACCCACCGGTTGCAGCACATAATGCTTGTAAGCATATGTGGAGGTGGGAGAACTTATGCTTCCCGATTCACTTTTCTCTGCCAGCGCCAACTGACCGCAGAGGCTGCCATAGATATCATCGTGCAGCTCTTCATGATCCTTGAGCAGCTGCATCAGGCGCTTCACAAATGCCTCCTGGTAGCTGCGTCTCACAGGATATCGTTGATTCAAAGAATGGCCACAGGTGGCCGCTATTAACGCACGCTGCTCCTCTAGTTCCAGAGGCAGTTGCAGCGTCTAAAAAAAAGCCAATAGGTTTATACCTTTTCAAATTCCTTTCGTTATACACGCAAATTATTTGCACACAAATATTTTACGTAGCAAACAAAATATGCATACACATTTTTCATTAAAAATATCAAGCAAATTTTCGAATATTTGTGAGCGAATAATTAGCGTATGGGTACAATGGGGAGCTTTGCTTTGGTAATACCCACCGACCAGGCCATTTTATTGACAGGATAACAGCAGAGAAACTGTTGCTGCAATTTTTTGAACTTGTTGCTCTCCATTGATTAAGTTTTCTATTAATGAGTATTAAATACGAACTTGACAACGTGCCGATCGCATAGATCTGGCAACCTTGGCCAGAAGCATCACAAACCAGCTGGCAACACAGCTGTTTTTACAATACTCTTCTGCCAGGCATGTTACGAATTCTTGTAAAAATTGTCACTTCGCGAAAAAACTAGGCGTTACAAGATATAAATTCATAAATTTCACAAAATATTAGATAAATTATAGCTAATTCATATCTGTAATTATTTTATTTATCAATCAGCTTGTCACCTACGCTAGCTGCTTAATTTTATTTCTATTATAATAAAAGATTTGTAAAATTGCTTAGACTTTAAAAATAGTGCTAGTGCTAGTGCTAAATTCGTAGCTCAGATAAATTAGTAAAATTTAAATATGTAATACAGTATAAAATTATTTTAGGTAGAGCATCTGTAAATCTATAAGCCAACGCATTATTTCTAGTTGTAATATTTACTCTCATGTACATATGTATGTATATAATTCACCTATCTTATCTTCTGACTTCAATATAATTTTCTCGCATTGCTTATTTGTTTTTAGTTTTAATACAGCTATTTATTGAAGGCTTCAAAATTTTCCAGGTTTCTTTCGGAGTATTTAGATCATTCACATGCATTTTGACATCATAAAGACATGTGCCCAGATTTAGTACAAGCCGAGGTGACCTAATTTCTAACACGCTTTTGATTATACATGCATATGTACAAATATACATGCATAGATACATTGTATACTAAATAAATACATCAAATAGCAACTCCTCAATTTAGTTTTGGATTAGAAATACAAGCTTCACTGCATACACCCATAGATGGCGCCACTTGACCTTTAATAAATGCATTTCGAGTCATACAAAAGCTCCCGTCTCCCCCACAAGCGTTTACCTCACACAAATACACACACACACGCAGAGACACAAACACACCACAGTCGATGCGAGAGCAACAGTGTTGATGTTTTGTGGCAACTGTACCCCGCCATACCATCAAATAATAAGCATAATTCTTTTTTTTTTTTGGCTTTTTCTCTAGAAAAAACCGTTTATTTTTTTAAAGTTTTGTTTAGGGATTTCTGTTTTGCGCTTTCTATTGAAGTGTCTTGTCATCTAAAACAGCAATTACATATTTTTTTCTTCTTTTTTTTTGTGTTGAATGCAACGAACTATGCAACTTCTTGTATTGGAGAAATCTCTGTTCGCTTTTATCCACTATTTTTTGGAGGGGTTTTTGTGTCGTATGTTGAATATCTGGTTAACATTTACGTAAACTTAAGTTTATAGAGAATATTGTGTGTAGTAAGTAATACATTATACATTTATAACTATTAGAAAGAATGTATTACATATATTGATGTATTGTGTATTTTTCTTTTATGCATATTATAAGAATTTTTCTCAACGCGGTTCTGTTTTGCATGGTTTGTTTTTCAATTTTTCTGTAATGTTTGTTTTTTTTTTTTTATTTCTGATGATGATGCCTAAACGTATATAAAATGCATTTAAATCTAAAACTTATTTAATCGTCTACCACGCCCCCTTTGCCATATAGCAAAGGGCCTGCCAAACGTCATTCTCTCTTCCATATCTTTCTTTATATTATTATATTATACGTTAAGTTGTGTTTCCTCAAAAATGTATATAATATATATATTAAGTGAAAAAAAAGTATAAAGTATTTTATAATATAGATGCAGCATTATGTGTTGTTTGTTGGCCAATTTTGATGTTGTTCATTGACCCTGCCGCCCGCTGCCCGCATTACGTCTATTGGCAACGCGACGCAATTGCAAAAACTATTGGGAGTCACGTTGTCACCTTGCCACATATACAACGCTTAATGTTGCCACTGGAAGCGTTACACCCCTCGACCCGGGATCTTTTCGGGCAATCTGCGCACTCACAACAGCTTCTTTCGGTTCTGTTGGATGTTTTTTTTTGTTTTGTTTTTGGGTACCACTGTGCGTGACACAGCTAAAAGCGCAACGCTTCCAATGGCAACACGTTGTATGTCCAGAGTATCTTCCGGGGCGATGGCGATGTTAAAGACGGTAACGCGACGCCAAAAATATTTGCAATGGCATCTCATCGCAGGATGTTGGATGGATGGCGTCGGCCAACGCAACACGAAGAGCGGGCGACGCACAAACTTAAATAACTAATATACATTTATAATAGCAATAATAATAAGAATTACAGGTATTAATTATAATATTCATAGATTATGTTTATATATGTATAAAACGAAGCATTAGTATGCACGCTATTGGTTTTTGTTTTTGTTGTTGTTGTCGGTTTCTGTGTGCTTGGTTATACAATTATGTTTCTATATAAATATATTTCTTTATATTTAAGCATTTGCTTTTTAAGGTATAATGAAATCAAGCTTTAATTGGCGACAATGACATTGAGAGATTGTATTTGTTGTCGTTGTTGTTTTATTTCCGAATTTGTTTGTCCCGTTTAGCTTTTTGTTTTGTGTGATAAAACAAAATTGTATGCATGTTATATGTAATATAATGAATGTGATTTCCTTAGTATTTTTGTATTTATTTTTGTTTTTAGATATTATACAGATCAATGGTTGATCTGCTTAAGCACGCTCGCCACGAATGCGACGCGCCAACTGAATATCCTTGGGCATAATAGTCACGCGCTTGGCATGAATGGCGCACAAGTTGGTATCCTCAAACAAACCGACCAAGTAGGCCTCAGAGGCTTCCTGTAATCAAAATAAAAAATAATTTATTATTTCTCTTTTAATACTTGCACTTTGCAATGATAAACTTACCTGAAGAGCGCCAATGGCAGCCGACTGGAAACGTAAATCGGTCTTGAAATCCTGAGCGATTTCACGCACCAATCGCTGGAACGGCAACTTACGGATCAGCAGCTCAGTCGACTTCTGGTAACGACGGATCTCACGAAGAGCCACAGTTCCGGGACGATAACGATGGGGCTTCTTGACGCCACCAGTGGATGGGGCAGATTTACGAGCCGCCTTGGTGGCCAGCTGCTTACGTGGAGCCTTTCCTCCAGTTGACTTACGAGCGGTCTGCTTAGTACGAGCCATCTTCAATTACTTATTCAAATTCTGCAACAAATGACATTGGTTTAATTTAATTAATAAAACTAAGCTAACTATTTATTCGTTATGATTATTCTTGTATGTAAAATGAGGCCTTTAACCAACCAGAAAAAAATCGAACCAGTAGAGCTCAACAATTTCGAACCTAAAAATCACACATTTTTAATCCTTTAAAAAAAGCTCGAGTACAATTCACAATTTTTACATTACGAGAAGGTTTTGGTTTTTTCACGCACGGGTATTTGAATTAGTTAATAAAAGCTTTGAAATACCTAAACGAATTTAAATGTTGATAGAACGAAGGAAACGACAAAAAGAAAACTTAGTTCATTTGGTTAACTTTTGTATCCCTTTGATTCTTAGTCCCGGTGCACTCAGAAAAAGAGGATGGACACCAAGCACAAATTGTCTTAATCATCTGATCAATAGTAAAATATTTTGAATATTTAAAAACGTTTTCATAGTCTCAAAAAACACACTTTCGATCTGTAAAAAGATCAAAATTACTGAACTTTTTTTTCAATACTTTTTTCACTTTGAAAGTTTGTTGCGAGAAACGCGACGCACAGCGCCGCAGCGCTGGCGCGCAACTGACGTTAATGTGGCAACTGTGGCTCTAATGAAAGCAGCAGAAACAGAAACAAAAATCAGAGCAGCGCTAAAAAGCGAGGGTTGAAATCTTTTAGCTTTCAGCAGCAGCTGCAGAAATTTTCCTTTTGTTCGGATTCGTGCTGTGCGGCGTTTTCCTTAGCCATTTGGCTTGAATTCAGCTTCGGCTTCAGATTTGGGTTTGGGTATTGGACTGCTTGTTTTCTGGGAACACTTCAAAACTTCCACTTCAATTGCGACGTCCACGACGTCTGCTCTGTTGCAGCAACAGCGACAGAGCAGTAGAGCGGCAGCCCACCACAGCTTGAAGTGCCCACTTGAGCCATTGTGTGAGTGCATACATTTTTTTTCTTCCTTTCTTCTTTTTTATTCATACGTGTGTGTGTGTGGCTTCAGCTCGAGCATGAATCGCCTCTTTTTATTTCGCCCCAGCCTGAGCCTGCCTTTCTTTCCTCCTTTTCTTCTATACTCTTCTGAACCCATTAAAAATGACTAGAAGAGAGAGTATACCTTAGCTTTGACAGGCAGTAGGAGAAACTGTTTAAATATCTAACAAGATCATATATATATATTATAATTCATATAAGTTTATTACTGAATTCGATATATATGTATGTAAAAAGCTCGCCTTCTACATAATACTTCTAAAGATAACTCGTAAGAATAAAATGTTTAATATCTCTGATCATTTATATAGGAGTTTATAGGGTATAGCCTAGTCTACCAATTTTAATTGCTTTGCGTTTCTTTCTGTGATGCGCCACTCAACCGTCATGAATTTTGCGTTACTTTTTTTTTTATTGTAAACGCGCGGAATCAATCATGTTGAAGTAATGAGTTGTAGTTTTTAGTTTTAGATCTACACACACACACACATACAGATGTACGTCTGTGTATAAATAGGTTCAGCGCATTCGCTTGGAAAATATGCACAAGACTTTCTAGGAGGCCCACAGAAGTCGTACAAAGAAACAGTAGGCGAAGATGAAGATGATGATAATGATGAAGACGACGTCCACAATAAACGGTGAATGCGAGCGCCACTCGAGTAAACATAAACAAAAGCTTTTTGAATGCCAAAGCTTGCATACCCTACTATTAACTGACATTAAAATATTATACATATGTATGAATGCATGGTTGATAACGAATGATTTTCAAATGGTTTTTATTGAAAAAAATACTGCATTTGTTTCAAATTGAAAGTAGAACAGATCCCAAAATTACTATTTACCAAGGGCTCTATCGTTAAATGATCTTTAATTAAAGTTTGTTTTCCCACTAAAAAAATCCCTGTTCTTCTCTTCCTTTTTCCTGGCGACATATATCGGCACAAGCGATAAATTGTGAATAGTCTAAGAACAAGTATTTATGAAAATATTAGAAATGTATTTATTTTCGAGAATTAAAAAAATTTTTAATTTTCTATTATAAATTTGATGATCCATACAAAGTTTTACATAAATCTAATGTCAATATGGCCGATCACGATTAAATATATATATTTCATAACAATATTAGTAAGCATTATGAGGTCGAAAGAAATTAAGGGGGTGGGCAAGGGGAAAAAGGAACACAAACAAAACAACAAAAATTTGGCGCCCATTAAAAATACACATGTGGAAGTGAAGTGGCAATATTGCACACAGAGCGGCGACAATAGCAATAGATAGTTAGCGGAAAAGAGAGCGCAATACGAGCAAAGAGAGCGAAAGGTGCTCAGTCAAAAATTGCGTCGTTCGGATTTAACGCGCGCAAAGCTACATGTGTGTGTGTGTGTGTGTGTGCATGTTGGGGAACAGCTGCATATTGTCTAATGACAAAATGCAGACGTGTATACATACATATATGTCTGTGTATATACATAGATAAAGATACAGTAATTGGCGCTAGACAAAATGTCGTTACTCAGAACCAACCAGAAAAAGGAACAACAACAAAACCATCACAGAGTCAAAAAGCAAGCTGCGCATGTGTCATGTGTATACATACATACGCATAGGCTTGCATGTGTGTGTGTGTTGAGTATAACAACGAAAATAACAATAAATGAAAAATATGCTAATAAAAACAATTCCACAAATAATAATAATACAAATGTATAATTATTTGCGCGCCCTTTTTAACTTTTTGTATTTTTATTTGCAGTAAACATTTAAATTTGTTTCCCCCCCACTTTGCATTTGTTATAAACTTTTTTTTTACTTCAACTCTGTCTGCAACGGCAGCCATTTTGAAAACGCAACACAAGTACACCACACTAAAGTGTGCCCCTGCATCCGAAGTCACCATCGTCGCTGCCGACGTCGCAGTCACCGTCACCACCATCGTCGCGTATTGTGTGTATCCATTAAAAAAAAAAAAAACAGAAAAGCTTAGCTAGTACTAAAAGTGGTGCTCCGCTGGACGGCCGGCGGAGTCCCCGCCTACTACTGCCAATGCTGCCGCACCACAAAACAAAAACAATTTACGATTGGCACAATAAAACTAATAATGCGACTACGACTGAGACGGCACTTTCACCATAATTAACACAAGACAAACCAAGTCAAACATTAATTGAAAAAATAAATTTGTAGGCACACTCACCGTAACGATTAGAAATATTTTTAAAATTTTAATTTTTGCTTTATTTGAGAATATTCACGGAGAACACGAACTGCTTCCTACGAGAATCAATTTCACAATGATATGTAGAGCTGTGTTGTTTCGTTAAGAACAGGTTCATTTAGTCTTTCGTTCGAATTAACTATTGAACTAGTTCATTGAGCGAAACTGCTCTCATTAAATTTTCCTTAATTTTACTCAAAATATTGGAAAAAAAATAAATAACTTATATTTGTTATAAATTCAGCATAATTTATGAGCAAGGCGGCGAAATATAATTTTTTCTAACCGGATTGCAGAAGACAAATGAATAAAATTATTAATTCAGTTCACGAGTCAAAAATTACCGGGTGCGCGAATTTTACCTGCTATCGACTTTCGATTATGCCTTATATATCGATATCATTTAATATATATCGTGTGCTGGTTCTAAAAATATTACCAGAAATTTCCAGAGAAAATTAGTGCTTTTAAGTTTTTATCAATTTTTATTTGAGATTACAAAATAATTTTTTTTTTTTGTAAATATATTTTATGTAGAGAGACCCACTTTTTTTTTGTTTATTAAAAATAAAATCCACAAAATCAATTGATGTGGCAACACTATGAACAAAGATATCCCAAATATTACTTGGGCGGGAAAATCAATTATTAAAAAATTTGCAATGTTAACTTAATAATTTATTTATTACTTACTTCGAGTAAATGCAGTCCGTTACAAAATTTACAGGAGTTAAAAAACTATTTTGATTAAAATTAAAATAAAATAAAATTAAATTAAAAATTATAAGATAAGATTAAATTAACATTTAAACCTTTTGAGGTAATTAAATAACAAACAAATTTGTATGCTCCATCATTTGTTACACTGGATTGGGGGAAACCCCAGAATAAAACTCAAACACATCAAAGAAGAAGGTTAAGAAAATAGATAAAAAGACTAGGGAAAATATAATGAAAAAAAAGGATGCAAAGAAATATATTATATTCATAGACTGATCTTATTAATTTGCCATATTGTAATTAATAAAAATATAAAATTAAATAAAATCAAAGAAAAACAATTGTATACATATATATTAATTGTTTGTTTTGTGTCTTGTGCGACCTGATTGTAAACGGAATTTAATGATTAATGATTTAAAAAAAGAAATAATTCTTTTGATATCAAACATTGGCTTAGCAGCGTACGCTGATACTTTCAAAGTCGATAATTCTTAGAGCAATGTTAAGTTAGCCGACCAGTATTTAATAACAGTGCCATTATGAGTACAACAGTGCTCTGTAAGTAGTGTGGCCGTTTGAGTGGCGCTCACCTATTTCTAGTTGTCTCATCAATACTCGGTTACACTGGCCGCGGGTCGGTTGTGGTATAATTTGTAGCTTCAATTGGGAAGGTATTTTAAATCTAAAGTGCAACGGATATACATAGTTAATAATTTTATCTTACAAAATTTGTGTGTGTGGGTACAATTTCAATTAAATTAAATTAATTTGTTTTTTTTTTTTTGTGTGTGTGGAGCATTTGATATTATGTGCGCATATTTGTTTTTGTGTTGTGTAGGTCAAGGTGAAGCCATCGCTGCATGCAGCGCAGAGAGAAGAAGCAGCAGCAGCAGCAGCAGCGATTGCTAGAAACAGCTGCCCAAAGCACCGTTAGTTTTTTGGTTTCTCTTGTTTCTGTTGCTGTGTTCATCGTTTAACTGTTCTCCGTTTGCTTTTTTTTTCTCTGATACGATTTGAATTACGCATCTAACGGTGTCAGCAGGACGCAGGCAAACAAAACAATGAATTAGGGTTACCTTCTAGGTGTGCGTTTGTGTGTGTGAAACCTATGCAGCTTTTGCAACGGTTCTTCTATATGCATATGTACATAAAAAATACAGTATATCGAAAATGTATTCGTACAGTTAGAGCTTTTGAGGTGCAACCAGAATATTTCACATAATATTTAATTTCAATTGATTTTAAAGGTATTATACTTTTAAACTAAAACGAACTGATCTTAGCGTTACATATTTGAATAAACAATATAGAGACAAAAATAATAATATATTTTCAGTATTATATATTTATATATAAATATATATTCGAATTTAATATTATTGGAAGATGGTTTTATGTGCGAAGACAATTTTATTGCACTGTAACTGACACTCCCTATTCCTTTCTCTTTCCCTCGCTTGCGCAGCAGCTCTATTGCAAATCCGAGTAGTCACCGTCACACACACACACACACACACACATTCACATTTAACCTGTACAAATTATTTTATCGCGAACGTTGATAAGCGCCTAAGGTAATAATAAAATAATAAACGTTTAACTATTGCCGCAGACAGTGAATGGCCCAGAACTCTTAGCTTTCAACAACAACAAAATTAATAATAATAATAACAAGTAAAATAATAAAGAGGACGAACTAAACGGCAGACAAAACGGCGTTCCTACAGCAGCGTCGCCTTTTCAGCGGCGGCGGCGTTGGCGTCGGCGGCGTCTTGAGCGGCAGCGGATCCATGAAACAACAGCCGCCGCCGCTGCCGCAAACGCAGCCACCGCCGCTGGGCGCCAGCTCTGCCACCGCAGCAGCTGCAGCCGCAGCCGCGGCATCAGCAACTGAGAGCAGCGTTGTCGCCAGTGCTATCAGCAGTCTCACCAGCAACAACAACAATAACATCAACAACACTGAACCAGTAAAATGTCGCCCACCATTATATCCAAAACGTAAGTTGCATCCATACACCCTTGAATCCTAGTATTATCCTATATATGTAAGAGTCTTTTACTGAATGATTCATTACCTAAAAATTTTAAATTTATAGTGAAGATATTATTAAAACCAATTTTTTGTAACTCTTTTTTTTCATTAATTTTGATTCGTATATACAATCGGGCCTAAAACTTGTTCAATTTTGAAGGGTATTTTGTGGAAAAGAAAACAAGTAAATGTTACTCAACACTATTAAATAATAAATTTTGATACTTGAGCCGGGCGAGGCCGGGTAATACCTGCTAAAAACCTGCATGTGAATCGCCTTTTGATTCATAGATTTTCGATTAATTATTTCAACTGAATCACACTCGATCAAATTAAGAAAGAATGGAGTTGGCACCACTGTGATTCATAAGAACGAATCAAGCGAATGAGTTCTCGAAATGTTTACTGTCATTAATCAATTAACTGAAATGTGTTAAAGTGATTTGGAATCTTATAGAAACATTTGTTAGGCTCTATTATGTATGCTCTCTCTCTCTCTCTCTCTCTCTCTCTCTCTCTCTCTGTCATCAAATTCTTAATTGTTTCGAAAGTAAAATCCGCAATTAAAGATCATTAAAAATATTTTATTGCTTTGAGTATTTTGTTCAAGTGTAGATCGGGAACAAGTACTAACCAAATTATTGAATAGCAATGCTTGAAAGTTACATAGTTTTATGCGACTATTGTTCCCTTCGCTTCGCTTTGCTTCTCTTCTCTTCTCTTCTCTTCTCTTCTCTTCTCGTCTCTTCTCGTCTCTTCTCTTCCCTTGCCGACTCTTCTCTTGTATTCCTTTCTTTTCTTTTGTTGTCTTGAGTTGTTCTCATTTTGGCACAACAACTTTTGCGGTTCGAAGTCGCTTTCGCTCCGGGTTCGGCCTCGACTTTGCCTCTGTTCACGTCGTGCGTTGCGGTTTTCTGTTTGCTGCCCATTTTTGGTGGGTGTAAAAAGGCCGCAGTTGCCTGACTTTAGACTGCAGCTTATGCAGAAGTAGCAGCAGACGCAGATAGACACAGAAGACACCAGACCCAAGCCCAGATCCAAACCCAGACCGAAACCCTGCTCTAGAGTGGGGGACTATGGCAACGTGACCGCAGCTAACAGTAGTTGACATGTCGTTAGCGTTCATTTCGATCGTGCTGTCATGTTGTCTTCTTGGGTCGCCTTAAAAGGGGCTACAGGGTCGGGTTGGGGCCGGTTCGAGCCATTTGATACGCTTTGGGGCTTATGCCAAAACGGCAGTAAATACAACTACAAATAGGAAAACTAGTATAAATGCCATACACGCGATAAGATAAAAAACATTTAGAGAGTTACGAGACTTACGCCACTTTCAATCAATTGAATATGAGTATTTACGTTTACTCGTATTTACGAGTATTTAGAACAAATAAATATGAATGCTCGTATGATCTAACCTTTTCCAAACTTAGTCATCTGCTGACGTCACAAATTTCAGATCCTCTTCCAATTGTCTTAATATATATGTGCTTCCCTTTAGATATGATCTAACAAAAAAGGTTAGTTCATTTGGGCACCAATTGAATGAAAATTAAATATTTTCTTTTAGTTTTTGAAAAATTTACAAAAAATGTATTTATTTAATATATTGAATGAGTTCTCTGAGTTGCCCATAGGAACTATATATATTATTGATCCGTCTGCTTTATTCTATTATCAAATTAGTCTCTCAGTTTTTGAGCTTGCTGAAAGGGCCTTATTTTTATTGCACGCAGCATCGGAAACCCGCGGATCAGACAACTATATCTTATCGCAGCCATAGAAAGCACAAATTGGCTGAAAAAGTTGTTGTGTTGGAACACTTGAATATTTTTAATAAATCTTACATAACAAGAAATTACTAAGATCGAAACACTATAT
This sequence comes from Drosophila repletoides, assembly GCA_018150835.1. Taxonomy (NCBI): domain Eukaryota; kingdom Metazoa; phylum Arthropoda; class Insecta; order Diptera; family Drosophilidae; genus Drosophila; species Drosophila repletoides. The sequence goes on along the minus strand of JAECWQ010000225.1, from coordinate 10,661,051 downwards.
GATAAAGGTAACTGCCATAGGAACAGTCTGTTAAAATAGGGTATCTAATAATCGGCGCAACAATGCTACCTTTCCTTACTAGTTTTTTTTTTTTAATTTATCTAAATTTTGACATATAATTTTTGCAAATTATTTTGTTTTTCGCTCTCCAATTTTTCTTTCTTTAATAGTCTTACTAATTGCTACTGCTGTACGCCGGCCGCCTCTACCCACCGCCCCTTCACTCGTGCTGGAGGGGAATGCAGTGTTTTGAGAAGTCATTAAAAATGCTTCATTGTAGTATTTAACTAGTTGTTATTTGTTGTTGCGCTGCTGTTGTTGTTGTTGTTTTAGTTGTGGCAGCTGGCAAATGATTATATATGTTATTGTTGTTTCTGTGCATTGTCTAAATGGGGGCGTCTGCAGAGTAAGAGGAAGATGAATAAGGGAAAATGTCGCTGCAATTAGAGCGTAAATTGGCACACAGCGATCTGTCAACTGTTTTAGAAAAATGTTAAATGAAAATGGAAAAACTTAATGAACAGTTCTTTATACTATATATTAAAAGTAAATATTAAAAGTAATAGTCGAGTGAAAAGAGCATTAACAAAAGCAGGTTAAAGAGACAATGGAACAACTGAAAATCCCGCATCATCTTACTTATGATTTAATACCACTTTAATACTTACTTAAGAGTAGATTATCAGACTGGAATAAACAGACTGGAATAAACATTTTAAAATTGCTGTTGAACTTATTTATTTTGACCGATTGTTCCTATGACAGTTGTATAATATAGTAATAATAATTTGTTTGTTGCATTAAGAAAACAAACTTACATCTTGCTTTTAATTATCATGATTTCTGGCCGATATCGCCTCATTGACTTGATCAATAATATATGTAAATACTTTGTGAGCTTTGTGAGGGTTTTTCACTACACAATTCGTGACAAAAGTATAATACTCTGTGTAAGGGTATAAGGTGATATAAGTAATTCGAGCCAGCCCAGTTAAACCGACTTAGCTCATTGCCTTTATCAAGTATAAATGTATGCATGTACCTATACATACATATATACATCATGATGTATATTTAATTCAAGGGAAAACCTCAAAAAAAATACATTATCTAATTCGGCAAATAAATTAATCAAAGCCGTTTAACATCAACAAGTTTGTGACATTATCTTGATATTTATTTATCTACAAGTTCAATAACAAGAGAATATCTATAAAAAAAAGTAATAGAAAAAACGAACTTAACAAAAATTTATGATCTAATTATGTGTGTTTTATGCTGAACGTTTATCTAGTCAAATATAAACAATCTGCTTTGCCTAAAATGGAGTCTCAAAAAGAAAAAAAAAAAAAAGATTTAAACGGATTGGAATCTTTTCTCTAGTGAAATGTGTAGAAAAATTCAAGACGAGAATTTCAAATGAATTGAGAAGGAGTCGAAAATGGATGTATAGAGAACAGTTGGGGGAAAATTGAAAGCTGTGTGGAGCTACTTCAAACGCGCGTCAATTGTTTGAAAAGCGAACGATTGGAATTTTCAACGTGCCAACGTTGCCTGCAACTCTATTTATGGAACATTGGGAGCAAATCGAGTGGCCCTTGGTGGTGCGATCTGCGGTAGTTGATGCCACTGCCGCTGCCGCTGCCGCAGCCGCAGCCGATGCCGTTGCCTTTTTGTTTGTTTACTCGATGATGCCTTTGAGGCAGAGAAGAGACTAAAGCTGCAACAAGAAACCGAAGCCGAAGGTGAAGGCGGGCGAAGGCATTTGCACTCGTGCGTTCAACAAGAAACACTCGAACTACAGTCGCCGGTTGCAAGTTACTCGTAGAACCAGAACCAGCTCGAATTGAACTTAATTGCATGAAATTGAGACACGAGGCATATTACATGAGACCAGAGGACCAGAGAATCTGCGCCGAGATTCATCCAAATTCTGAAGCGTCGTCGTCTTCAGTTTGGAGCTGTGTGCTTTAAGTGCGCCATCAAATGAGCTGTCATAATGATGATATCGTCGTCGGTTGAGCAACCTTTTCACTAGAGATGAGCAACACAATCAAAAAAATCTGATAACAAGTTTTAAGAATTTAGTTCGTTCTGCAAAACGATAAAAAATTTCGCTTACAAAAAACAATTTATACACTTAAAACTTATGTATTAACCATCCAAAAATTGTTGCTTATTTTGAACTAGTGGTCTAACTTTATAGTGGTCCGATCTAGATGGCTTTTGGTGTGCGTATTGAAAAAGCACTTTTACACCAAGCTAATAAACTCATACTTAAAATATATTAAGATCATACTATTTTATCATATATATAGGTCCTATAGGAACAATCGGTTCAAGCAACCTAAAAGAATTTTGCAGTTTTGAAAAATTTTAAGTCAATTTATTTCATTCCTATTTTCATGATTTGCCAAGAAAATGATTCATTTTTAAATATAAGAAATCAGTAGTTAAAATCTGTTTATTTGTTAAAAACGTTGAAACCAGCTGTTGTCTTGAACACAAAATTTGTTTTGATATTGTTTTGAAAAATGCGGAAGTTAATAGCAGACAAACTATAAAAAAATGTTTCTCTTTCCAACAGCTATATTTGTACACCATGAATTGGATTTTATGTGGCTCAGAATTTATATAGTATATAATTAAGATATCTAATCTCAAAGGTGCTAAGTTTAAGATTTTTAATTTAAATTCAATGTTAACTTGTACTAAATTCATTCAAAAAAATCAAACCTAATTTGCTACAAACAATAGTTTAATTTCAATCTTAAGCTGACTACTATTTAAAATGAAGTTTTTCTTTGAGTGCATCGATTTTAACTCAATTGAAGTGCGATCCACAGCGTGCTCTTTCGTGACACGCTCTCAACTCTATGAATGACACTCCCATCTATGTAAATGATGTGAAGATATGTAGCCCCCATTTGGGGGCCAGAGTGTTCAAGTGGTTGACACCCATGAACTCTAGAAAATGTGTCTAACAGCAAATGTAACTCTGCCATTAGCGATGAGAATATTTCCCTATTCTCCTTGCTCCCTTCTCTCAAGTTCTGTTGACTTTTCCCAGTTCTTTCGATGACAAAGTCGCTAGCCAATGAACTATGAATGCATTGGGATGGATTGGATAAGAAGGGACCGTAAACATGCCAAATGCTGGCGAGACGAGGAAGCATGTGAAATAGCTGCATTTTGAATAAAATTCTGAATCCAACAGTTTAATGTCGAATCAGCCCAGAGATTTTTATGACCCCTTCTCGGGGGGATAATCACATCTGCTATGAATGAATGTGCATTCAGCAGTGTTTTGGCCACTTTTTTTTTTTTACTGCCAGTTGACTTCGCTTATTTTTTGTTTACTTTAACCAGCGTTCACACATTCAGTCGACAAAGGCCGAAGTGAAGATACTGAAACAGATACAGATACAATTTTATCTTTAAGTATATGCTTAAGCCTTTGGATTCACCCAAATCTCTAGTAAACAGAACTCTCTTTGAACCAAGGCTGACAGAGCTCACATTTTTTCAATTAAAATGTAACGCATTAGTTGGTTCTATAGCAAGTCAACTAAAATTATTTTCCAGCATCAATTATATTTTTTCATTGAATTTCAAGTTGAAATTCCAAAGATAAACGTCGATTAGATGTAAACCAAAAAAATTAGATAATTTTTATTTTCCAAGAAAAATAATTCGAATTTTTTATTATTATTATTTTTTAATTATTGTTTTTTTATCTATTTATATTTTCATTAATACTTAAAACAATACGAGTGCTTCGATAATGACTGTCCATTTGCAAGTCAGCAATTTTATTATCAGAAATATTAGTTATTTTTTATTTTTTATTTTATTTTTATTTTATTATTAAATAAACTTTTAGATTTAGAGTTCTATGTATTTCGCAGAAGTTTATCAAAAATCAGTGTATTTAATGTTCGGTATCTTGAAGATACGAGTAACTGTTTTTTATTTTGTTATTGTTATCTTTTTCGCAATAATTGAGCAACTTTTCAATACAAATAAGAAATCCGTTCCTTTGTATATGAGTTATTTATATATGCCATATCACGTCTGAAAATACAGAAAATGAGGATTTATTTATTATGAAATGAAGTCTGTAATTTAAAAAATTTTTGGCGTTTTTGAACACAGTTCCAACACAATTTTTCAAAACATCCTCTTTTATAACTTTGAAGACTTTTTACTTTTTTTTTCTATTGATGAAACTTACAAGTTAGAAGAGGAACTAAGTTATGTACAACTATTAAGATCAGACTACTATATATTATAGCTGCTATAGAAGCAATTAGATCAGTAAAAATGTTATATGGAAATTTTTTTGGTTACTTAAGATATCAGGATAAAACCTTCAAGTTAGATGTAAGTGGGCTATTTAAACGCATATATATATAATTGTTAACACCGAACTGCTATATTACAAAGCTCTAATATGAGCGATAGGCCCAAAAAATAAAAATAAAATATAAATTTGAATTCCTTTATTTAACTCTTGAACCAGTTTAATTTGAAATGCGCGCACTTAGATACAGGTTGAATATGAAAACCAAATGAATTCGGTCCGTTTAATCTCCGTTCTATAATCGACATTAGAAGAAACATGCGCTTAATCTTTAGACTTAATTGTAAACAAGAGAATTTTTTGTAAACACTTCGAGTGCAAGCAAAGATTTCCTTTGGCTAATTGCCAGCTGGACGACTTCCACAAATGTTTGTGTTCAGTTGTTGTTGTTTTTGTTTTTTTTTTCTTGCATGAATTGTGCTTTGATTTCCGGTTGCTGTCGCCTCTTCATGTTATCGATAAGTGCACGCTGAGTACTGTTTAAGGGTAGTAAACCACCCACGAGGGTGCGACTCTTACCAGAGTAAGAGACGCACCCGTAAGACTTTATCAAAGGCAGTGTGCTCCCTGGCCCAAAGGATTTGCCTACTTAACGTGCCTAAACTCGATTAAATGCAATGACAATGTGCCTGGAGATAATGCAACGAGCGCGCGCAGTACTCACCCTTAGCCAAATGATCCCGAACGGGGTGGGTGAACGAGTGCCAGAGTTGCCATATGTTTGTCTAAAGAAATCTGCAACAATTACAAATATCGAAGAGCTCACATGTAGTTCAAATATTTGAATCTTAGGCTTTCGCAAACCTATCTAAAAAATGTCAAATATTTGGCTTAATTTTAAAAACCCTCACCAACCACACTCTTGGGTTTGTGAACCTATTTCCTGAACCCACGGTTTGGTTGGAAAATTGGTTTATCGCGATCAAAAGATTAAATTCATTAAAAGGAAATTGTGTCTTAAACTTGGATTCCATTTTTTTTTTATTTATGTTTTATTTTCTTTATTTTCGTTTGATTTAAGAATAGAAAAACTGGGCTCAAATCGGTTTGGCTTAATAATATTGAAATAATATTAAAACTAAGAATGTGTACTTTGTTCTTAAAATTTGTTTAATTTATTTAAAACATTAAATTTGTTACGGTACTCCTTCGGCACTAAAAAAAAAGTATTTTAAACTGTATTGTATGACATCTGGCAACGCTTTACGGCTTGCAACCACCACGCAAATTGAGCTGCAGCCAGCAGATGAATGAATACCGCCCCCGCTCACACCTCCCCTGTGCACGTGCGATTACCGTTAGGCGCTGGCGCAGAGAGAGCCAAGAAACTTGAAGCTTTCGGGTGTGTTGCCAGACTCTCATTATCCTTCTGAGCGAGAGAAAGCGAAATAATGTTGCAGGAAGAGAAAGAGAGTACAAAAGTGGCCCATTAAAATTTCATGGGTTGTCCTTTTTTTCCTTGTTTTTTTTTTGTATTATTTTGTTGGTCTGTGTGTTTTGGGCATGTTTTGGGCCAGTACGCAAATCTGTTCAGCTCCGTAGTTTGAACCGTGCTGAAGCTGCTCCAAGCGACATTAACAACAACCACAACAATAAAGTGTTCAATTAACTCGGGAATTAAAACAAAAAACTTTTAAACAATTTACTAAATGTTGTAAACAACAAATCGATATAAACTAGGAACTAACTCCAGAACTATAAACAAACGAAAAAATTTTTATTGTGGCAACTCTTGCAGTGTAGGCGGCTGGGTATACATACGAACGCAGAAACCCCAAAGATAGCAGACAAATCAACACACAGACCGAGCATTCATTATGTGTAAGTAAAGTAGAGTTCTTCTTCAAAGATGCAGGTGAGACAAGAAGGAGGCAAGCGGAAGGAGAAGAAGGAGTAGGAGTCAGAATCTGAGTCGCTGTTGGGTTGGTTGGTTCTTCTCGCAGTGAAGTGCCTCGTTTGTTGGCACTCGAGCTAAGCGGGCCAGCAATTTGTTTGTTTTGCGTTAATGAGCAAATGGAGCTGCCACTCAACAACTCTAACCCTAACAGTGCACCTGACTGCATGGGGTATGCTGCACGTGCCACACGACACAGCACAGTTAAGCGTAAGCTAACCGAGTCTAGTGCCTTTGTATACTCTATACCCCTTGAAGTGCATACAAGCCGGCAAAGTTCCCGAACGCATTCGTCTTTAGCAACAACAGTAGCGACGCCTGGTCCAATAGGGCACAGGAAATAAGAACAGAGGAAAAAAAAGATTGCACTAGGTTTGCAAGTATCTCCAACTTCATTATGCACATATATATATTCTTGTTTAGGTCAAATTGTTATATTTTTCAATCTAGTTTATATGCTGTCTACCGTTTCTACACTAGTCGATAAAAATCCAAATTTTTCAGGGCTCTTTCGAATTTCGCTCAAAAAAAGTAAAGCCTGCTTTTGGGATGGCTTACAATTTTAATGATATACGGGTAGCAACATGGATTAGAGTTTTATTTCGTGGTGATCTCAAAAAGGTTAACTACACAAAATTCAGGAATTAAGACTATTTTAACAGAGTATCTTTAAATCGAACACTTTCGCCTCGACGCCTTGGAGTAATTGTGTGATTGATACTAATTGTGCTCTACTTTCATCTCTATTTGCAGCAAAGACACCATCATTTGACAAGGATCGCGATTACATTGGCTTTGCTACGTTGCCGGAGCAAGTGCATCGGAAGTCAGTGAAGCGTGGCTTTGAGTTCACCCTGATGGTGGTAGGTGAATCGGGCCTGGGCAAGTCTACATTGATCAATAGCTTATTTCTGGGCGATCTGTATAAGAATCGCCTGATGCCTAATGTGGAGGAGCGGATCGAAAAGACAACACGCGTGGAAAAGAAGACAATGGACATTGAGGAACGTGGAGTGCGATTGCGTTTAACTGTGGTAGATACCCCCGGATTTGGTGATGCCATCAATTGTGAGGATAGCTGGCGTGTTTGCACCCAGTACATTGATGAGCAGTTCCGTCAGTATTTTACCGATGAAAGCGGCCTCAATCGTCGCAATATCCAGGACAATCGCGTGCACTGTTGTTTGTATTTTGTGCCGCCCTGGGGTCACAGGTGAGTGGAAGTGAAATACTTCTGTCAATTGGTATTTATTTGCGGTTTCGTCTATATATAGCCTACGGCAGATGGACTTAGATTTGATAAGGCGTTTGCATCGTAAGGTTAATATTGTGCTGGTCATTGGCAAGGCGGATTGCCTGAACAAGACGGAGGTGCGTAAACTGAAGGAGCGCATTCTGCAGGATCTGGAGGACAATCACATACAACTGTATCAGTTTCCCGAATGTGATTCCGACGAAGATGATGACTTTAAGCAGCAGGATCGTGAACTGAAGGCATCCATACCGTTTGCTGTTGTTGGCAGCAATACCATACTTGAGGTGGCCGGCAAAAAGGTGCGGGGACGTCAATATCCTTGGGGTGTTGTTAATGTAGAAGATGCCGAGCACAGCGATTTTATCAAGCTACGCACATTTCTTATATCGACGCACATGCAGGACCTAAAAGACACCACACAGGTAAACAGTACTTAAACGAACACTAAATGTGAAATTGAAATATATCATTTCTGTTATTAATAGGATGTGCATTATGAGAACTTTCGGGCGCAGTGCATCTCACAGATATCGCAGCATGCGCTGCGTGAGCGCGGCAAGTTGAAGCGCGACTCAATTAGCTCAACGAACGGCTTCGATGCCGCCATTTCGGAAACGGATCGCCTGTTGCTGCAGAAGGACGAGGAAATCCGACGCATGCAGGACATGCTTACGCAAATGCAGGAGAAGCTCAAGCAGACGCATCTCATGGAGATGAAAAAGAATGACAGCGTTATTGATGTCTAAATTACGATTCTTAGCCGAAGTCGCGTGTTCAACTTTGCACCTTGATATATATACATATATATATATATATAAATATTTATATATAGAATACTTATATATAGACTTCCCTCTACACACAGAAGCAGAATCATAACTGCCTTTAATAAGGCAATCAACCACCAAAAAATTACGTTTTTAAGATAGCACAGTTTCCAGATATTCGATAACTTTGTTTCATAAGCTTCAAAATGAACACACAGATAGAAATTAGTGCATTTTTCTCAACTACTTTAAATAGATTTACTTTTCGATTTAATTTTAGACGAAATTTGTTTGTTTTTTTTTTTTTACTCAAAATTCGTAATTAACATCCGTACACAATTTGTAAAAGTGCTTCGTAAATTAGCCATTGACCAAGTTGGTTTTTATAGCAGTCTCCAATTTATTCCAAATCTATAGAAATGGTAAATAGACATGCTACACTTGAACTGTAGCAATAATTTCAACTAAGAAAATGCATACGTTGAAATTGCTTTCAACTGAAATTCGCAAATTTTCTATTGTTGATTATAGATTTATAATTAATATTTGACTTCATAATAATACAGTAATAAGGAGGTACATACATACCTTATAAGTAAGGTCTTTTATCTAAAAAGACTATGCCTAAACTTTAGCTGTTTTTAGCTTGAAAACGAATTCCAGAACACCCACAAAAAAACCAGTATAAATAATATATGGCGCGCAATGCACGTATTATACCAAAGTAAAATGAGTTTAAAAAACTACACGAACTATAAAAACCAGAGGCAAACACTCAAATAAAAAGTAACCCTTCCCAAAAAAAAAAAAAAGTTTACTTCTTACTTTTATAAACTTATTTTATTTATCCTATCTTTGTCAGAAGAAACAAGAGAGCAAAAGGAAATCGCATAAGCAAAATCCTAACTTGTTGAAACGAATTGTTAATGAATTTATTTTAAATTATTAGTTAAGCGACTTACGACAACATAATACTTAAATGAAAATTATAGTGGAAAAATTATATACACATAATAATGACAAAATCTACAATACAAAACGAACTATTTAAAATAAACATAATTATGAAAATGTATCATGAATATTTTGATTTATCTTGGAAATTGAAAGTAAGCTCTTTCTGCAGCCCAAGTCAAAAGTATTTGCTCGATAAAATGTTGTTAGCTGTAGTTAAACGAGTGTTTTTTATCTATTAAGAACATATGATAGAAGAATTTGAAAGAATATCGGATAATAATACTAAAATAGACGATAATGAGTCGTTAAGTTATTAAATGTTTTGCAAGCGTACTTATATAATTCATATTAGGTAATTCTACCTTTGGAATCAATTACTTCCGGTTTGGTATTGATACAACCAAGCTGAGAGCCACTTCGATAGACAATTTGGAACAAATCTTTCTGACTTCAATTATCTTTTCCGATCCTTATAATAAAATTAAGAACTCTGGATGGATACTTAATACTAAATGGCACGGAGCATTAGCATTTTGAAGAGTGTATTTCCTTTTTTTGAAGTTATGCTCATATATCTGAACTAATTTAAAACGGCTTCCATTAGTAAACTGCTCTTACTTCTCGCATTAATCGGTATCTTTCCAAATTCTTTCATATGTTCTTCATAGAACAAGGTTTAAATTCAACTTCCAACTTCAGCAACAAGAAATGTGTAAGTACTTTTAAAGTGTGTGCCAAAGAATGAATATCTCTAGGTCTTAAAAGAAGCTCTAAGACAGAAGGGATTGGATAATCGACAGATGTCGATAGAGATAGAGATAGAGATATACATATGTATATACAGTAGATAAATAGTGTGAATCCGGTACCAGTTTCAACCCAACCAAAAATAACGTTTAAACGTATTAAGTTCTTTTCATTTAGATTTATTAATTTCTCATTCCATTTGTTGTTCACGATTTTATCTTTTATGTGTCTGCTTATATTTTCTTTCTTTTTCATATAAGTACGAGTATGTGGTATTCCAATTGATTGGTTTACAATATGCCTTAAGGATTTATGTATCTTCGTGAAATAGTTACCAACTGAATAGATTTCTTTACTCTCTTCTCTGATCTTTTCTTTTCTTTTCTTTTCTGTTCTTTTATTCTCTTCTCGTTTATTTTCTTTGCTTGCTTGTCAGTGAATGCTGCGTATAGGGTAGAGTTCATTTCATAAATGTTTAATGCTTATTTCACGTACATAGCTACATGTACATATGTATATACACATAGAGAGAGAGAGAATATACTCGTACATATATTACTACATAAGTATATATATGTATGTACAAATATGGGTTTAAGAGACACAAAAAAACCTATAAACTGTATGCAATGGTATTCCATTTATTTATAAATATTTTCTTATAGCTTACAATATATATATGTGTATATGTATATACGCCCTAATACGCCTGATGTAATTCAGTGGTAAATTTTATCTTTTTTACTTTCAATTCTTCATTTTCTTCATTTTCTTGTTTTTTTTTTTTTGGTTTTTTTTTTTTTTTCTAAACCCTCTAATCTTTTTTACTTTCACGTCTACACTTGGCTTAAACGGTTCAATTTCGTTTCTCTAGCTTTCAAGCGCAATTTTCTTAACATTTTTGTGGATTTATTTCTCTTTTTCTCTTATCGATTCGCATTCGTTTTCGATATCATCTCAATTGCGTGTTGTGGGATCAATCTCTGTATATTTTTGATGCCTGTGTACAGTGTGTGTGTGTGTGTGTGCGTGTGTGTGTGTGTGAGTGAGTGGGTGTTAGTGGGTGCTGAGTTAGCTCTGTCTGTTTTGTTTCTCGTTTCTCGTATATAATTGTATAACTTTCCAAAAAAAAAAAAAAAAAAAAAAAAAAATGTCTAACTGCATCCATGTAACGCCAGCGTTACAATTTTTAAATATCTTCTATCTCATCATTTCATATCTCTGCTCGTTTTCTCAAATTCGCCCATTGCATCTGGGTAAACTTTACCACATTTCAAGCCTTTTTTCCTGAACAACCGTCGCCTGCGCACATTTCTCTTGATTCTTTTAATATTTTTAATTTTTATTAAAATTTTCTTTTTCTTTTCTTGTCTTTGAGTTTGGTTTTGTTTTCATTTTTGGTGTTTTACATTTCATTTAAGTACAAAACTTTTCATTCCTTTAAGTAAATACGTTTTCTTTTGCCTTTTTTTTTTTGCATTGATCTTTAGGTAAATTTTTCATACTTCATTTCATTTTCATTTATGCAGCGTATTTTCTTACTTTTATTTCTTCTAAATTTCTTGTTGGCTTATTTCTTTTTTTTTTTTTAAACCATGTATTTATCTATATATTTTATTATATGTAATTAATTTATTTGCATCAAAAAATTTTCCATTTACAGCTACCAGCACAACAATGAAACAGAATTTCTATAACTGAGCCCAATACTAGTATTTTTCTCGATAATACGACTTGACTCGATTCGAATTTTTCAAAAAATTTGGCCAACCTGTGCTAAGTACAATGCTGTCCTATTATATCATAATGGGACGTAGTTTACTAGCAAAAAAAAAAAATATATATATATATATGTATATGGGTTGTATATATAATTCTATAGATATATACACTGATATATATTCTTGACGGCACGCCTCTAGTAAAAGTGAATTAGCATGCCTCTTAACTATACATATATGTATATATATATATACGATGCTGCAATCTCAGTAAAAACTGGGCATCCACTAGGCCACAGCTATCGAAATTGAGATATATATATATATATATATGTAAGTAAATACATGTATCTGCATCTGCTCGTGAGCATGCACTATTTAGAGAAAGATAGAGATAGACAGAGTTCGAGCACACACTATAGACATATAGACTATAGACTGAGGACACAAAAAAGTTGCCTAAATACCATGAAGTTTTCCTCTTGGCATATTTCTAAACACTTTCATTGAATTTTCTTTGCAATTGCCTTTACGAGTAGTTAGTTAATAGTATAAATGACATTTCGTTATTTATTTTATTATTTATATTTAATTAAAATTTATATGTAAATTGCTTTTGGTTTACCAATGCGAGAATTGATGTCAATGCGGCTTGTTCTTCCTTTTTTTCTTTTTTTTCCTTTTTTTTCCTTTTTTTTTTCTTTTGGGCTATGTTTTAAGATATCGTTTAAATTCTTCAATTACAGTGACAATACACACACAATACACGTACAACAACATATGGTTGGTTAGATACTTTAAGTAACTGCATACATAATACGTAACGGTATATACATACATACATTTATTTTCCATAGGTATGTATGTTTTTTTTTTTTGATATATAAATGTACATACATACATATACATATATGTATATGTGTAAATCACTTAATACTGTATCTGTAGCTATACTATATACACAGAAATTTCACTAGTTATATCTGTATCTTTATTGGAATCGGCATCTGTGTCTGTTTTTCAACCTGTGTCTGTACTTGTATCAGTATCAGTATCTGTGTCTGTACTTGTATCAGTATCTGTGTCTGTACTTGTATCAGTATCTGTGAGTGTAAATGTTTCTGTAACTCTGTTCTGTAACTGTTCTGTATCTGAGATAATTTACTAGTACAAGTGCTTAGAAATGTTGCATTTGTTTTTACACATCTCTAACCGGAAATTCTTAGTGGCTTTGGTTTTGCTTTATTTTTGATGCGTATTTAGTAACCAATTACAATACATTACTTAATGATTTACTGTATATTAGTATATATATATATTTATACATATATATATATATAGATATACATATATATATTGTATATTGTATATATGTATATATTTATTATGTATATAATGTCAGTATGTAGTATGTATATGTATATAATAGGTATGTATAATTAATTGTTATCTCTTGTATAACTAGGCTGCAGTTTAAGAATTTATAGAGAAAAAAGTCATTTGGATTTTGTTTGTTTCATTTATTTGTAATTTCATTTCACTCAATTGTTAAAGTAGCTTTCAGTTTGCCATGGACTGCGCCCTGCTTCCAACTATTGTATGTACTCTTTATATATATATAAGTATGTATGTGTATATGTATCTTTTAGTGGTTTATGTCCTTATACCGTTTCTTTTCTTATTCTGTGTTTGTTTCTTTTTCTGTTTCTGTTTCTGTTTCGTTTTCTTTTGCATTTGAATTAATTAATTTCAAAAGTAAACCTGAAGCGCACATTTACAATGCTGCTTAAATTGCTATAAAGTATTCTTTTTGTTTTGCAGTTTGCAAGTTGTTTCTTTTTCTCTTTCTCTTTATGTTTCTGCTTCTGCTTCTGTTTTAGGTTAGGTTTTCTCCTTTTCGACTTTACAATTTAGTGAAAAGAAAACTTTCTCAACTCGCTTGCTGCTTACACAATACATATTTATTTTTTTTCATTTTCATTTTCATTTCATATATTATATATAAGTTTTTGTATATATACGTATATATATTTATATTTTGTTTTGTTTTTGCTTTAATAGTGCATAATAATGATATTTTTAGACCATCAAGGTTCATTTTCATTTAATTTTATATATGTATGTATATAATTATGTAGATATTAAAAAAAAAAATAAAATAAACACAATTTCACGGATCCTGCCCGCTTAAACACAAAATAAAATATATTGCATACAATATATATAAGTGTGTGTGTGTGTGTGTGTAAGTGTGTGTGAGGGTGTGTGGGTGTGTGGGTTAAGTGTATATATATATATATACATACATATATATAGACGTCTATATATACATATATATACAATAAAATTAATAAATTAATAACAATAAACATAATAAATTATGCGTTTTTTATTTGGCCTGCCACTTGAATCGATCACGCACCAGCGTGAGAGCGTGACTATGGTAATATATACTCGTAAATATGTTAATATATAGAATCAGATTTTCCTCTATATATATATATGTGTATATGTATGTTATGTATGCCTAAGTGTATATTGTATATATAGCCAATGACTTTTCTTTTTTCTCAGTAGTTTTTTTTTTTTTTCTTTTTGGTTTTCGCTTTGAAATAAAAATTTGCTAGAGCTTGCTTGTGCTTGAAGTCTTTTTTTGGGTTTTTTTTCGGGCCAAAGAAACTACTCAACTCAATAAAAAAATATTGAAATTGGCAGCTGCGTTTTTAACACATTTTTCGACTTTTTTCTTTTGTCCTAAGATTTTGTCTACTGCTAAGAGCGAAAAAAAAAATTAATAATTTGCGAAGACAGCGTTTTACTTGGAAGCAACAAAAATGTAAAAATTTTTCTAATTGTAAAATAGTTTTTTTTTTTTTTTTTGTTTATAATTTTTAAGCAAATTAAACTTTTGTGTTTGTTTTTCTTTTTGGCTTTGTTTTCGGTTTTATGTTTTAGTTATCTTTTAGTTTTTAGAAGCAAGCAATTTTCGCTTGTTTTAAATTCGAGTCCAACATTTAAATTATGTACAAATAATTAAAAAAAAAAAAAAAAAAAAAAAACAACATTATATTTATATATACACGAGTGCATATATATATGTATATGTATGTTTGTATGTATATATATATATATTGATAGTACTTTACAATCTGCAGTCCAAGCTGCAGACTGTACACATTTTTAATTTCTTTCATTATGGATTTTTTTTTTTTTTTTGTTTTTTAATTCACTGGGGATTGGCTTACAGTACATATGTATATATATATATAGTTCTATATATGTTTTTGTTTTTGTTTTGCTTCGTCGTCTCTCAATAAATTAAAAAAAAATTCAAATATAAAGAACAATCAACGCAATCGTCAACAATGATAAGAATTTTGTTTTTTGTTTCTTTCTTGTTTTTAAATTAAATTACATAATTTAAATTTAAAGTTTAAGCATGCAAAACCTTTACTTAATTTCTTTTCTGTTTTTAAACTGAAACGTTGTTCATTTAAAAAATTAGCATACAAAACTTAATAATTAAAATTTGTATTAGGTTAGTTTGGTTTGTTGTTCTTGCTCTAGTTGCCTTCCTGGCCTTCGGTTTGTCAATACAATAAAAAGAAAAGAGTAAAAGAGTAAAAGATAAAAAGATAAAAATTAAAATTAAAATGAAAACAACAGCAAATCGTTGACTTAAGCTACGCATTCAAAAAATAATAAAATTTAACAAGAATTTTGATTATTGTTGTTGTTTGTTGATCATTAAAGAGTAAAGTTCGTTTGCTTAATAATTAATTAAAAATTAAAAACAAAAAGAAACCGTAGAATTTTAATAAAGAATACGAACAAAAATTGTCTATGCTTTGTTCTTATTGGTTTCTTTGTTGCTCTTTCTTATATTTTTGTTACAGTTTTCGCTTTGCTTTTTGTCTTGGATTGGGTTTTTGGGTTTAAGATCAATTATGTTTTATGCTTTATGCCTTTGTTTTTTTCTTTCATTAATTTTAATGTTATGTTAATGCTGTGCTTAGCGCTTCTTTTGTTTTTTGTTTTTTGTTTTGTTTTTGTTTTTGTTTTCAGTGTAGTATTCCACATCAATCTCATTTTTCATGAAGTAAATTTCTAAATTCTTATTTTCTTCATTTTCGTTTTTTGTTTTCTTTGTGTTTTTGCTTTTCACTATAAGTTAAACTGTACTTTATCTATTGCTGTTTATGCTTTAAACAATTGTTTAATTTTTTATTTTTATAGTTTTTTTTTTGTTTTATGTTTTTTTTTTTGTAGATTTTTTTTCTTAAATTTTTAAAAATTTTTTTTTTAGGTTTTATGTTATTGTTGTTGTTATTAATTTTTTTTTGTTTTTATTATGTTTTTTTAAATTATAGTCACTAACGTAGTAGGAAGAAGCTGTGCGCCTTTTCCGTTAATTTGCGATAAATTCCTACGATTCTCCGTCACATTCCACCGTGTGGTGCCTGATTTTGACTCCCTGACGGCTTGCCACCGCCGACACAACCACCGCCCGCTGCGCTGGTAGCGGTGGTGCCTGTGGTGCCTGTTGTGGTAGTGGAGCCGGCATCTCCCCGGCTCTCGCTCTCATCGCACTCCTCTAGTTCGGCCAAGTTCTCCTGATCAGACTCTTCTAGAGTAACCTATATAAAAATTCGATTTTTGTTTAAGTTTGTATTGAAGCGTCTTTTTGTTTTAATGAAAATGAAATTGAAAGTTACTTGAAAGCGTATCTTCTCATCCTGCGGTAAATCATCGGCAGCTGATGGCGGCGGCGATGGCGGTATCATGCTCTGATAGTAGTCTCTGTTCTCTTCAAGCGTATCGAGTATATCCTGTGCATCTGGATGCACCAAATCGGCCCAAGTCTCCCATAGGGGATGTACAATGTAATCGATGAAGCCCACTTGAGACTTCTCGATGGTAGCATTATGGCGATCACACATCGGACTAATGTCCATGCCATTTTCACGCTCTTTATCGCCCTGTAAAAAGAACTCTTCCATAAGTAGTGCCACCCAGCGTTTATATAGCGGCAATGGCTTGGTGGGATTGCTTAGATCTGCGCAGTGTACCAGATTTTCAAGAACCTGTCAAAAGAAAATATTCAAATAGAAATCAATTGGCTAACTGAAAGAAAACTCCATCTAACATACCTGTATGCGATCTGTATAGTTGTCCAGGAGCAGAACTCCAGAGCCGGCGACTTTCTTTGTCTCCACCATTGTCTTCAGATCGGCCAGGAGGCTCATGTGCTTTGACATGTCCGTGGAGAGCACAATATCAATAACCATTTTCCTTAATGTTTGGCGTTGTTTCCTTTAAAGAATCAAAAGAGAAAGCTTTCATTATATTCATTTCATTTATTTAACATTTTTTTGTTCACTCACTTTTGCATATTACAGAATATATCACATCCGGTGTTTTGCAATAGTTTGAAGGCAACAGCTAAATGATGATTTTCCAATACAGATTCGTCATTGTACATTAATGCTAGTTCGGAACCTGAAAAAAGTAAAAAAGCCCATCAAATAGTACAGTTGATATGTTGTCTAGTGTAAGAAAAAGTTTCATATTGATTAGGTGTATATCTACCATCAATTTCATAATAAATTAGTATACTTTTAGGATCATATTTGGCCTTAAAGTTTGAGCTATAGCCCTACCTATGTTATTTTTTAGTCGATCCTAAAAGTTGGCTTTACTTTTTTTATATTGAAAATCATTAGAAATATATTTTTTCTCTTAGTTATCTCACAATAAATATCCCAGTCTTTAACGTATTTTCCATGTAATTGTGTTGTTAACTCTCTCCATTTTGTATTGTTGTTCACTTTAAATATAATATATTTTATATATATCGAAATTTACGATAATAATAACAGCATTATAATTCCACAGATATATAAATAGCATACTTTTTGGGTTGAAGAATTCAGGCAAATGAAATTTTGGATGCACCCAAAAGTATGCTGCACTTTTTCAATTGAATTAACTCGCAAGTTTTTGATATTAATTATGGGTTTTACTCACTTGAATTAACCAAAAACTGATTGGTTAAACCAGGATGATCAACATCGTGTATACAAGCTGCGAACAGCGCCCCGCCCACCTCGAGAGGGGTAAATACACCCTCCAATGCCGGTGTATTAAGTAGCACATTTGTGCTCTGTGTCACGTCAGCGGCATGCAGCGAATTGTGAAACGGATTGTCTTTGACGTAGTGGTCCTCCAGAGTAGTCATAAAGTTAAGAAAAGTTTTCGGTGGTATCATAAGACTGGTCAGTAATTCTCTACTCTGTAATCAAAAGAATAAGATTATATTAGAATCTTCTCTGCGATCTCGTTTAAGATTAGTTACCTGAAATATGGTGTATGCCACACAGGTGAGCGGACGATTAACACTCCATTCACCAATTTTAAATATCTCAATGCCCCATGTATCAAGTTCACCGAGCAGAGTGCCCAGCTCGTTCTCTTTGGGTGTCTCCACACCAAATGTGGGCAAACGCTCTCCGGTGAAGCTGTTGGTATGGGACAGGGGACGCTTTACGCCGGAGATTTGTGACATTGGCGGACCACGTGGGGATCGACTGCGCGGATATTGCTGACCGGCGGGCGTTGCGGTTGAGTGTTCCGTATTCTCTTCGACGCGCAGCGAGGGTAAATCGAATTCTTGTTGCTTGTCTATAAAGAAAAGGAAAAATATAAAAACATATTTAGAAAATGGTAAAAGAAGGAACATTTAAGTCAAGTATTATATTAACATAGTAAGTATACGCAATATTGTACGAGTCCCTGTATCTCAAACTGCCTTTCATACCAAACTGTTACTGTTTAAGCAGCGTATAAATATTCAAGAGGGCAAAAACTTGAAATAATATTTTTTGCCAATGCGCATTTCCAATTTCGCAATTTCAAATTCCATTGCCTACTTCTCAGGCCTATACCAAATTTGTTTTCTTTTTTTTTCGTGTGCGAGTGCAAAAAATAACGCAAATTGGCTGTGAATAAATTAATATTTATTCGAATTGCGTTGAATTTTAGTTGCCACAACATAGCGACAAAAAAAGAAGGACTACTTTGAAACATAAATATTCGAGATGTGCGCACTGCGTACGTCTGTCTGCCTGTCTGCCTGTCTCTCTGTGTGGCTGAGCCTGTTGTTCTGTTTGCTACACACAAGTATCAAATATAACATGTCCATATATATTTTAAAATGCCAAATGTATCGGTATCTATTGCTATATCTGTATCTGTATCTGTATCTGTATCTGAGTCTGTATCCATTCGGATGTGCTCTATTTGGTGTGCTGTGCGATTTAACCCAAAAATCTGTTGGCATTCTTGTGACCTTTTTAAAGTAAAATATCGACCTGATAAATGTGACGCACAAAGATGTTAACCAGAGAGATTACAAGCAGCCAAACAAACCTAAATAGATACCACTGGATATTAAATCAGGCTTTGATTTTGGCAAACACTTATTTTGCTGTTTGTTTTCTTCCCTTTAAGGGAAGTTCTTTAAATACGTTCAGTATGCTGATGACTTGATGCTGGATGAGAAGGTTCGAAAGTGAATATAAGTTCTAAAGCATCAATTTATAGTTCTTTTTTTCAGAAATCAAGACGATGAGTCAATAGTCTATCTGTCGACTTTATAGAAAAGTTTTTTATTTCCTGATATGTCAATGAAACTATGCGTGTTTTTTTACTAACTTCTGGACGAAAGATTATAAGATTGGGATTAATATAATATATTATAATATATTTTTTTCAATAGAAGCAATTGCTTCAAAAGTTCATTATGGAAACCTTTTTTTCTCAAGATATCTTGATGAAAACACCAACTTACATATCAACGAAAAATTATAAGCCATTTTGAAAATTACAAGTTGAAAGAAGTTTTTAAGCGTACTATAAACATTTTCAAGGTCACACCTCTATCAATGATTATGCTACAAGATTTGAGTTTATGGCAGATCCGAAGTCGATTTTAAGTCGATTTATGATTTTAATATATTCTTTAAATATTGGGTATTCGAATTTTAGCATATTTTGGTATAGTACTCAATTCTATATAAAAAAAAAAAAAAATTTACTTCGCAGCAGGACGCATTCGACAGACAGACGATTGAGTATATATGTATATGTACGTACGTATGTATGCTATCCATGCCCAGTTCTTGACTGTGCCTCAGAGCACTCAACCAACGCTGAGCTGTCTCAGCTGTCTGTTCTTGTGTTTTTTACGCTTTCCTCTCTAAACACAGCAAAAAAAATACACAAAAATACGCAGACAGACATACATATTCATATGTACATTTAATGTAGACATATGTACATATTTTGCATACAATTTGGTTTTGGTTTTCAGTTTTGAATCTTAAATCCGTGTCAGATTTTCTTTTTCTTTTCGTTTCGCTTTTTTCTTGCGAACGATTTGCATGATTAACATATGCGACTGCCGCAAGCCTCTCTCTTTGTCTCACCTGATACATACATAGATGTACAGATATAGCGTCTCTATATGTGTCGAATCGAGTCAAGTTGAAGCGCTTGCAAAGTCGTTTCAATTAAGCCTCTGCCGCAGTCGCAGTCGCAATCACAATCGCAGTTAACGCCAGGGAGGTATATCACGTATACGAACTGTATGGCCGTTCAGCTTTTCGTTTCGTTTTCTTATACCCTTTCGAAAGGTATTTTAATTTTGTTTTAAGCTAAACATAAAAGTAGGTCCCTAAAGGAAAGTTTGGTAGTAAAAACCTCCAGAATCATAGCATTATATTTAATAGCTGATATATTTGCCTTTTAATAGAAAAACTAAATAAATTTAATTAAAGTCTATCTATATTAATATTGGGAATTCATAGTGCCGTTGCATATAAATAGATATATAGCAAATGTTTCGATAAAATGAAATTTGTATTTATGTTTGTCAGATATTTTAAAACTGCTAATTTTTACTTATTATTGTGAATTTGGCTAAAATTGCTTGGACAATTGTAAGGATTACTTAGGATTAAAATATTACGGTCACGGCAAAGTAAGATTTCTATTTATGCTTTTTGTATACTGTATACCCGTTCAACATGATTGATATATAATTTTAAGGTCAATAACCGCTTCGTCCCTCTATCTATCCATCAGTTTGAGCGTCTGTTTTGGTTCTGGTTTGTATATTTATTATGGGGTTCGTGTATTTTCTGTTGATTCCCCGACTCCGACTATTCTATTATGTGAGGAAGTACAAACAGAGTATCCCCTGGTCGAGCAATTTTCCTTGTGATGCTTGGGATCGTAGGATGCATTTTGAAGCGACTTATCGACATTTTTTTTTTTTTTTTTTGTCTTCTCCTGAATTTTGTGTGACTTTTTGGTCATCCACAAGCGGCAGCCGATACGGTTTCAAATGAAGTGTTACAAATGGACATTAGGCCTCATGTGTGTGAGTGCGTGTGGTGAAGGTGATGGCTTGGTTTGGCCCAAATGCGATTTTATGCTTGATAAACTACAATAACAACAACAATGAAGGCAACTAGCGAGGCAAAGGCGTAGGCCCGAAAAAAACAAAACAAAAACGGAAAATGGGAAAACAAAAAACTCTAGTGGCCGCAAGGTAGGCAGGGCCAACACCAGTTTAGGCCTGGCCAAGCCAGCGAAGCAAGCGAACCATTTCAGCCAGCCAGTTGGCAACTTGGCCATTTGAGTTAAGTTTAGTTCAGCTTTGGCTTTGGCTTTGGCTCAGTTCAACGAAGCAGAAATATGGACAAATGTGCAAATATGTTGCCTGTTGGCCACCTCAACGCACTTGGTCTCTCTCGGTCCAAAAGTATTTCTACTTAGCCACACCCACCGAATCACACACACATACTTTTTTTAGGTGGCGCCTCTCATTTTCTTTTATTTCATTCCGTTTTGTTTTGTGTGTAACTCTTTCGCTTTACTCTACGCGCCTTTATTTGTGCACGTCCTGGGGCCAAAGTCGCAGAGGTAAGAAAGAGGCAAGGCGGGGAGGGCCTTGAAGGGAATAGAGCTGGGGTTAAGTTCTGCCATTGGATTCGTAGGTTAAACAATGAAATTTCCACTTCATCTGTTTTTTATGCTGCTCTGCATAATTTAATTTTGCACTTTCAATTCCATGGCTTTGGCTTAAGTTTTATTTCCTTATTTTCCATCATTTTTTCTTTATTTTGTCGTTTTCTTTGAACTTTTTGCTATTTCGCTTATTCGTAGCTTATGTATGTATATATATATATTTTTTTGGTGCATAATTGTGCACTCTTTTATATCCTTGCAGACGGTATTACAATTTTTTCATGAAATGGGCAATGTCCTCAAGGAGCCATCTCCGATCCTATGAAGCATTCATCAGCGACGAGTTAATATAGCCCTGTTCGTCCGTCTGTCTGTCTATCTGACTGCCTAAGCAAGCTAGTCTTTCTAAGGTGAATCAAATTTGGTATGTCGGAATCGAACGAATTGAACCGCTATATCATATATATATATATATATATATATATATATAGATCCATTATGAACAATCGCTCCTTAAATTTTTGTAAAGATATTTTAAGAACGTTTTCGTAACACTTATCAAAATGGAATAAGGTCGGAATATCGTAAAACCCTCAAAGTTCTTTCAATAAAAAATAATTTTAAGAACAATTTTCAAATGCTTCTTCCAGCTTGCAAGGGTATGTAAGATTCGGCGTGCCGAAGGATACCTTTGCCTTAGTAGTTTTTGTTTTTGGCGTGTTTTGCATTTCATAAAATTTTCGTTTTATTTTTCCCTTTATTTTTTGTTCTGTTTTTCTAATTGAAGGAGGAGAGCAGAGACTAAAGAAGTAGAGAAATAGCGAAGAGGAAAGCGCGGACTGAGGTAACTGTTGTTAATGCGATTTTATTGCATACTTTTGTGCGTCGCCAAACAGAATGTCATCAACTATAGACAAAGAAAGTTGAAGCCGCGAAAGTTTCTGAATAACTCTCAGTAGATTTGCATTTGGCTTACAATTTCCAGTCCCATTGCCAGAACGAATTTCTCGACTTATAAATAGTTTCAGCGATTGGGCGGGGTAGATGCAAGCAAATGTCCTTATTTCAAATTGACTTCATATCTGATATGCTTAATATGTGATTAATTTGTATTTATATCAGGTTCTTAGGAAACTATATCTTAAATTTTGTACAATTTGTAAATTTTATTTATTTTCGCTTCATGAATGGAGCTTTAGTCAAGAGATATTTTTATGTCACTAAAAGAAAGAAAGATACATTTGGAAGCCCCTTTATAGTATATATAGGTATTACGATGAGAACAGTCGTTATCTGCTTGTCTGTCTGATTTCATGCCAACTCTCTCTTTAATTTTTTATTGTAGATTAATTAAACTCAGTCTGGATCTCTCTTTTTTATGCGGACATATAGAAACTGGGCGGATCGTCTAGGCGAGATATATTCAACTCAATGAAACTTATGAATTATAAATTTTGTTTTATTTTAATCAAATTTAAATTTTTTTTGATCAGAAACTAAAGGAAAAATTATACATTCGGAATTACAAAATATTCAAATCGGATATTATAATCATATCATATTACTGATATAGGAAGAAAGGGACTGAAACTAGTTAGATACTATATATGTTCATTATTTTTTTGTTGGTTCTGCAGATAGTAGAATAAAACTTGCTTTTAATAATGTGACTAAATACTTATAGTATAATCAAAGAATTTATATTTATTTTTATTGAATTTCGACTTACCCAAAAATGTTGTACATATATATTCGGAAATTTGATTTCCCGATTTGCTGGACTCACTAAAGTGTGAGAGTTCCTTGTTGAGCATACGCTTGAACTGCAATTAGTTAAGAACAAAAAAAGAAAATATCGTTTATATCGGAGAGCTGTAATCGTTTATCGGTTAGCGTTTAGCAATAGAACGTACCTTAAGCGATGCCATGTCAGAGACACTGCGATGTGTTTGTATGGTCTCCAATTGATCCAAGCACCAGTCTAACTCCTCAATAGTATCGGTGGCAAGGCGGGTATATGCCTCATCGCCTTGTGCTAGTTGGACACCGCTCACGTTTCCGGCGCGTCCGACGGATGATGATTGAGCTGGTCGCCTGGATCTTTTTCGATTAATACATGATTTCCACACGCATACGCACAGGCACACACACACAGATAGAAGAGGAAATAACAGAGGTGTGGGGGGAGGGAGGGTAGTTGGGTAAACGGGAGGCAGGAGAGTAAGAGGGCGAGCGATAGAGATGGCATTGGAACAATTAGTTGAAACAAGAAAAAGGAACAAGAACAATTATAACAAAATGATAAGACAATGGAAACGATCAGAAAACAATTAACAAAGAAGAAAACAAAACAAAATAAATGATAAGCAAATTGATATTGGGATAACATAAAACGTAAAATATGCAAATGTTAATAAATAGTCAGTGGGATATTGGGTTAAGGATTGTGTTGTTTTTTTGTTTTTTTGGTTTTTATTTTTTTTTATTTTTGTTACCAACCACACACAGAGCGAGGAATATACGTGTTTACAACATTGAGAATCGAGAATTGGGATTGCATTGAACAACAATAATAACGATTAAGAGTCGTTTGGCGATTGTACGAGCGAGCGAGCAGTAGTATGATAGACAGATAGCGAGAGAAAAAGAGAGAGAGAGAGAGAGAGAGAGAGAGAGAGAGAAAGAGAGAAAAAAAATATGAACAAACTTTGAATTGAAGAATCTGTGGTTTTCTGTACAACAATTAAAATTATTTGGTTAGCTTATGATTATTTGCATACTTAAATGGGTTATTAACAATATTAAGGGGTTAAAGGGTTAATGCGTTAATGGGTTAAGGGGTTAAGGGGTTAAGAGAGCTTTTAAGAGGGCAACAGGGTTGGCAAACGCTTTCAATGCGAGCTTTGGTTGATTGGTTGCTTGCTTTATCACATACTTAAACACACATATCAACATTTAGAATGTTAGTTGAACGTTTATTCAAATATATTGTAAGTGCCAATAAACAGCAATAACAACAACAACAACATATGCATAGGTATATATGTTTTTGTATATATAAATATATATATATTTCTTTTTTGTAGCCCCCTCGAAGTGGAACCCCCTTTCTGTTTGCAGTTCAACAGAACTGACAATGTTCTAAATTTGTGTTCCGTCATATTCGATGGAAAAAAATTATAAATAAAAATGTGTGCGGTACGGTTTTGTTGTTTGCGGTATTTTTGGCACGTCAACACACACTCTCTAACGGTCCCGACACCCCAAATTCGGTCCATCACCCCCTTGGCCGTCCCTCAGCTTCCCATATACATATATACATATATATATATATATATACATATATAGTATAGACATATGTACATATATGCATGTATGTATATGTTCAACTATGGGTCGTTTCTCTGGCAACGTTGTCGTCATTTCGGTTCAAGTGGGTCTCCACTGAGGAGGGGGCACATGCACACATATATATATATGTATGTGTATGTGGACATATGTAGTCAAAATTATTGTTAGTCGGAAATAAGATGAATGCTTTATGCTATGAGTATTGTTGTTGTAGTTGTTGTAATTGCCGGTTGATTAATTAAAGTGTGAGATGACAAAAAGACATTGAGAGTGAGAGAGAGGGAGAGGGAGAGATAGAGAGAGAGCATACACAGAAAGGGAGCGGAACATATGACAGGGAGCAAGTCATTAAGAGTGAGCGCGCTATATACATATATACATATACAAATACATATACATATATATATGTATATATAGCGAGAAAGTGGAGCGAAAACGGGCATAGATTTTTGGGAACAGAGATGAAGTAGAAGTGGATGGTCGATCCAAAAAAACACTCATGTATTTATCGGGCCGAAACAAGGGGCTAGAGGTCATTGCTAATTTGGTTCAGGGTGAGTGGGGTGGAGGTAGGTTTTCTTTTACGTTTTAGGGGCAGGGGTTGGGGGTGTGTCAAGGTCACAATAAAACTTACTTGTTTGATGCTGGTACATTTGTCAGACTTAATAGATTGTTGCGCACTGAACGTAAGCTGGCTAAAATTTGGGCAAACGGCGTTACAATGAGATCCTCGCCATGGCTGTAAGAATAAAGACAAAAAGAAAGAGAAAGAGAGAGAGAGAGATCAAAATAATGTAAGTAAATATAGTTATAATGATTATAAACATAGTACGCACACGCCTATACACACACAATGAATGATACATGCACAAAGTGAGATGAAAGCGAGCACAACAAAATACAAAAAAGACAATAAATTATCGGATCCTGCATCCAAGCATATATATATATATATATAGAGAGAGAGAGAGAGAGAGAGCGAGAGAGATATGGAGCTTTTGGCTTAAAGTAGTTTACACACAGAAGTTTTAATCAATTCAATTTTTCGCCCTAAACTGGCCTTCTTGGCCAATAAGCACTGAGCAAGCAATTTTTAAGAATGTTGAATTTATTGCGCGGTTACCTTAAAAGCGGAATTGAAATCATGAAAACCTAAACAGAATTTTTATTACACGCTCTAAATTTATTACTCAATAATTTTAGTTTTGCCATTTTCCACAAGAAATCATAACAATTATTTATTGTTTTTTTTTTTTTTCCATACACTTGTTATTTGTTTTTGTTTGTTTTTCTGAAATTTAAATTTTCAAACTGATTTAAATCGAAATGACAAAATGACCAAATTGGCTGGCAAATCAACTGGAATACCTAGGCAGGATTTGGGGTGGCTCAAGTATTTGTTGGCCAACCAAAAAGGTCAGCAACAGCGCCCCGAATAGACATAGCCAAACACAAGAGCGACAACAACAACAAGTTAAAACAAAGCAAAGGAAAGCAAGCCGCTGAATTATGGGTTAAAGGAGGCTCACAACAACCTTATATACAGGTTCAAAATTTCCACAGAAATGCGGAACGAGAAGCGGCAGAGAAATTGGTGGAAAACGATTCTCGGCGCGCTGTGCGCTGCGCGCTGTTGGCCGGTGGCACACGAGCCACTTGGCTCGAAATATTTGTGCCGAAAATAAATATTAAATGGGCAACAAAAAAGAAGATAAATAAAAAATAAATAAAAAACAAAAATAAAAAAATATGAAGAAGAAAATTGTGAGGCAGATGCGGCAAAAAGGCGGGGCACGAAGCACGAAGATGTTGCTGCCGTTTGCGTTGACAAACAAAAAATGGCATAAATTAATATTAATAAAATAAAATTAAAAAAGTAAGATAAAGTATATAAAAAAAAAAGCGAAAAGAAAAAAACGCACGTCGCGAGTATTTGGCCCATCAGTGACGTCACGAAGCGATGTTAGCGGCGCCAAATTAAAATTCATTATTTAATTTTCTTATACACTTGCAGAGGGTATTCCAACTTTGTAATGCAATGTGTTATACATTGGAGTCGGCATCTGCGTTCCGATGAAATATAAGCATATATATTCTTGATCAGGATGGTGATTGACACATATATTTATATGCAGCTGTCACAGAAAAAAATCGGATCTACATTTGTTGTTGCTAGTCAAAAGTTTATTCAGATCGAAGTACTATAGCTAACATAGGAACAATCGGGGAAAATAAATAAAGAATAAGTTAAACAACATGTAAATCACATGGTTATTCCAGTTCCCGAATATAGTTTCAGACTAGATGATTGGCATATCAAAATAAAATTAGATTTACTTTGGGGTAAATTCTTAATGCTTTTCCATTATAATAAAGAATTGAATAAAGGGAATAATACTTAATATCGAGCTGTAGGGTAAATCGCAGTCGTATATACCCGACTGGTGGCTTTGTATTTTTCTTTTAAGATGTGTATACCTATACATACATAAATACTCGTAAATTTGTATTTATTTGCCGTTCAACTTTAAAGCCAATTGGCTGGCAATGAAAATGGTGGAAGAAAAAAAAAAAAAACAAAAAAATTGAAATTTTCATAAATCGACGCCTCGAAAATTTACCTTCTTTGAAAGAAATGCGAACAACAATATACGATTAATGATGGCAAACTTATTTACAGGCAGTGGCCTCTCCTTTATATTCTTGTTGTAGTTGTGTTGGATGTGTTTGCCTGATTTTTGGCACGTCTCTCTGTCCCAACATCTAAGATAATCTACATACATATGTCCAAGATATACATCTTTATCTATATATATATCTATATCTATATATATAAATATATGTGTGTGTCGCAACAATTGTACAATCCATCCATTTGTCTAACCAAAACAAACTAAAGTGCCAACTATAAACAACAACACAAATAATAATAATACTAATAAAAATAATAACGACAAACCAGGGTCATATATATATATATATATATATATATATATATATATATGTATTTGTATAAAGTAACCTCCGGCTTTGACACTAACCCCAACAAACTTCAACTTTAACTTTAACTCCCAACATTTTCACCTCCAAATTTTTCAGTTCAGTTCAGTTGTGCTAGACATTTGTGAGTCTGCAGCCCAGACGAAATGTGTTTGCTTGCTTGGTGATGATTTGTCATGCCATTTCTCTGATTTTCTTCTCGGGTCTTCTCCTCTCTAGTATTATTCTATGCGGGGTTCTACTATTTCGCTCTATTAAATTGTGAATACTGCGACGCATTTCACCGCAAGAGTCAAAAACAATGTCAATGACTCATCATTCACTGCGCCTCGGTTTGAGTTTGGCCAGTGTGGAGGAGACTGGAGACGGCTCTCCTCTGCTATGCAAAATACTTGCTACCAATTTGATATATAAAAAAGCATTTAGCTTTTATCTAATTATTTTAACTGCCAATTACCAAATATAAGTAGATGTTAGATGTTATCTAAGACATTTAAAACTAAAGCAGGCAAATATCAGCAATTTATAATTGATGCGAGCATACTTTAATATACTATTGCTAGAGTTTTATTTTAACTCTCTATTAACTATTAATGTGCCAGGAACAGGTGTTTTCAAACATAAAAGAACTATTTACGCCTCTCGTGAAGCATCGATGTTACATGGATTTTCCGATGTTTTTTTCCAGCTCTATTACAAAGTGAGCGAGATGGGCAAAGGGAGAAGGAAAAATGGATATCTCGTTCCTTAAATCTTTGCATTAATAATATTTTATATAATTTATGGATATTTTCTTTATATACTTCATGTTTTAGCCTTAATTTAACTTACAGATTTTGAATAATTCATGAATCAATGACCGAAGATTCACTGCTAGCTAAGAGCTTTGAAGCAAATTCAGAGAATTAATATCTTTTTATAATTTAACTGCACTTATAAAATAATCAATATTAAAACTGTTTTACCAATTTTCCAATACTAATTATATACGATATATATTGGGCGCACCGAACATTGCATACCCTCACAGCGGCCAATCGCAATGGTTTTTGGTATCACTAAGATATCTTGAGAAATTTAAAAGTTTTCATAATTTTACAGCATCTTTGAGATTGTTCCTATGCGAGCTCTACGCTATATAGTTGTCCGATTTTAAAAATATCTGGTAAGTATTGAAAAAATACTTTTATGTAGCTATCCGGCCAGTGTTTCTCGCAAACAAAATGAAGTGTCTATGCCAGATTTCATTCACCTAACTAAAAAATTAAGACTATTTTGCATTGAAACAGATAAACGGACAAACGGACTCATCTTGTCGTCCTGATCAATAATATATACATAAATTCTCTCGGAGATGTCAAAAATATGCATTGAAAGCCAAATACACGAGTATTTTTTTTTTGTATTTTTTAAATACAGAAACATGGATTATAATTAATAGAGAAATAGAAATATGTAGGCAAATAGGCTGAAAGCGAACAAACTGGCGCAGCTGAGGCAATTTTGTGGGTGCTGTCATTAAATTGACAAAAAAAAAATATATAGACTACATTTAGTATATAGATAGGCAACATATATCAGCCAGTCGGAACTATGCTGCGGCCATAAATGGATAGGATAGGTTGGGCTGGTTGCTAGGCTAGCTATTTTTTTGTGTTACCTGCGCTGGGATTTAATGGAGAACATATTGTCACGATCGGCCAATATTGTAACGGCCAGATCGTCCTGCATTATGGATGGTATCATATTGAAGAAGCTGTGCACACGCGGCAGTGACTGCGACGAGGCTGAATTTTTGTTTAACATTGTGATTATTTTTGATTGAAACACTCACACAACACACAAGAAAACAACACAAAATATTTATTTAAAATTGGGCATTTGAGCCGCTTATTTAGCCTGAAACGCCAGAATGGCCCTGGCCCAGGCGCAGGACACGATGCGATACGATTGCGAGCTGCCAATACTCGTATTAATTCAAATGCAAATGCAAATTTCAATTTCAATTTCGATTTCAATTTCGATTGCTCTGATTGCCATACAACTATTGCGGATAATTTCGAATGACAACAACAGCGACAACGACAACGACGGACGACAACGCAAAATGCTTTTTGAATTTTCCACGAGTGCGCGCTGGCCGAGAATGAGCGCGTCCCGCGGCGTGGCCAGCGAAAATACAAAATACAAAACTCAAAACACAACTCACACGCTCAGGAATGAACAAAATGAACAAAAAAAAAAAAAAAAACAAAAATATAATAAAAAAAAAAAAAAAGAAAAATTATAGTAGAAAACGACAGCAGCAGCAGCAGCAGCAGCAGCGACGCCAGCGACCACAGCGCTGCTCACCAGCAGCCCGCTGCCAGCAGCCATCAGCTGAGCAACGTAACGTAAGAAACAAATTATATTCAACTTAAAAAAAGGAAAAAAAAAACATACATAAAAATAATAAAAATAAATAAAAATTAAAATTGTGTGTGTGTGTATGTGTGTCATTTCATTTTCATCATTTGTGTGTGCTCGCATTTTTTTTTCTTCGTTGTATTTTGTTTTTTGCGCGCTCGTAATATTTTTGCTTGCTCTTCGTCTTTAACAACAACAACAACAGCAACAACAACAACAACAACAACGAACTGACACAACATGAACAACATTTGCTCAATTATTGAATTATACAGGGTGTTCTTCCATTCACACACACACACACACGGACACATAGCGCTCCTACTGATCAATACTAGAAAGCTGTACGGCTTTTAAAATATTTGAATACCCTAACAAAATTTTATTACTCTTGAATTTTAATTTTTATTATTGCTTTTTTTTTCAGGCTATTATTCTTGGGGTAGCTACTTGAGTTCAATCAACTTTGATCAATACCTAAAAAACAAAATTAACACTACATCAAATTTTTCCATCATTCACCAAAAATTTATGTTTTTCTTCATCAATGAGTAAAAAGTATGTTTCGATATGAAAGTTTTGTTAAAAATGTACAATTTATCGAAAAATCGATAAACAAATAAATATCGCACTGCATCTTTTTTGCTTGTAGGCATGCTAAAAAATATTATCATATGGAAAAATATATTTTAGTGGATCAGCGAAGTTATAAGTGTTGGCAAAAAATTAATCCTGCAATGTTAGAACTGTTCTTTTATTAAAACATAGATAAAATATCGAATAGTTTATGTAAAAATACTCAATTAATGCGCCGCAAACGGCTGGACAAAAATGTACTCTCTTCTTGTTTTGCGTAAAAAAAGTTCATTAGAATGGATAGAACACCATAAAAACCATATTATGTTCTGGATCGATGCTATAAATTTTATTTACATATTTTTCCATCCGTAGCGAATTAACATTCCGTACAAAAGTTACTATTTAAGCGGATGGAAAAATATGTTGTAGTGGACCTGCATTATTTTTTTTTTAAATCTATATTATATCGAAGCAATTAGAAGCTTTGGAGATAAAAATACCAAGAAAATTGAAAGCACAAAAATATAATAATAGTATGAAAAATTTAAAAATAGCTCTAAAATATTTGCATTAATAAGCTTAATATAGCTGAAAGAACTTAGCAAGGTGCAAATAATATGTGGGTGATTATCAGCTAGCTACTCGAGGAATCAGTAATTTTGATGTGTAAATAAGTGTTGGATAATTGATTAGCCTAACAGAAAAGGTTATTTATTTGACAGTAGGAGGATAATAACAGGTAGCCTTAGTTATTAAATGGAATCACTTGAGTCACTTGAATTGAATCACTTGAGTCACTTGAATCAGTTACACCCTGTATCACAGTTATGTCCCACACAGCTGACATATCCGATGTCCGACAAGGCAAGCTGGCGTCCTTGCCTGACATAGCAGCAGCAATAACAACAACAACAACATTATGATAATCATCTTCATCATCATTATTATCGTAGCGAGTTTCCTGCAAAATTCGCTTGTTTTATGCCTGTGTCTCACATAAAAATCTACAAGTATCTCTGCTATTTTTTTTTGCTACTACCTTTTGGCACACGTTTGGCAAAATTAATTTAATTTTTCTCCACTTCCACCCCTCCCCCCTCCGCCCCTGCCTGCTTCTCTAGCTTTCTCTTGCTCTGTGTCTTTGGCTCTTAATTTTTCTCTACTTTATTTTAGAGCACTTACCTACGCTAATGTTTAATAAATTCTCTACTCAAATTGCCATTTGGCTGCCTTCAAGCGATCTGCATTTGTTGTTGTTGTTCGTTTGATGAACACTCATTACATAAGTAAACACAGAGATAGATAGATAGATAAAAGAGAGAGAGAGAGAGAGAGAGAGAGAGAGAGAGAAAACTGACAGAGATAGAGAGTGAAGGAGGGTGAGCGAGAGAAAGACGAAGATGTAAATATGCATATTTGTATTTTAAGTAGTGCCGATTATTTTTAATAAGTAGTACTGGTTTGAGTATCTCTCTCTCTCAGGTTAGTCGTAAATACAGCGTATACGTAATTCTAATAATAATTTTGAGCAATTTTTAATTTATGAATAGCTAACCTACTTGTCTGACCCATTGTAGCTGTTCTTCTTCTAGGCCACTTAAGCAAATAATTAGATTCAAAACTGGAGCCGCTCAAGTGCGGGGTGAGCTAGCATCACTCAGCAAAAAAGCGTTTTGGTTTATTTTTTACCATGATTTTTTCTTTGATTCTTGAACTTAAATACAATTGAAGCTAAAATAGATAGTTGATAGAATTAAAAAGAAATTTTTCCTAAAGTGAATGTAATTTAATTGAGTAGTAAGCAGGAATCCAAGTATCTAAAATAATTTAAGAAATTCGGTTCAAAAGTTCCCAAACGATATAAAGTTCTGGTAAGATTCACAGGCCGCTTCTACCTACCAAAGATTAGGTTTAAAGCCTTGGTTCACTTCAGTGTAAACTATTATGTTATGTAATAAATTAGTCCATTTTCATACAATTTTAGAAGAATTTAATTTGTTCATAAAAAAGAACCATGTTTTTTAATTAAGCGGCACTGTTTGACTAGCTTTTTGAACCAAACCTGTTTCCCATTTAAAATGAGTTCCGTTTCCAGTTAAGTTTCGAAGGGTAGTTTATTTTGTATGTTGGTTTCGTGACTCTGTTCAAAAGTCTTGGTTCATATTGGTTACTCTTAAATTAAGTCTGTTTCTAAATTAAAAATGCATACTTAAAATACAACGCAACAATCTTATTTTGAGTATGTTGTTCTCCAATCTGGGAAATTCGAATCTGAATTTAAGAATTTTTCTACTTGATTAAAGTAGAGCATTTTCTGTTTTTAATCTCTAAGTGTATGGGAGAGCAGATAGATGTTGATTTTAATTTTGATTCCAATTTCAATTTCAAAAGCGATTCGGGCTCCCGACACCGATTACGATCATCATCATCCGCATTGCTTTTGGGATTGGCCCGCCCACTGCGTCACTTAACCCACTTGAATGACGAACCGCAAGTGGCGCTGCATTCAATAAACAAAGTCGGGCACTCGCACCACAACCCAGCCCCCACCCATCCCAATGCTGGCAATGGGTACTCGAACGCCTCCCCCCTTCTGGGCACATCATGATTAGAAGAAAACATTTCAAGCAACTGTTGGCGCGTGATGGGGCATTGGGTCAGCATAGAAAAAAGAATCTCGTGACTGACGGCAACGTGAGTGAGTGAGTGAATCAAGTCAAGTGACTGATGAAATTGTTCATAAATATTTACCAACATTATCTTTTGATTCAAGAACATACAAATATACAGACATATGTGTCGATTATGCAAAAATCAAAAGCTTTTGCATTTAGCGTGTATTAAACTGTTCAATCTGCTAATTAATTTCATAATTTTCATTCATGTGTTTGTCTTTTGTTGAAAAAGTCAGTATTTATCTTTGCATACCCTTGCAGAGGGTATTAGGATTTTATCACGAAATGTGTAATTCTAACCCCATAAAGTATCTGCATATATTATTGATTAGGATGATGAGATAAGTCGGCATTTCTGTCCGGCTTTCTGTTGCTGAGAAAACTAGTCGGAAAACTATAGCTACCATAAAAAGAAACAATTGAATAAATCGTTAAAAGTAAATAAATTCAAACAAAATGCCAATTCCAGTCTGCTAGCGATGCACAAAAAAGATAGCGTTTTCTTAATAATTTGTAACGCTTATAACAAATGAAAATGCGCTTTTCAGAAAATAAGAGAAAGCTATTATTGCATAGTATAGAACGTTTCTTCGTGAATGCAACGAAAAGCCGAATTGAACATTGGAAAGGAAATATAAGCAGCTTAAATAAACTTAGGTATTTGGTGGAAAATATTTGTTCAAAAAATTCAACAATTTTTGTTCTGAAAGTTAAAAG
Organism: Drosophila repletoides; assembly: GCA_018150835.1. Classification (NCBI taxonomy): domain Eukaryota; kingdom Metazoa; phylum Arthropoda; class Insecta; order Diptera; family Drosophilidae; genus Drosophila; species Drosophila repletoides. The sequence continues at coordinate 10,626,587 of JAECWQ010000225.1, read as the reverse complement.
AAACTCAGAGAGAGAATTATTGAAAAAATAAATGCAGTTTTTTTCATTTTTAGTTCACATTTATTTAATTCTATTTTTAAGAGGATGAATGAAAATAAATTCGTTTCGCTTTTTGCCTGCATGTCCAATTTATGTGAAATGCATTTTTATTAAAATCACAAGACGCACTGAAAAATCATGTACACATTCACACACCGATAAATATATAAATATATATATATATATATATATATATATATATATATATACCCGTATATTATGGTATAGCAAGTGGCACACATATTTTGGGGTGTGATTTGCATTGGGCGCATTTGGCAACGTCAACGGCAATTGAGGCGGCAAATTTAATGCGCGAAAAGAACGTATTTCATTTGCTTTGACTTTTTCGATGTCACGCTGCGTATGAATAATATCTACGTACTCAACGTTACGTTACGTTACATTACGTATACGCCAGAGACGCTGCATGTGACAACGGGTCTCTCTTAGTCTGTGATTGAATTTTGCCAAAGCTATTTTTATACTCTTGCAGAGGGTATCATAATGTTGTTATGAAATGTGTGTGTGCCTTGCAGGAGGTATCTGCAATCGCATAAAGTATATATAAATAGTTATATATTGATCAGGACGTTGGGAGGACTTGCTATAATCATGTCTCTTAGTTGTGAGCAAATGTGCTGTCAACTTCCAGATAGAATGTCTGTATCAAATAGCTGCATTAGAAAGGACTTAATCGACTTAACAGGTTCTTATTTTAAACTTGGCCCATTTCTGCAAGGGCATTCATACTTCAGCGCGTTGAAGATAGCCTTTACCTTACTAGTTGTGTTTTTTTCTTTTTCTGACCGAATTTCTTGTAGGGTTTTTCTTTTGACGAATAGTCGTATTTATATTATTATTACGAGTATTATTTGCTGTGTGGATGGTAGAACAGGAAATAGGAAATGCTTTTCATATTTAAATTAGCTTTGCTCTCGCCGATGCTTTGCTCTCGACAGTGCCGGCCGATGCGCCTTTTGTTTTGCTGTTGTTTGTTTAGACGAGTATGCTGCTGATTTCACAACTTTGGCAGCAGCTTTCATTCAGTATCGTTCTCCTCTTGTGTTTCTCCTCTTTCCACTTTAATTGCGACAACAACAATGATGACTGGGCTGAATTCGGTGAATTGAGTGACATGCGGAATATCATGTGAGTTTTTCTCCCCCCAACGAAAAACAACAAGCAACGTGACATGACTCACGAGCTGCACACTCACGTCTTGCCTAAAGTGGGAATTTTTCTAGATTCTGCAGACTTATGTAAAGCCCAGTAATAAAATTGTATCTTTAAAGGTGATTTGAGAATCAAAACTAATTATTTATGTATATTAATAGTATTTATACAGTATAAGCTAGTCATAGCAACCAAAAAAAAAAGAGTAAAATTTAAATTAACAATAAGAATAATTTCCCATATCAATTTGTCACACAATCTTCCATTTTCGTGTAACTATAAATTTACTATAGAAGAATATATACATATTTTATCTATTGTATAATAGACAGTGCTGCAATTTCCTGTGAAACATGCCCTGCACATTAATCCATCTAATTAGCTAAAAGCAGAAATAAAATCAAAAATCAATTGATGCGACTACAAAAAATGTGAAATACATTGCGAATAGCGTCAAATCATCATTATTTTCGATTTTCTATATTAATAAATCATTTTCATATTGTTGCTCCAATTGAAATTGAATGGAAATTGCTTTAGAATTCAAATTACATGCGACATGCAACAACAGTTGAATGTTAGAATTTTGGGTGAATAAAATTACGTAAATTATAAAGAGATAAATTAAAACAGCAAATATTAAGTGTGCATTATTATCAGGCAATTTAGAGCAGGCAATTCAATAATACAATATACAAAGACAGACGGATTAGATAGATAGATAGATAGATAGATAGATAGATAGATAGTGAGATAGTGAGAGATAGAGAGAGAGAAAGAGAGAAGTGGGCATACGTACGATCTGTCAATGAGTATAGAGGCCTCCTGTTCTTTAAACCTGCAAAGGGTTACAATAATAAAACAACGATAATAGTACAAATAACAGTCATAAGAAGTAGGCTAAGTAAGTAGATAGAGGTAAAACGAGTACAAAAAAACACAAGTATCGATTATCAAATATCGATCTTGCAACAAACAGCAATTAACAACAGAAATAACAAAAAACACAACACAAAAACATATTTTAAAAGCGAAAAGAATGTCATATGAATTTTATTTCATCTTTGGTTTTTTTTAATTTTTTTCGATAATTATTTTAAATATATTTTATTTTTTTTTTGCATATTTATAATTGACGCTTATTTTATTGTTTACCAAAATGCAAATGAAAAAAATAAAAATAAAAAAATATTTTATGCGCCTTGATGTATGCAATGCAAAGCAAAATGATTGAGATGTCACGTGTGAGATTTAAGTGTGTGTGTGTGTGTGTGGGTGTGTGTATGGCTGTTTGTGTGTGAGGGTCTGTAGAATAAGGTAAGTCCATGTTGCAGAACAAATTATGGCTCGTTTGTTGCGTTGCTGACGCAGATGCACAATGAAAAAAACAATGTCTTTTTCTGATATTTACTCGCATGTTAAGCAATGTTTATATACTCCATACCCCCACTCGTAGTTTATTAAGTTTGAGCAAGTGTTGTAAAAGATACAGAGTTAAAGAGCTTAAACTACTGTTTAAAGTTTGAAATGGAGCTTAGAAGTTATTCAGGCAACCATTTTCTATATAAGAGAGTGCCTAGCTGTATGTAGAGTATTTGCTAGTCGAGCATGCACGACTTGATTGGTCTTGGTTTTGTTTTTTTCGTTCAATCTGCTGAATCTATCTTGAAGAAGTAATTTTCTTTATATATTTGTTTCAGAATTAAAATTAAAAAATGGGAAAAGAATTGAATATCGAAATTCCTTTTTGGCTAAGGTAGAAAAATTACTGTGTTAAGACAATATTTCTAGGAACAAATATTAATGATTATATAGGTTTTTTTATACAAATTTCTTTGATAGATAAGCGAGTTGCTTTTCACGCTCTTCTAATGACGTCATTGTGCTGCACGCACGTCATAGCTACAACAACAACAGCAAAAGTAAACAAAAAAACAAGAAAAGAGTAGCAGCTGTACACAGGAAAAAAAATAGTAAGGCAATCCGCAGATAACGTACGTTACGCACTAATATAAAATTCTTGGAAACTTTTTCAAGATACCTTGAGACACAAAAAGGTTTTGCACAACTTTTGGATCGATTACTCCTATGACATATATATGATATAGTTATCCTGTCCAATCTGTTACGATATACTTCATTTCATTAACCTCAAAATGATGACACTACTTTGCATAGAAGCTGACTGGCAGACAGACAGACAGGCCCAGCTATATCGGCTCATATCACCGTCTTGATCAATAGCACATATATTTTATGTGCTCAGCGAAGCCTTTTTTAATGCATTCCAATTATAATAACTTCCGTTTACTTGATGTTTCCTTTTACTAAGGTTGGCAAAGAATCAATCTATATGTTAAGTAAGAAATAGCCAAATATATTTGGCTAAAATTTACTGTAGCCACCACTGTAGTAACCAGCCAATTTCTTTATGTGTATCTGCAGAAAGTCGAAGTTGAAGTGTTGACATTTAAGCACACACACACACACACACACACACACGCACTTACACACACACACACATCAAGGCATTGTCTCTCAGTTGCATTTTAAACTTTTTTGCAAATGCCAAAGGCACACCACACAACAAACACAAACGCCCACTAGCCACGCCCAGTAGCCAAAATGTTATGTACAGCACTGCGATCCGGTTTTCATTTTCGTAAAAATCCTTGCGATTTACTTTATGTTTCCGCAAAAGTTTCACAAAACGTTTTAAAAACTGTTGGTGAAGTTGTATTTGTTGCGAACAAAAATAGAACACTAATTACGGACCGATATTGCCATTTTTTTTTTTCGGATTTTATCGATTTATCGATACACACAAGTGTTAGAAAGTGTTATCAGAAAAGAAAGCAGTCTGAAATTTTTAAATGTAGACAACTAGATAACATTTGTCATCCAATCCTGTTTTCTAATGGTTTATCTAAACAGATATTTTTTCTAATATCTCTTAAGATTTCTTTGATAGCTGTCTTATTTCGATAGCTTAATTTATTAATAGCAAAAAGTGACGATATTCTGAATCGCAAAATAAGGCGAACATAGGAGCACAGCTTATCAATTTGATAGCTTAATTTATCGATAACAAACACTTGCGATAGTCTCAACACAACGATAGGAAAATCATGTGGAATTTTTTGAAAATCGTAAATCGCAAAAGAAGGTAAAAACCGGAGCACATCTGATAAAGTAAGTTTTGTACTTTGGCCTTAAAACTGATGGCCAGACGACACACAGCTTGGCAAGTTGTTGCAACTAGCAGCGTATAAATTTCAATGGCATTTGCATGTGTTTGGCATTTGCCACAAAATTTGTATGCATTTGTTTGTATATGTTTTTCTATATGTGTTGCGTGTTTGTTGATTGTATGGGTGACACACACATTCGACCTGACACCTGGCATTCAAGCATTCAAGCATTAAGCGTTTGTTTGCATTTGCCACAATTAACACCTGAGCGGTTTTAGGTCTCGGCTTACAGTATTCAATTTATCCACCTGTTTAATTGTACATTGTGATTTTCCCTCTTTGTTTTAAGCATAAAGTAACTAAACTCAAGACTTGAAACGGATTAAAATAGTTGACCAACGGTGCAGAGAGACTCGTTCATTCAGTTGCTTTAAAGTTAATCACTTTAAGATCTTATGTGTTAATTGACAGTTGAAGGCAGATTAAGTGTATTCGGGCCTTTCAATTTCGATTCCCAAAGCTTTTGAGCTTCTGTTCTGTGTTGGAATGACATTTATGTTATAATCTAAATTAGCCAGCAGTTCAATATAGTGGAAAGCCTGTTATATAACGCTATTAATCATTTGATACATATACCAAATACCAGCATGAAAAATTGCTTGGCAGGAGCACTATCTATTCTGAATTCTTCATCATTTTATATAAAAGAACTGTGTTTTTGAAAGGTTTTTATCAGTGAAAGATACAGTAGTTCGGTTAAGAAACAGATTTAAAACAATTTTGGTGAACAAAAGTTTTTCTAAATTTCCATTAAGATGATTTCAAAAGAATTGCCAAGTTCTGACAACATTCAACTGCATTTTTTTTAAATAATTTTTCACTATATGAAAGCTACTGAATACCCAAAGTTGCTATTGAAAATATTAAATTAGTTTCCAAAAATTTCGCAGTTGCGGTCTTAGTGAACTCTGTGAATTATTTTGTTACCTTCACAGTGAGCCAAAGTAATGCTATATGGCAATAATGTACGAGTATTTCTGAATCTATTTACGATTCTGAATCTATTTACGAGTATTTACGGAACTCATGGACGTCATGGACGTATTCTAATAAATTAAATTGCTGCTAATGTTTTGCTGTTGATTTGGCCTTGACATTTGCCAGCCGCATTCAGTCAGCTAATTATTTGTTATTAGTGTTGAAATCTTTATGAAATTTTCACTCAAGTTTGTCGTTGGCCATGACAGCTAACCTAAGCCAGTCTGTGTTTGACTGCAGGCAGGTATCTGTTATATCTATCTGTTATAAGGTAAGGAGTCTGAGTGTGCTGTGTGCTGTGTGCAATTGACAGGCTCATCAAGAAGGTGGACGACTGACAGAGCGACAGACGAGGGAGCCGCGATATGTCTCAACAACAAGTTGATTGAAAGCAAATGCAGAGTGAACGGACCCGGAAAAAAAAAAATAACTGAAGGATCGAGCGGATTAGAGGGGGTTTGGGTGGGTGTAGCGTGTATTTGGCATAACTAGAGGCCTGACAAACTTTAAAGCAGACCCAAAAACTTTTCGTCAGGCCCAAAATACGAAAGAAATTAAATGAAAGAATGAAAAAAAAAAAAAATTCAAATTGCGTTGCTGTCGCTGCCAAATGGTCGAAAAGGGAGCCAAAAATGCCAAAAATACCAAAAATATTTATTTCAACTATGTATAATTAAATCGTTTTTATGTTCTACAAAAGCACCCCAATGCCTAAAGAGGGGGGCGCACTGCATTTGGGCTCATCTAACTTTAGCCAAATGTTTGTGTCACAAGGACACTGTTTTCTTTTCGAGTCCAAACATTTTCCTCTAGCTATTTATTATCATATTATATAATATTTATTGCCTGCCTAATAGATAAGCAATTGACTGGAAAACTGAATATTTAAGTTTCCAACTCTTGATTTTTCGATTGCATAGCTATTCTCAACCATTTACGTTTTATCTTTATGAAGAAACACGCATTTTTCATTTGGGAAACTAAAATTTGGCTAAGAATTTTCCACTATTTTCTCACTTAGAAACTTATCAAATTAACTGGCTAATGGGTATCTTTTATGTAACAAATAGAGAAATAGTTAAGTGTTTTGCTGAATAGAAAAGTGTATTAAGAGTTCGTTGCATATTTATTTTTGGCTTCGGTTGAATGTACACAGATAAGTATATTTTGTTGTACTTCAACGCTGCTGTTGTTGTTGTTGTTGTTGTTGTTGTTTTTATTTGGGATTTTTAAGTGTTTTGCGGTCCAAATATTTTTGCAATATTTCATCTGCGCGATTTGCGCGATATTTTAGCATTTTAGCATTATAGCATTCTGGCCTTTGAGCGATGAGAGTCAAGAATCGAGAGCTGCGAGCTCTGAGCCAAAAGACGTGTAAAAATAGCTGTAAAATGCTTGGTCTGTGCCCAAGGTTGCATGCTACGCGGCCGACCATATGCCTGCCTAATTCCATATGGTGCAAGCTACCTGAATGCTTTGATACTCGTATTATTGTTTTTTCCTTTTTCTTTTTCTTGTTCAGTTTCTGTTTTTCTTTTATTTTTAATATTTTGCTATGAAAAATCCAGTAAAATGAGAAGTACTTTAGGTTCGTGCAACACACAGAAGGAGGCGTCTTTTGCCCCAAGAAACCATATATATATATATATATATATATATATATATATATATATATATATATATATATATATATAATTGTTCAAATGTTATCAAAATCTTGAACCCAAAAGCTTAACCTGTAAGGTGTTCTTAATGAATTGCAGCTCCATTTTCAGACTTGCACACGAAAAGCGCAAGCAACTTTAAAGAGAGAGAGAGTATCTAATAGTCGTGCATGCTGTAGTAGAGCATTATAACTTACAATAGCATTTCCGATGTCTCTAGCTGCAAAGTGTGTTGATGTCACATTTCTTGTTGCTACTGCTGCTTTTGCATGAAGAATTTCTTTATCGCATTGGCAGAGCGTGTGAGTGGTGTCTCCGGTTGTGTTGAGGTTAGTATAAGGTTGCAACTTTGACTAACTAATTGAAGTCTGCGGAATGGAAGGCGAATGTTTTTTGCCTGGCTTTGCATATTTAGCAAAAGTTGCAAGTCCTCTCAAGCGTTGTCAAAACAATGGTCTAACCAAGGCTGCTTACGGGCCAGAGAACAGACCATCTGGCGTCGCACTGACTACAAATTTCAAACTCCCGGACACATTGGGGCAGTCCGGAATTTATGCCAAAAAAGGGGCCAGTCAAATGTGGCAAATGCTTGCTATGAATTCAACAAATGCCATCAACTGGTGATGATGTTTTTTTCCCCAAAAATTCTGGAGAGAAAGGCGTGTCACCACCATTGCAATGCCATTGAAATGTGGCAAGCAAAAGTGCCACAAATACCACAAATGATACTAAAAGCTACAAGCAAGCATCTAAGCAAAGGTGTGGCAAGGCATTACGAAAAAACTACTACAAAAGGTTGCCACACACAATTGCAACAGATGCTGGAAATTGCTATCAGATATATGAGTTGAAATGTTCTAAAAAGCAATACCAAAATGTAATGTTGCATGACAGCTGACCAAATAGATAGAAGTGAAATGTGAAATATAAATAAAAGTAACAGAAAGTAATAAGCTGTAGTGTAATATTCATAGTAACAGTTGTGAAATAGTAGTAGTTGTAGTAAAAGTTCTTGTGGAAATATCTAGTAGGATGACTTATGATCAGAATAATATTCATAGTAACAGTTGCGATATAGTACGAGTAGCAGTTGTATAAACAGAAGTGGTTGTTGTAGTAGTAAAAGTTGTGGAGACTCTGTGCAGAAGTAGTAGAAATAGTTGCAGAAGTAGTTAATAGTAGTAGTAAAAGACTAAATAGACTTAATAGAGCTCTGATATAAAATAGAAAAATATTTATAGTAACTGTTGCAAAATAGTAATAGCAGTAGGAGTAGTATAAGTTGTGGAGAGTCTGTGCAGTAGTTGGAGAATTATTAAAGGTAGCACTTTAGAAAAAGTAGTAGATTTTATAACTGTATAAGATTTATTTAAAAGTAGAAATATAGGGAAAGTACTGTAAGCAGAAGTATAGGAAATAATAGGATTACTATAGTCATATATTTTAGAAGAAATATTGATAGATACTGATGACAGATTACAAAATTGTTACATAAATTGAAGGATAAATGTATTATTACACATACTAGTCGAAATATCAGTAAATAAAAGTGGTTAATAGTAATAGTTGTCGAACTATTAGTATTAAGTAAACTAGTCTTTGAAAAATTGATATCAATCTTCAAAGTAGTAAAGTAAGTTAGAAAAAGTAGGAGAAAATAGAATAATCCATGTAGAGAAGTAGTAGAAGAAGTATTATCAGTTAAACAATAGAAGGTGTACTATATTAAATAAATACTTTTAGAAAAAATAGTATAGACTAGTCGGATTATGAGTATTAAAAGTAGCTAATTATTAAAGTACCTAAAGTAGTCAGTCGTAGAGGTAGACAGTATAAATAGTAGTGAAAATAGTTGAGTTTTTGTTGAAATTGCAGTCCCAAAGTAAAAAAAGGTTTAATAGAGTTTTGGTAGTTGTAGTACTATAATCTGCGGAAGCCAAACATTGTAGTGTTCACAACTTTTGTGGTAATAAAAAAGTTTGAAAATTTGCTGCGCTTTTTGCACTCTCTGGGAAAAGCATCTGAGGTTTCGACATATGGATTAAAATCAGTTGAAAATATTCATTTGTCGCTATTTTGTTTCAGGATCTGATGGAGCTGTGTAATGTTGTGCAATGCTGAACGGTAGTCGTAATAAAGTGCGTGTGAGTGTTGAGTACTGAGTACAGAGTAATCGTATGAATAATATGAATGTGAATGATATTAAAGCATGATAATAAAATAAACAATTTCAACATTTAATATAAATCGAAAGCAAACGTCAAACCCATAAATATATATACGAGTAAGTAGTATATGTGTATATGCATATATTAAAAATAAATCACTTACCTTTCACTAGCAATGCTTGAGTTCCTGGACATAGACTTTGGTGACATCTCAAAGTCCGAATCGGAGCGATATAAAAAGGATTCGCGACGTTGCGGTAAATTCTGTAGAACCAAACCAGCGCTGGGTGAACCGCCCTCAAGCGGTGATCGGGCGCCCTGGCCATTTTCTACATCAAAGCTGTAAAAATATCAAGGAAAAAAAAAAAAACATTAATTAGACGAGTTTTTATAATTGAGCTAGTTAGTTGTAGCACAAAAAAAAAAAAACATATGGGCTATAATAATTGAAAGTTGACAGACAAGAGAGACGCTTTTAGGCCAAACTTCAGTACTGTTTCTCAAATGGCTGACGGGCAAGATGACTTGACACAGCACACGCCAAGTAAACTTTTCCGTTGAGAACAGAAGCGTAGAACTGAAGAGTGTTTTTGGCCAGCTTCTATGTAGGAGGAGGAGAAAGAGGAGAGTAGTAACACAACAGCGACCGACCTACAGGAAACGGAAGTGCGCCTAACAAGGCGCTTTTAAAGTTTTTCAATTCGTTAGACATTTTCTTCTTTCGTTGTCTGCGATGACGGTGGCGCCATCGTCGCTTATGGAAAACTTTTCGCAAACTCTGCTCAAAATGTTACAGCCAAAACCAACCCAAGTCCCTTTATCCTTGCCCACATCAACAGCAACCACGAGCCGAATATAGCCAAGTTTATCGAGAACTTGCTCAGAGTTGACTTCACTATGGAGACGGGAACGGGGCCAAATTCGCCGCATTTTCTCCTTGAGTTGATGCGTAAAATTTTAGCCACTGATCAAGTTCCACTGCTTACAAAGGATCAACTTGTTAAGTCGGCCACTAACCGTCAGATGGCGCTTTGAATAGCTACGGCTTATAAGTTGAATACCTTTTTAAATAATAATAATAAAGGTTCGATATTTATTTGATATAGCAAAAATAGATAATATATAATAATAAAATGTAATAATATAAAATTTTTCATATGAACTATGATATTTCTTAGCCATTTTAAAAAGGTTTTAAGTCAACAGGGCTAAATCCTTTAATTATATTTTTGATTCAAAGGAAATATAATTAATAAGTAGATAGTTTTTACAATTTTTTGGCAGACTTCTATTCAGCAATCAATTCCACTTGAAATAGACGCAAAAGTCAAAACAGAGCTGAATAATTATCTTTAATTTATTGAAAAGTTTCAGTAGAGCTTTAAAGTTTTGATTGAGTTTCTTCTGTGAAATGCAGTTACCAGTTTTGCCCGTTGGCAACAGCTGCGCATTAAGTTGAAATCTTGGCCAAGATTTGACCAAGAAAAATGAGTACAAGAAAGAGGTTAGACAGAGACAAAGACAGAAAGACAGAGAGGGAGAGCGAGTGACAGACATCAATCTAAGTGCGTTGTCATAATTAAAGAAAATACTTTCATAACCAAAAGCAGATGCCGTCCAGCAAGTTGCTTGACACTTTTGGTGGTGCTGTTGGTGGTGTTGCTGCGGCTGTTTCCTCTTCAACTTCCGCATTTCTGACGCAGCTGTGTTCTCGTCCTCGCTGGCGACCTTCTTATGTTATACATAGCCAACAACTCTAGCACCACCAACACCGCCAACACCGCCAACACCACCAACACAACGAACAACACCAACACTAGAGGCCACGCTTTTGGCAGCGAAAGTCGTAAAGAAAAATGATGTTTTAAGTAAAATTTATATCGGGGTCATTAAGTAAACTTGGCACAAAGTTGACGCTGGCTTCTTATTGTTGCTGCTGCTGCTTCTGTTTTCTAGCTGCTGCTGCTGTTGCTGCTTTTGTTGTTGTGCGCAACAATGTCGCCATTTGCCGTGGCATACTTTGTGGCACTTTCTAAAGTTATGAGGCAGGCGGCAGGCAGCCACAGTTTTTAGTATGCGGTATTCGGTATTCGGTATTCAGTATTCGGTATTCAATATTCGGTATTCGGTATTAACTAGAGATGGGTTCTCAACAATGAGAACTTATCTCGAAATTCATGAAAATAATCGTGAAATCACGATACTCACGAAGGTGGCTTAAAAATAATAATTTTTCTTCGCTGGTATTTCTTTTTATTATGATTTCGAAAGAGTTGGTAACAAAAATAAAATAAAAACATTCCACGCCTTAATCGAAACAAACGAATTTTATCCGAAAGTTGGTTTAAGGAATGTTTGGGCTTCGAAGCAAAATGACTCAATCAATATTAATTTTAAAAATGTCCTCGAAATGCCTGATTATTAAATAGAACTTGGTGCATCGAGCTCGTTAAATAAGTCTTCTAAATGCATGAAAAGGTTTTTTTTTAATTGCTTAAGCAGATCGTGCTAAACCACTCACGCAACCATCTCTAGTATAAGCAACACGAGTATTCTCTTCTTCAGTTTGGGTGTTTAACGAGTTTCTGTTTCAGTTTCGGTTACAGTTTTATTTTTGTTCAATGGCATTATGGAAAGTTCATTTCGCGTACAATAATAAAATGTTGCAAGGGCTTTTAATGTGTGTGTGTGTGTGTGTGTGTGTGTGTGTGTGTGCGTTTTTCAGTTTGCTGCACTAGTAACACTCTCTATTTCTTTCGTTTGTTCTTTATTTGTCTATCTATATGCCTGACTGTCTTGCTGTGGAAGAGTACTGATTACTGATTACTGGCAGGCGACTAGAGACGTGTGTTGATGCTGTGCGATGACAAAGTTTGCATTGCCAATTCATTCATTCATTTATTCAGACAATCTTTTCAGATCCAGCTACTTCCTTCTTAACAAACTAATTAAGTTGGGCGTTTGGAGCTTAGCGCGCCTCTGGCATCACTTCAATCTATGCCACACAATAATCACAAAATACACAGTGGCATACGCACAGTGGTACACATACACACACACACACTCACAGTGGTACACTCGGTCGCACACTCATCACAATCAGCTTGGGTCGTTCATTTATTTGCACATATAATTAGGCGCATGAGGAGGCGACAGCCGTGGGGCACATTTCCTGACAGCCTGCCACAACACAACAATGGCAGTGCCTCTTTCTTTCTTTTTTTTTTTTTGTCTCTCTTCGTTTCTCTCTCTCTCTCTCCTTTTCTCTAGGAGGTGTTGGCATTAAGCGGCTTCTCACTGCGACGACTTAAAGCGACAACTCAGCAACTGGTTTTTCAGCGTCTGCAACAATGCAACCACCCGCTAGCTTCACCCACCTACAGATGCATGTAAATAGGGCTTTTCAAATGCAAGAAAATTGCCTTTTTAGCTTTTGGCTATTTATACTCTTCCTTTTTTGCGCTGGTCACTTGTCTGAGCGCGAAAGGTAACACTGTTTTGACTGCACTCACTGAGAGCAGTTGCAATCCTCTAGGTTTTTTTTATTCCTTGTTCTTTTTCTTATTAATATGCTAACTGACTGATACTTGGAAGTTTTGGCTATAAATAAATATGCGAACCAAAGGATTGATATTTTTTAATGGAAAACTTTCTGAATGTAAGTAAAAATAGTTTTCTTTATTTGGCATTTTTTTTTTATCAGAATACAGTTGGATAATACTTTTTTATTTATATTATTTCAATTATACTTTTTATCCGTAAAGGTGAACGCATTCGTTAAAGTATTTTCAATGTGTTCCCCAATATTTTTATCAATATTTTCGTAAATTGGCGAATACAACAATGAAATGTGGTAAGAGACATATCAGAAATTAAATATGTAAAACAAAATCTACATTACGAGGATACATTAAAAACAGCCGATGGAAAAATATATAAATAAATAATATATAAATTGAAGAATATTATTAAATTTGTAATTAAATTTCGTATCTCTTTGCTTGGTTGCGGTAAATGGCCAACAACTCGCAATTCGCAGAACGAATTTCATTTGGTTTCATTTTATTTAAAAGAATGTTTGGTCGCATACATATTTATTTAACTTATTCGAATTTTGTAGGTGTATGTGTGTGAAGCTGTGCATTAAGTATGTAAACAGATTAAAGCACTCAATATCTGCACTCAGAAAAATACTTGCAGTTCACTCAACTAACTCAAAGGCTTAATGAATGCACTTAAAGATACACTGATAGCAATGACTGCGCATTCCTCAGATATCCTTGGTCACAGGACTTTCAACAGAAGCTAAAACTGAGTCTGAATCTGAACCTAAAAACCAATCCAACGACATATACAGCACTCGTTTGCACATGATGATGATGATGATGATGATGATGATGTGATTGTGCGGGAGCAGGAGGTAGAAGAGAAACTGCTTTCGAGGCAATACAAGCAAACAAATAGGAAAAAAAAACAGAAAAAAACTGTCACAAGGCCATTAACAAAAGCCTGAGACTGACTGCTTGCAGCAGGGGCAGCTCGGGCAGCTCGGGCAGCAGAGAAAGTAGGTGGATACCAAAAGATTCGGGCTGTGTGAAAACCAAATTAAAAGTGCGAGCGAGCAACGTACTCGTATGTACGGTATACACACACATACATATAAGAAATGAGCACAGTCAGTTGGTGCCACACCCAACACAACGCCCACATTTAGATGCCTTGAAGCTACCTTGGCTGTTGATGTTTTTTTAAAAGGCAAAGAGCTGATGAGCTTGCCGGGACGGGGCGGTTCAGAGGCGGCTTGCAACAAGGCCTGCATCTGCATGTTGCATAATTTGGCAGGGTGTGTGTATGTGTGTGTGTGTACGTGTGGCTAGAGGCAAGTGGACAGGTGATTGTGGGCTCCGGCTCGAGTTCGGTTATAAAAAGCAGCGAACCATTTCAGACCCCTTGATTTTCATTTCATTGCGTCGTGCATTTGATTAACCATCGCAGCAGCTGTCGCCTTGCCTTACCGCCCATCCCCCCCAGCAAATTGAGCATGCAACCTCTTGGCAACATTTTACGACAACAACGACAGACGACAGACGACGCACATTGGCCAAAAACTTCAATTCACCACATGACTCATCACACATACGTAAGTACGTAAGATACAACATTGAGTGAAGAGAGCATATTGGCTGTCTCACAAGACTTGTAGCTGTGTTGTGGCATAAAAACTATCCAGAAATATTTTATTAGTTTTTTGCTTTTTAAATTACCCAAAATTGCATTCTTTTTTTTTTTTTTAATTTGGTTTTTTTAGCTTAAAGCCCAAACTTTTTCCATCTAAGAGTGGTTTTCATATGAATTGAAAATTAGTTTCATTCGTTAGCTTTATTCTTGGAATATTTAATAAGAATAAATTGAATTAAAATTGCTGAAAATTTGCTATTTTAAGCTGATTGATTTTGAGAAGAAAAGCCTTTTATAAGCCTTCGAAGGCGCCTATTAAAAGCCCAAAATGAATACATTTCATGAGCTTTAATATTTTGTTAAACATTTTATCTATTAAGCCGAGACTTGTTTTCATGTTTATTTTCAAGAAAAACATTTTTTTTTAACCAGTAACTAATAACGGTTTTAATATACTTGTTCCTGGAATAACTTGGTATACGTTGTTGACATTTTTTCCAGTGAAATTAATTTTTTTCTTGTAATAACACTCAAATTTGTCCCCTCCCGTGGGTAAACTATACTGTATAAGGAAAATGGAAGAGTTCTAAGAGTTCCGAGAAATATTTTATATTTTGCTGCTCTTCGCCGCAGCATCAAGTTCAAATTATTATTTCTTGGTATTACTTATTATTATTGTTCTCCTGTGCAGCGTGTAAGAAGTGAACTTAAAACATTTTTAGAATATGTCGTTGCATGCACCACTCATTTTTAATTAACACACACATTTGACGCACAGCTCATGGCAGCCGTCCAAAAAGATATGGCAGAACCCAATCCAACCACAGGCAAATTCCCAGCCAACACGGCAGTTTATTGCAGCTTGCGGGTGGAAGCAAAGAGTGGGCACTTAACAAGAGGGAGTGATTCTCTCATTACAAAAATAATAACAAAATTTAATATAAAGAGTGGAAACATTGAATGGAATTCAATTATCACACCAACGAGTAGAAGCAAAAACAATTTGTCTCATTACCGAAGCAACCCAATCGTTGGTATGCAACTTTAATCGAACCCCATTTCGAGAGTGAGTCCCTCCCTCTTTGGCAACAAAATCGATTTGAGAGCAAATCACTCCCTCTTCCTTGTGGAAGCTAATGACAACGGTGCAAGGTTGCCCCGCACAACCCACTCGAGGCTTTTGTTATGGCAACTCGGCAACTCTGTTTAAATACGGCAAACAATGAGAATGCTGTCAAATTGTGTTGCTTTTTTTAAAGTTTCGATTAGATAAGTCAAAGTGTGAGAGTAGCAGTCAGCCATATAAAGCTCAAATATATATGTATATATATTTATACATATATAGCTATAGGTTTACTCACACATTTATATATATATTTATCGGATGAAGCCACAAACCAAGTATGGAGTTGCAGCTACGGCTGCCTCTACGCTGCTCTGCGAGGATGTGCGAAATTTTACAACAAGGAGACGAAATCTATTGTATCTAATGCATCGTTATTTGGTGGAAAACGGCTACTACAGCAGCGCCGAGGCCCTGAAGGGAGAGGGCCGTCTTTCGGATGAATATGAGTTGTGCGACAACGTTGATCTGGATGCCATTTATTTGGAATATGCCAGCTTTTTTAATATGAAATTTGGCAAATATCCACGCATACTCAAAAAGATGGGGCCCAAGCTCAAAATGGAGTTAACATCCTCCACGAAAACTGTCAAGAATCCAACAGGACAGGAGCCGTCGCAGTCGCAGTCACAGCAGCGTCCAGGGGATACCTTAGCCTGTTGGCATGCCGGCGTTGGAGCTGCCACAGCTGCTGCTGCCGCCAGTCTTGCCACAGACCAACTGCAGCAACAACAGCTGCAGCAGCAGCAACAGATACAGCAGCAGCAGGCACCGGGACAATTGCAGGCAAATCGCTTACCGCTGCATATCAAAAAAATGGAGACAGCTGAGACAACTTCAGAGCCTCCTCGACTGGGTGCACTAAGCGAAATTGATCATGGCCATGCAGGAGATGATGCACTGTTTGCCTCCTTGGAGTGGCAAGCATTGGCGGAGCTCGTGAAGACGAGCATTTTGAGTGAGGATATACGCTTGCGTTGGACAGATATATGTGGCAATCAGTGTGCCATTGAGCTTGTCAAGGAAGCTGTTCTCACGCCCATTGAGTATCCTCAACTATTTGCGCACGGTCTAAAGCCATGGCGTTCCCTGTTGTTGCACGGTCCGCCCGGCAGTGGCAAGACCTTTTTGGCCAAAGCTCTCTATGCCGAGACACGCGATAAGGTTACTTTCTTTAATATTACGGCCAGCATTATGGTCTCCAAATGGCGTGGTGAATCCGAGAAAATACTACGTGTCCTGTTTCATATGGCTGCACGTCGTGCGCCCTCTGTCATTTTCTTTGATGAAATTGAGAGTTTAACATCGAAACGGGATCGCTCTACTGATCATGAGTCCTCCAAGAGGTTCAAGAATGAGCTGTTGCAGCTGCTCGATGGCATGGAGCATACCCTTAGCGGCGTCTTTGTCTTGGCTAGCACAAATTTGCCCTGGGACATTGATGAGGCCTTTCTGCGACGATTCGAAAAGAAGCTACTTGTTCAGCTACCCAGCGCCGCGGAACGTTCCAGTCTGATCAATCGCCTGCTCGGCTCTACGGTCAGCCTGAATGCCAAGCTGCTGGATCAACTCGTGAAACTCTCCGAGCATTTTACAGGTGATGAGATACGTTTGGCCTGCAAGGAGATTAGCATGCAACGCATGCGCTGCGCCACACGTACCGCTGGCAGGGAAGCAAACGCGACAAAGGACTCTCAAGCCATACAGGAGGCAGCTTTAGAGCGCGCCTTTCAGCAAATACGGCCACTGGGTATAAAGCTTCTGGCCAGGCATGAGCAGTGGCAGCAGGAGAATGGATCTTAATTAGTTAGACTATCTATTCTAAACATGACATTTTACTTTGTAGCCCTATAATATAATAAACATAAGTACTTTAGTACATCGCTTGCGAAAAAGGAAAAGGACTATCTAAAAATTCAAATGTCGTAGTCAATTGTTGCCAGAGGTGTCTTAAGTTTTTATTTCAGACTTTAATTTTTTGGGATTGAAGCAGATTTGCGGGACTCCCCGACAAGAGACAAGAACAATGTGCTTATAATAATACAAATAATCTTAATAATTTTGAAAAGGTATTCCAATCGCCTCAACAAAAAATTATATAGGAGTTGCATTACCTTCCCGTTGTGCGACGTCTAGCTCCCGCGATGGTCATCCTAGAGACATATCGTCGAATGCGTCCACTGGAACGCCGCTGGGTATTGGCTACTGGGATCGATCCACTAACGGATCTTGTACTATATTCTGTGGCCGTTGAGCTGCGTCTATCGCTACCGATCATTACATCTGAGCAAAGCGATGAGGACATAATTGAAGCGGCTGATCTTCGCTTACCGCCGGTGAATGTGCCAGTTCCACCGCCACTGGATGAAGTTGTTGTCGCCGAACTGTCGGAACGGGAGAAAAGCGAGGAACGTTTGCTGCGACTGCTCGAAGTGCCAGTGGCATCCTGTATATTACTATAAAACTCCTCCGTTTCGCGATCATAACTCTGATCCTCATCATCATCCAATGGTGGTCGTTCCTCATCTTCAAATTCTTCCGCCTCGGTGGCCATTGTATCGCTGCGCTGTGCTAAGCTACCGCGCGCTCCATTCGATGAGGTGGATGCATGCAGCTGATAATACTCATGATTGTCATGATGTCCATAGTCGCGTGATCCCCGGGAACGTCCACCGCTGCTGCTGCCCAATGTGCGATATGGTGCTGATGTTATGGAACCCGAGTTACTTGTGCTCGTTGCACTCAACGAATGACGTTTCAATCCGTTTCCGGATCCTGTGCCATTTGTTGGGCCTCTGCCTTCGGCATCTCCCTCGCCATCACTTTCCCCACCACCAACGCTGCCACTGAATGTAACCTCATGAAATTTTGAGGATTTGCGACGAGCACGTGGCATGGATTCAGCATGTCCATGCCCATTGCCCATAGTTGTTATGGAAGGCCGTGGCCCATTGTTGTTGTTAAGCTGATGCTGCTGCTGTTGTTGCCTTTGCTGCTCCTCCTCTTCGTCAGCGGCAGGCATCAAAGTCAGCGCCAGAGGTGGGCGTCCCAGAGCAGCGGCATAAGCGCGACGCCGACTCCATGGAAAGGCGCGTATAAATGCAAAGATTATGAAGAGTGTAGCAATCATTTTGTGGATCGTTTCCTGGTGGGTTTATCCAGTGGTTTGTTCGTCTATTTATCTTGCATCTCTAATTTAAATTCATTTTCTTTGATTCGTCTCGCTTTTTATTTCGTTTTCGCTTATTTCATTTCATTTTATTTTTTTTTTATTTTTTTGTGTTTGTTCGGTATTTTAATTAGTTTAATCTATTCGAGTTAATATTGCACTTTTCAGCTCTGCACTTTTCAGATTAAAAGAGAGTGAGACGAAGCCAAGTAGCACAGGAAATAAATGAGTAAAGAGAGACAGAGACAGAGACAGAGCGAAAAACAGAGATAGCGAAACAAGAAAGCAGTGAGAACAATGTAAAAATAAGCACAATTTGAGAAAAAGGCATTTTGTAACTGCCCAGAAAATAGACTGAAAGTATCTATTTAAAATGATTGCTTTAAGGTCCAATACCTTTTTGAATTCCACAGTTTAAAAAATAAATTCCACAAAATAAAAAAGCATATTTTTTTGAGTATCTGCAAAAGCTTTCTTTACAAAAAAAAAAGAAAAAAATTCTGAAAAATAAGGAAGAAGCCTCAACTTAATTTGCGCCACTTTCGAACACAATTATAAATGTGGATTATTAAATTTCGTGTTTAAATACTTTTTCATTAGTTTGCTTTTCAGTTTTTACACAGAAATGATTGACTGACTGAGCTTTGAGTGCGTCACGATTGTTTAGCAGAGAAGATTATGCGCAATTTTGATTATAATCAATGCACAATTATTGCGCACACTTGCACAACAGGATGTGCACACAGGACTATTAACTGGAATGGACTGAACTAAGCTCGTCCTGCCACGTGGACAAGTGCAATGCAGGCGGCAACAAATTGCATTTTACTTGCGCAACTTCTGAGCTCTTTCGAGCTTGCCACATGAGACTGACTCTTTTCTCTTTTTCTCCATCTTGTTGAGGGATGCCGCCAAGTACGTAGCAAGTAGCATAAAAAATGCATAAGTTGTGCTTATGTTTCCATAAAATCCATATATATATACGTACTTATGGACAGTTTGTCTTATATATTGCACGCTCTGAAACTAAGCTGCATAGTTCACCGTTTCCTGTGGCACCACATTTTAAAATTCAATTACAATTGAAATTGAAATGATAAATAAAACTGAGACCAAGACTGAATGGCAATATGTGTTACTACACTCTGACCAGGAGCAATAGTAATAGCTATTATCTGTCTCTGACTAAGAACATATGCTCAGGCATTGCGTGGAATTGTATGAGTCCATTGCAGTTAGTTCAAGTAAAAAATGATTGACTATGGAATCAAATTCGTGCTGGTTATTTCAATTTAATTCCATTACGAGGGCGGTTCAATAAGTCCGTGATGTTTTTAAAGTTTACGTCTATTACTGCTTCTATCAATAGGACTTTGTCAGTTGATTCCAAAGGAGTTGCCTCGTTTTGTTTGTGTTTGACAGCCATTGATATCAGACACCCTTGTAATTTAAAAAAAAAATGGGAAAAAGACAGTTTCGTGTGCTCATTAAGCTTTTTTTTTGTGAGAGCTCTGCACCATCAGTTTCAATGTTAAAAAAAACTGGTTGCTGAATTTCGTTTTGGCCGTAAAAATACAAAATCTGCCGCCTCGATGAGGCTGCCAGTCTGAGTCCGTTTTTTAGAATGCACGCGGTGTTATACACATTGATTCAAAGGGGATTTGAAAAAGAAAGTAGTGCATTTAGGCAAGAAAAAAAAGTTCATTTCCACCACCACACATGTCCAGTTTTAATGGGAAAAATCCATGAATAAGGAATTGCTCCCTCATCCGCTCTATTTTTCGTTTTTAATTCCAAACCTGAAGAAATGATTTGACTCTAAGGACTACAAAAATTGAAGAAACGTTGGGGAAAGTAGATTGAGTTCAAAGGAGAAAATTACTTGTGTGACTTCTTTCCACTAATTATAGCTTGCATGTTTTATATTTTCTTATTTGCTGTATTACTTTGCCTGCCTCTGTCTCTCCATATCCTCATTGCAGCAAAATTACCACGCAATACTTTTTAATTTGTTCGAATTGTATTACAACAAAAAGCTTCACAACGAAGCCAGGTAAAGCCAAGCCAGGTAAAGTCAGGTAAAGTCAGGTAGAGGGTTGAATTGTTGGTGGAAAATGCGCTTATGGTTTCTCAAACAAGGAAATTAAAGTGAATTAAGTGCAACAAAGGGGCATTTCCTTTATACGAGAGAATTGCCGTTAATAAAGTTGTAATACTCTTGAAAAAAAGCTCAGCAGAGTATGCCGCTATAAAGCAGAATTTAAATGAAATTCCAATATCATTTCCGTATCAATTTGGCTAAAAAATGTAATTAAAAGTGCTCCCACCCACCAGTCAACAAACATATTTTTTCATATTGATTCATTCCTTTGCAGTGCATTTTTTTGCCATTCGTCAAAAGAAAATAATCCAACAAATATCAGCTATATAATGGCCACTTTTCATTCACATGTCAACGACGGATGATGATGCTGTGGACTCGATTTCAAAATTAAATTTAAAGCACTTAGCAAAATGAAATACGTCTTTAAAATACTTTTGAAGTGCAGTCGGTGAAAGGTTTCAGAATGTCCTACAAGAAAAGGAATTCTATAAGAAAGGAAAAGCCATGTAAACTACAAGTATAAAAGTAAAATCATTTGAAACATTATTTTCAATTCTTGTAAGAAAGACATTAAGAAATGAGCTACAACAACTATAAGATATTCTTTGGTCGTAATAGAGTATAGGGATTTTTTCTTTAATCATATTAAATGCATTTCCTTGAACGACACAGATCCTCAAATAGGTATTTAGCTTGTCTTATTTACAGCAGAGCGCATATATGTACATAAATATACACACACTCACACACACACACACACACACACACACACAAACACATATTTTTATCCCGGTCATACACATATATCGTAATAAGCAACAGAAGTAATGGCTGATGCAGGAGCAGGAGCTGGCAGCCAGCCACAGGTAAAGGCATCAATTTTTCTAGCCAAGCTATGAGCTGGAGAACGAAACTGGGCTCATCTCTCATCTCTTATTTCTTCTGGCTCTGTGGCTTGCTGCTTATCGTGCCCGGCAGGCAGGCAGGCAGGCAGGCAGGAGCTTGGCAGACTGGCAGGCTGTTTGCCAAGCTGAGATGTCCTGTCCCGTCCTGTCTCCTTCTGCTGCTTGCTGGCTGTTTAAGTGTTGGTAAACAAGCTAGAAACAGGCTGACGACCCCAACCATAGTACCAGTAGAACTCACTGCTTGGTAGTGGAAGAGCACAAGACCCCCTTTGGCTGCCTTGGAGCGCTGTTTGTTACTTTTACAGCGACTGAGCTCGGCAACGACACTGGCTACATATTTCCATTCAATTTTATTTTTTTCCTTTTGCTTTTCTTTTGCAACTAATTCCAGTTTTTCTACACACTCACACACACACACACTCACACACATACACACATATACAGCAACAAAAGCGTGCAAAGTAGCGCAAAAAAAAAAAGAAGAAAGAAATAGAAAAAAGAAAAGATTTCTTCAAGTTGCAGCATCAGCTAAGCGAAACGAAGGCCCCCAACAACAACAACAACAAGGAGAACAGCAAGTATACCCCATAACCCCGCATATCCTAGCGAAAAATTCAATGTTGTTGGCGCACTCTCGTGGGCTAAATTTAAGTAGCAACAAATCACTTCATTGTTTGCGTGTTTACATAATATTTATACATTGTATTTGTCTGTCCGCTGCCGCCTGTCTTTGCCGCAGTCCCTGCAGGGCTCCACCAACAACACGTTGTTGACACGCTGCGCGCCATGTTCATTAATAAAGCGCAACGACAAATCCCAAAAAAGTATGCTACAATATTTTTGGCTGGCCACAGAACACAAAAAAAAAAAATATAAATAAATAATATAAAAAAAGAAACTGTCTGACAATCAGAAAAAGGACTTCAGACAGCGCGACGCCAGACAAAACTGAACTGAACTGAACTGGCCAGGCGACAAAAACAACAAAAATAATACAGTGTAGTTTTGAATACCCTAATAGTTTGCTCTTAGAGCAAATACTCCTATTATAAAGTCTTTTTTTTTTTCTTAGAAATGTTTTGGAACTGGCATTCAAATAGCATTCATTGAAATAAATAAAATAATTAAAAATGTTAAAATATATATAAAGTACTGAATCAAAACTAGATGAAAAACTGATTTCGAAACTGAGAATCGGAGATCTACATTACTTTTTTTATATATATTTATCACAAGCTTTACGGCAAAATGAAAATACCTTCAAAAAGAGTATACCAAAACACAGCACACCAGGACAGAAATTGTTGCAAGTATTTTTGCAGTATTTTTGCAGTATTTTTGCAGGTTTTTTTGAAGTCATGCGTTCATGACAAATGTGGCGCGACGTAGCAATTTCAATTATACAATTCAGATGTGAGGCAGGATTATCTTAGGGGGTGGTCTAACGGCTAGACAAGTTGTGTGTGTCGATGTATGTATATATGTATATATGTGTATGTGTCGCTATGTATTGGTAGTTAACGAGCAGCCAAATGACGTCAAACAGGTCGCATAGCAGTCAGCTGAGCCAGGCAACCAGGAAAGGACCTTTTCCTCAGCTTTAAGAGGCAGCTGTCTGTGTGATTGTGTATGTAGTATGTATGTGTATATGTATGTGTTTGCGTATATATATGTAAATGCACTTAAATATAGCAAAGCAGCCGCCCCATCAACATCATCATGATGACTGCTGCAATCATTAGAAACATCATCAGGTCGTCATAGTTGACGTACTTCTCTCATAAATAATGTAGCACAAAATACAAAATCCAAAATGCGAAATACGCTTAATGCAAAACATATTTTAGACATGCAACACAAGGATGTGGCAAAAGGGGGGGATTAGGAGGCCTCAGTTGGAACGGGAAACTGGGCGGGTTAGTGAGAGAAGTAGCAGCCATTGCCCCAACTGCATTAACGGCAAAATATATTGCGTAATGCAAATGCATATTTTGGTTGCCAAAGCATTTGATAAATGCATACATATATATGTATGTATATCCATACATAATATATATATATATAATGTACATAAGTATCTACAGTTGTATGTTAATAGAGCGAGAGAGAGAGAGAGAGAGAGAGAAAATGCAACCACCTCGCGAGATAAGCAAATTCAATTATCGGCACTGAACAGGAGCAACAGCAGCTGCTGCAAAAGTGTAAATTATTTATCAATTTATGAACAATTTTTGTATGTGGAATTTGTATAAAGATTCTCGCATTTCACAAAGTGAAATTCTTACTTTTTGTTAATAATTAATAACAGCAAAATAGCCAACGTTGGTTTTATTCTACTTAAAAAAACAAACTATCAAATTCAAATTTGACATTGTAAACGTCCTTATAATTTGTTGCAAAGTTCACTTTTAAATGAATTCTACAAAATACTCAAACGGCTATTTAGTAGATACTCTAAAATGGAAAAGAATAGATCAAATAAAGCTACATTTTTTCACTCTAATCTACTCCAAAAAGTATGCTATTTGTGGATCGAAACAGCACTGACGAAGTCTATTAATAGGATATGGTAAAATAAAAAATAATAAATGAAATAGCTACCGTTTCTCTGTTTTTATTCATATGCCACAAAATATGGCTTATTAAATTTACTCATTCAACATTGGAGTTGACAATAGCAGCATTTTCCCATCTAGTCAAATATTCAATGCATTTTATTTTGAATTTAATTGAATACAGTGGATACAGACTATTTTAATAGGAGCACAGCTTAACGAGAGCTTACCAAAATAGTTGCATAATAATTGGGTAAAAATAATCGTTAGGCTATGAGCTAGGGCTGGGTTATAATCTCTTGAGTGGTAATATTCGAATTTGAAATTCACCGCCCACAAAATAAAAATTTTGTAATATCCAGCGAAGCATCCATCATACGCTTATCATATCTTGACAAATGATTTGCACAGCTTTGTGGCACGCTTTAGCAAGCAATATCCCCAATAATCCACAATGGGACACAGTTCACTCCCCTTTTCAACCATAGCACTAACTTTTCCCATATTTTTTTATTTATTTATTTTGTTTTTTTTTTTTTTTGGTCTGCCGCAACTCACCGCAAGCTGACCAGAGCCTTTTGCATTCATCCGGCATCCTATAGTAACCCCTATCATTGCAACCCCCTCCCCAATGACACATAATCCTCGCCCTTGTCTACCAATGTGTCCACCCTTGGGCCCAATGTTGGCCCAGCTGCAATTTGAAGCTTTTGTGTTCGTATTTTTTGGTAGAGCCTTCAACAACAATGATGGGAGAGACCCATTATAATGTTCAGCATGGCGATGATGTTGCTGTTGTTGTTGCTGCTGTTGTTGCTGCTGTTGTTGTTCGATAGAAACGATGCCATTTTCAATGAATCTCAATGCAAATTCTGCCTAAATTAGTGTCAAACGTATTGATTCACATGCACACACAACACAAAAGCTATAGAAGTTGTTGCTGCTGTTGTTTTTGTTGTTTTTAATGGCGTTGCAATTTGCATATGTGTGTCAACGTTGTCGTCATCCCATGGCGCCTGAGTGTATGCTATGAATTTGCAGCTAACACACTTAACCCACTTGGCACGCCCCCACACACACACACACACACACACGCACACACGCACACACACTCACCTATACATATATACACTTGCACTTTGGTGCATGCTGCATGCCTTGCATAATATGCAAAATGTTTTGCACTTTAAAATTGTTGTCCGAATATTGCAATTAAATTAAATGACAACATAATTAAGAGGCGGCAGCTAAGAGCGGGGCGTGGCATAGCAAGAGTTTCAGGTATGAGTTGTCCATATGTATTTGGTTGTTCAAAAGTCAATTGATGTCAAGCATATAAAGTTGTCAGCCAGCTGCAAACATCTTCATAACTGAGCGACTTGATGTGTCTGTGTGTGGTTATTGTGTGTGTGTGTGTGTGTGTGTGTGTGTTGAGTGTGTGTGTGCTGCATGTATGTGTGTGTATATTGAGCAAGTGTGTGTGAATCTGGCTTTTTCTTCTTCGACATTTAGTTTGGCTTCAAGAACACACACTAGAAACACGCACAAAAAAGCTTCCCAAACATGTACTTCTCTACAAATCTCTTTCGCCACAATATAGCCTATATAAATATATTTCAAATATATGTTATATCCTAGAGCAACAACAACATATTCTTCATTATATGTATATTTTGCGTAATGGACTTTTTTTACACAGTTCTAAAAAGTCTTTTCAGCTCTTATCTATCAACCTCGAACGGTGATAGAAATTAAGATCATTTATTTAAAATACTTCAATTCCCTATTGATGTTTCAATAAATTGTTAAAAGTAGCTTTGTTTTTTAAAAAGATTTTGAAAAATAAATCTACTTTTTATTTACTCATTTACGTCGAATGTTAAATGTGGAGATTCGGCAGTGGGTGCCTGAGATTGCGACTATAAAACTTTTGAAAACGATTTTAAATGAAGAACATATTCTTAAAAATCATCTCTACAGATAAGAACAAATTTTAAACTTTCTTAATTTTCGGAAATCAGATTTAAAAATCATGAGATATTTTGTGGTATTTTTTACTATCCTATTAGTACGATTTTTATTTTTTAAACTAAATGAAACAAGTTTATTTTTTTCATATTTCAGAAGGTAAAAGTGAAAGTTGCCGGCAACTTCATCAATATTTAAAAACTCCGAACACTTTTCTTATTTTAATAAATTTCTAAGCCTCAAATTTAATGAAATACCCATGTAATTCAGAGGAAATCTCTTTACCGAATATGCCTGAACGTGTTTAGAGAGAAATTGTGTAATAGCCGATTTAAGGTATCAGATATTGAGACATCAAAAGGCGTCACAATGGCTGCTATTTGAAAAAGGTAGCCAAAAACAAAAAAAAAAGAACAAAAATTAGGGCGACCACGCCCACTTTTGTCCAGTTGCCAAATGAAATCAAAAGCAGAAAATGCAATAAAAATAATCAAAGCAAAAATGAAGAAGAAGAAGCGAAAAAAAAAATAAAATTTTATCATTTGATTTTTGGCAGTCGATTGTTTAAAAGGCCACTTTATGTAGCCAGCACAACCCCCGTCCTCCAATCACCACCTGCCGCCCCACCAGCCACCTTTTCGCATTGGGGAAGCACTTCCCCCTTTTTGCAGCTTTCATCTCTTTATGAGTTGTAATTTCTTTTGTGACTGCAAATTGAGCGGCAAAATTGAACGGACGTCTAAAATGGCGACTGGTGACGTCAGAGCAAAGGACAAAGCGAGGTGATGAAGAGCTAGTAAGCAAAGACTATCCTCGGCGCACCGAAGATTACATACCCTCACAGACTTGAGTAAGCATTTGAAAATCGTTTTGTTTTGAAGCATCCTTCCCATGGCAAGTATATGATTCAAATTTCAATTTTTGAAACTAATTGTGCTCATTTTCTATATTTAATGCCGCTTTTAAGTATTACATACTTCGCGACAATATTAGAATACCCTCTGCAAGGGTATACAAAGATGATGATGAAGAAGAAAAGGAAGCTAGAAGATGGAACAAACAAAAATTTTTGGACTCGTCGACTCGTCACATTGCCATAAAAATAGCTTGGCTTGCAACAAATGTCACGTCAGAGAGATATTCGTATAACGCCCAGTGTTCTCTTCTCTTTTACCATTCCGGAGACACCTTGCCACACCCCCTGCTAAGGATGCTTTCCTTGAACGAGTCCTTGCCAGAGCCATTTGACAATTAAATGCTGCGCTCGCCGGCAAAACAATAAGTGGGCTGGCATCAGGAGGAGAGATAGTAGAAGATGGTTGGGTTCGGCTGGGCCGGAAAGGCATCTTAAAAATGTGTGAGCGGTATGAGGGGATGAGATGAAGGTAATGACGTCGCTTTTAGCGCGACAGCCGAGGCAAACTCAATTAAATGTGACAGTGAAAATTGCTGCCTAAAAGTATGCTTTATATATTCCTGTAAAGGCAGAAGCGAAGAAAACAGCATAAGGATCCAAAGAAATACTTGAATAGCTGGCGACAGGAGGCAGGTGTGACAAATACTTGTACTCCTACATACTTACATATATAAACGTATATATAAATATATATATATATATATATCTATACAAATAAAATTACTTAAAGACTGTCGTTCCAGACTCTGAAAAATTGATTTTGCACTTGAGTGCTTCGCTTGAAAACCGGTTTAATTTAGATTCGTAAACCAAACCCTGAACCCCGTAATTAATTCCGAGATAAAATATATTTTGGGTCTCTAAAAATCAACAAGAATCTTGGAAACTCTACACAATCTTTAGAACAACAGATTATATTCGCATGGGAATACTAGGAATTTTAACTTTGACCCATGAAACCAAGAAAAAACTTCTTTAACAGTCTGTCAAAATTTACAAAACTTAAAACTTGGCACCCAAATAAAGCGTAAAATATTTAATATTTTCAGTTTAAAATTGCTAATGCTTTAGGAAATAAAACAAAAATTGTCCTTGACTCTTTGAGACCTTCAGCATTGATTGAAATTGACTAAAATTTAATTCAAAATTTAACCAGACCAAGCTAATACAAACAAATTATTTTTTACTATGAATTTTAAGCGAAATTATTGAGATATTGTTTTTGGGAATAGGCGCCATCGCAGCGCCATCAGCGTTTTCATCTTTATCGCCAAGCAGCAGCTGCCAATAAGCAACGATTATGCTTGTAGCAACAATCGACTAACTGTCTGTCTGTATTTTGGTGTCTGTGTGTGTGTGTGTGTGAGGGTATATATACTATATACTATACATATATATATATATATATTATATATATATAATGTGCGCTATTTGCCGACGCTCTTGTTGTCTGTGTGCTAATGTCCTACAAAAATGCATGCAGCACTCAGGAGAGCAACGGCTGCTGTGTGTGTGTGTGTGACTGTGTGTGTGGGTGGGTGTGTGTGTGTGTGTATGCCTTGGCATATTGATAGCACTTGTGAGGCGCTATAAACTGCAAGCCGTTACTTGCAAAATGGGATGGAAAACTGCCTCAGCAAAAGACTCAACGGCAGCTGCCCACAAATTGCTCATACGTCATTTATGCCCAGCAGGCATTTGTATGAATTACACACACACACACACACAAACGCATTCATATATATTTATATATGTTGGTGAGAAGCAATTGAAGCCACACAAGAACTTTTTAAAGTTGTAGCCTTAAATTGACTGCCTGGCGTCCTGGCTGACGGAGTATAAACAAAGTTAGCCGAGCCATTTCAATTTGGAAGCTAAGTAGGTTTAAGCTGTCAAACTTGAACTCTGTATAAAGCCCAAGCATGACTGAGATCAGATTATATATTGTATAGGTTGGTATTCAAGTTGCAGCAAGCTGTGCGCTGCACTCTGCCAAACATTCTTCACAATTACAGGCAACAAAAGTAACAAAAAACTAAATAAATAAATAAAAACTGGTTGCAGCATTTGTGAGTTCGTTAAATTGTCAAATTGTTTGTAATTTCCTTTCATTTACGAGACAAACGACTGCAAACAAATAATTAATCGGCTTGAATCGAACTTAAGCTCTTCCAGTGGACCTTCAAATCTGCTGCTGAATCTTATTACTAAAAGCTTGGGAAAATAAGGAATTAAAAATAAAAATAAAACAAGTTTAAACACAATTAAAGTTGTCAGTGGTAAAAATAAAACTAGTAAGAAAAGGATGTATCCGGCGCGCCGAAGATTGCATACCCTTACAGACTAGAGTATGTATTATTTTCCCTATAGCAATTTGATTTTGATATGGGATATCTTTCAACAAATTTTCAATAGATTGCTGTGGAATTGTTAAAAGCAAAATGGAAGAATTTTTTCAGAGGCAGTGCAAGTTTTATAAAAAAATATTTTGCCTACTTTCCGGCGTATAATTTAAAAGCCTAAAGAAATATGTTCCCCCTCGCCTAATTTTTGGTCAATACTAATAATGGGCAACAAAAACCGGAACATACCCAATAATTATAATAATAATAGTTGTAAAATTAAAAAAATTATTATTATCTATAAATTGTTAATGTTCTTGCTCTTGACGCACAACAGTAGGGCAAACACAACTAATTAGTTTATAATCATTTAATGCACTGCAAATTGTCGACTGCGTAATTCGTTGAAGGCGAGAAAGCCAACCGCGTCAACTGGGCCAAAAGCAGCAGCAGCAACTGTGGCAGCTGTGTGTGCATAAATTAAATTAAAATTAAACGTTTCGCTGCTTAAATGATGAGCTTTAAATAGCGACAAGCGATAAACTGTGTGCCAGATAATGATGCTGACAACGCTGCTGATAATAATAATCATGATTACGTTAATGCTGATGATGATGCTGATAACGATGCTCGTGTGTAGCCCCATTGCAGCTGCAAATCTCTATACCTTTCGGCGCAATTAACCAACACAGACATGAACAAAAACGCTGCTGAAAATGACGTAAGCTTTTAATTGAACATTTCCGGTTAATAATATTATGGCCAACTGCATGCCCAAAGGTATGCTCTAATAATTACATTACGAATGGGTAAAAACAGAGTATACCACCCAAAGGTATGCTATAATAATTACATTACGAATGTGTAAAAAACGACTATACTAAATTTGAGCAAAAAAACAGGCATAAAAACGCACCTCCAACCATAAAAGGTATATATGTTCTTGATCAGAATAAACAGCCGATTTAAAGAGCCGCAAAACTATCAAAGCTTTAAACACCAAATTTTGTGAGTTGGTTTTTGTAGGTCAAACGCAGCATAAGCCACAGTTTCATACGATTGATTATCTATATATCTGTATATTGATATTAGCAACACTAGATCTGCCTACAGAGTATTTTCCAGTCGTGCATGAACATGGTTATATGATTTCAAATAGATATTGGTTTGGTGATGTCATAAATGGCATAATTAATGTGTTAATTTTGATGTAATTGCTGAAAATTGTACATAATTTCAATATAAAATTCTCAATAGCTCAAAAATTCGAATTTGTGTCTCGCTTAATTCAATTTCAATCAATGGCATGAGTCGATAAGCCATACGAGTAGTTCTCTATATACATATATACATATATACATATATATCTTTTGTAACCTTCAGAAACATCGACAATAATTTTCAAACCATTGAGGAGCATCAGGATGTTGGATATTGTTGGTGTTGTTGTATATTTTGGCGATATAAAAATACCACATAAAAATATTTCTCTCATATGTACTTACAGGAATGTTGCCCAAAATGAAAGTAAATGCGTATAAAAATGGCATTAGAAATACACAAAAGGAGGCCAGCCGCATTCAAAAGGAAGATGATAAGCGACTGTGCTGTGGAGGAGGGACGCTGTTGCGATAGGGGCAGAGACAGGGGCAGCGGCAGGGTCAGAAGCTGAAGCTGAAGCTGAAGCTGATGCTGGCGAATATGTAACAGAAACAGGAAATAAAAATCCACTTTAAGCGTTTTGAATACAAATGCAAATACACACACACACACACACACACACACACACACACACACACACACATATGGGGACATACACTCATATATAGTCAGTACACCGAGTAAAAGAAATGGGCATAGATAAAAAGGAAGCAAAGGAGAGTGAGAGAAAGAGAGAGCGGATGAGTCTGACAAGTGAGTGAGTGATGAGCTAAACGGAGGCGAAGACGTAAGAGAAGGAGAAGACGAAGATGAAGGCGCAAACGGAGACGCACACGGAGACAAATGCGGTCACATTGAGGTACATTAATATATACTCGTATTTCTCTGAAAGGCAATGGCGCCTGAAAGGGTTTTCTCTATATATACGTATATATATAAACATTTGTATACCCTAGCAGAGGGTATTATAACTTTGCCGCTATAAAGTATAAATATACATAAACATTTATGTTATATATTGATCAGGTCAAAGAGGCGAGTCGATGTCTGCCTGTCTGTCAGTCAGTTAGTCTGTCTGACCATTTGTGCAATTCGATCTGTTGTCTCCGTTTTTTGAGCTAGGTTAATGATATTTGGTATACGAGTATGTCAGAACCGGACGGATCTATCAAATGCTTAGTCCAGTCTGCAAGGGTATGTAATCTTCGGTGTGCCAAAAATACTCTTGACGTACTAGTTTTTTTTTTCCTCTTTTTTTACATAAAGATAAGTGTGCGTATGTGTGACGCTGCCGAAAGCTGTCATATAAACTGCAAGCAACTTGGCAGAACTGCTGAACAGCGACACAAAAGCAGCTCACAAAGAAAACGCTAAAGGCATCCAGGCGTCAGGGAAAATAGAGCGTAAAAAGCAGGCAAGCAAGCGGCAGGGGGAGCAAATAGAGAATGGTTCACAGGAAACAGAACGCACAGCATGCCACAAATGAAGTGGTAGAATTTATAGCAAACAAACATATATGAATAAAATCATAGCATCGCTTTAGTTGACACAAAGCAACCCGTAATTGTTGTCTCTCAGGTAGCTCAAGCTGCAATCCTGCGCGCAAAGATATGAGACAGACAGACGGACAGACAGACAGACGGCACAAAGAAATGCAGAAGTCAAATTGAAGAAAATTGCAAAACCGGATGTGCAATAATACTGCAAGATACAAATACAAAGGCAACTCGCGCATACCAAGGGAGAAAGCTTAAAAAGTGAGCGAAGTCAAAACAATTGAAAATTCGGTAGTCGTTGTGTTTGAAAAAGGAAATGAACTGATAACGTTCTATGTAAGAGTAAATCGACAAATTAATACTCTGTATCCAGCCTTGCTTTTGCTTTCCGTTGAAAATAGTTTACCAAAGATTATAAGATTTCTTTTAAATTTAATAGCATTGATTAACATCAATCTAAGTAAAGTCTTTTCCCAAGTTAGTTTTTATTGATTTGAGGATGTGTGAAAGATCAAAAAATGGAAATAAACATGATCTGAGTAGGATATAACTTTAGTCTCTCTGTCGGATAATGTCAAAGACAGACATTTGAAATAGCTTATGCCAGATATTAACTATATAATATACATAAGAGTATTATTTTTATACTTTTCTAAAGGTTTTAGGATAGGATTAGCTAAAGAATTTCATTTTTTATTGCTTAGAATTCTAGTCCGCTATACGAAGTGTGACATTTACATTTCTGTAGAATTCATTCTAAATTGGAAGAAGAATAGAAACAAGACTGATTTAATTAAGTTTATTTTTTTTAAGATTGATCATAAAATTCATATAAAACCATGTTTTGGCTTTCACTTTCGACTTAATTAAACTGTAATATAAATAGCATACTTTTTGGAGCGCTTGCAGTTTTGGTGATCCTTTTCACTTTACGTTTCTTTGCAGTGGAAATCGAAGCTAGCCGGTCAGATAGCTAAGTCATATGCACTTTTTGTACGCCAATTGCAATATTCGCAAAAAATAAATAAATATAGAGCCTGGCCGAGACGGCGCAAGAGATTTATATGGCAAACAAATAGTATGTACAATTAAATAAGCGCAAAAGTAGAATGAGCGGAAACGTTACTAGCACAAGGACCTCAAAAGTATGCAACATTAAGTGTGCGACAACGTCATCAGTATTCTTTTTTTTTTGTTTTGCACCTTCTTACAGTCTTTCTTTCTGGCTTGTTGTTTCTGCCCTCTCGGCTGGCCAGCCGACTGGGCTGCCTACTGCCTACTGTCTGCTGTCTGCCGTCTGCCGTCTGCCGTCTGCTGCCTCTTATGTGCCATTTTGGCACAAGTTTCACTTGCCTCTGTCTACTTTGTAGCTACCCTGACCAAAAAAAAATACAAATAAAAATAAAAGCAAAACAAAAAACAACAGAGAAAGGATATGAGTAAATTGTTACACAGCTTGTAACAAACAAGGCCTGAATAAACTGAAAATTTTAAATTTTAAATTATTATCAGGCCAATTGTGTAGTTCATTCAAAAAGTGAAGCCTACTTTTCGGATTGCATACAAATGAATTGACATAACCATAGATATATATAACCATTTCCTATAATATACGCTTGGTTATGTTCACATGATACTGCACGCTTCCGGAAAAATAAACATAATGCAAATTTGGAGAAAATAAATTTATATATATAAAACAAGCTTTCCAAAATAAATTATATATACAGCTTCTTTATATATTCTTTTGGAATTTAGGCTTTCATTCATTATAGCTGGCAATATAATACCATACACAATTTATTGAAAGTTGTAGAGCTTTTACCACTAATTTTGAAATTTGCATGTATTTTTATGTTTACGAGGAAAGAGTATTTAGTTAGCAATTTTCATGAATTTATATTTCCATAGACGTATATTTTTTTTATATTATTATTGTTGCACTCGCTGCAAGGAGAAGTCTCATTAACAAAATGCACAAAAACAAAACAAAACCATATAAGAGTGCTCAAGAGTCGAGAGATCTCGTCTAAAGGATACTCTGTAAGCCATGTTGTGTATTGAAATGTTTCTTGAATAACTTCTACGTTTACAATACGATCCTTATGAAATTTCGGGCATATGAAGAACTTTCTTAGGTCTTTGAATGAATTTTACAACTATGAATTTTGCACCTTAACATCATTAGCATAATGCCTATAATTAAATTTTTCATTTGAGGAGCAAACTCAGGAACACGAATTTTGACCAAGAAACTGGGCTAGATCGAGTCAGATCAGTCGGATTCTTCGGTATGTTACATACGTTTTACACAAGCTTGGTATACTCTTATTTCCATTTTTAATGAGAACAGAGTATAAGAACCGAAACAGCAACAAAAACAACAATCATATGCAACATAAGAAAAGTGAAAGCTCTAAAAAGGAAAAGAGAAAAAAGCAACGGCAAGAACGCAAATGAGAAAAAAAATATAACAACAACTTGACGCGTAAAGGATCCTTGAGCCACTGCAAGTTGGTTGCAACTATTTGTTGTTGTTGTTGTTGTTGTTGCTGTTGTAGTTGGCAAACGAAGCAGTGAGAAGAGTGTTGCCCATAGGCAACAACCACACATAAAAATCAGTGTAGAAAAGTGCTGAAGAACAGTAGAGCAGAAAGAGAGGAGAGCAGAGGAGCAGAGGAGCAGAGGAGCAGAATACAAATTAATGTTTGTCACTAATTAAGTTGCCTCCGAAAATCAAATGCACTCTCAAATTACAGTTAAAGGAAAATCTCAAAAGTTAAATTATGAAAATGCCAAGCACAAAGATATTGTGACAGCGGAGACAGAATGAGAACAAAAACAAGAACAAGAATAAAGAACGCAAGTTGAGAATGCACGACTAGGAAATACTCTGTAAGAAAAACTATTGTTGGGAAAAGCTGAAATCTGTTGAATATCTTTGAATTAATTACTCTTATTGCTGAAGAGTATATACTGGTTATATATTGTTGGTTTCATACTTAAGGCATCAACTTAGTATAGTTTTAGTATACCTAATGTATAGGGTACAAAGCTTTAAAAGAGAGAAAGATACACACACATACACATGCACGAGTTTATACAGAAATGAATAAATGCCAAAACAATTTACATAAAAAATATTTGTGCCAAAAACTTTTACGTTTCACTTTTTCAGCTGTTTTGCTGTTGTTGTCGTTGTTGTTTTTGTCGTTTTGGGCAACACACACACACACACACACACACAGGGAAGGAATTTCCATATGAAAAGCAACGTGTAGGCGTTAGCGTTGTATGAGTGAGTGTGGCTGGGCTTTTGCGGTTACCAGCGAGTTTATCAACTGAAGCGATGCCTAATCAACATCAAACCAAACGCCATTAGGCGACCGCACAATTTACAGCTGTTTGTCAGCCCTTGCCAAGGATATTCGCCTCCAGCCCTGTCACTTAACCGAACAAACTTTCTCCCTACGTGCGTGTGTGTGTGTGTGTGTGCGAGTATGTGTATATGGGTTCGTAAGCTGCGTTCTGGTTTTATTCCAACTGACGGTTCAAGTTGAAATTGAATTTTAACATATTTTTGTTTGCATTTCATTTGCGCAACTCATTAAGCAAAAAAACAGAGAAACACTCAACTTTCACCTCAAGCCGCTACCCTCCCGTTACAATTTATCCCAACAAAGCTTCTCCAACAATCACATAAGTAGGCTACACAATTTAACGGGCCAAGGCAATTAAGGATCGTAAGTCTATGAGCAACTATGAAAATTGCTTCTCATAATATATATTGGAATTTTTACACTAAATAAATATTACTTTAAAAAATTAATATTTCTTCAAACAAATTCCATATGTATATTTATTATTACTTTTAGGAGAAAATTTAAAGAAAAAATTAATAATACTATGCTCGGGTCTGTACAGCACAGTTAATTCCACAGTATAGTGTGTAGCATACTTTTTTGAGCACTATTAAATTAGACAATTCTTTAATTAAAGTCTTAGGATCATTTATATAAGTGAGATTCATCAGAGAGTGAAATCCACAACAAACCTCATCAATTTTGTCACGTGCTAATCTATTGGCGATAATTAATAATCGGAAGTCAAGAAAACATCTTTGAATACGTGTTACTTTAATTTATACAATTTATATAAAAAAACAAAATTAAATAATATTTTATTTGCCTATTCATACTTTCCTTTAAAGCATAAAAAGTTGCATGCTTGCGTGAGTCACGCGCCCATCTCTAAGCAGTCTATTCATCTTCCATTCAATCAATTTTTGATGTCTTTATTAATATAAACACAGTCGACAATCTCGTACACTCATTCCCTCTATCTATGTGAGTGTGTGTGTATATGTACATATATATAGCTTTTTACGTCATTTCGCAGTTTGTATGCGCGCCTGTATATATGCAATGAAAATTTTTTAAGTGCTTTAATTTTATTTCCTGCCATTGCAGACGTCTCCCTGGCAGTAGTCCACCCGTCCATTCCCTTCAGATCTTAAGAATCACCCCAGTTATAATTTGATTGTGTTTGTGCAATAAGCGGGCCTTCCCTTCTGCAACAAAAGACTGATGTGGTCCTGTAAATGTTATTTATTATTTCGTATATTTTTTTTTTATATTTTCCAATGGCTCCTCGTCTTGGCATTTCAACGATTTGCATTAAAAATGCTCTTTGCCTTCTGTGTGTGTGCGTATATTTTAATATTTTTTTCTTTTTTTTTTTTTTTTGGTATTTTGGCCAGGGATGTGCGCACCGCAAGGCCGTTCCGTCGTGACCGCCGTCTTTTTGGCTAATCCGCTTTGTAGCCATTAATGGGCATGCTTCCGACGCCCCTGAATACTTGTACTTGGCCATAAATAAGAAGCCCGTTGGGCAGTCAACTCACGTAGGCGGTCATTAGATCAACTTTAATGTCATGCAGCTCACGTTTTTATTTACTTAGATCTGTCCCATTCTCTCTCTCTCTCTCTCTCTCTCTCTCTCTCTCTCTCTCTCTCTATTTCTCTTGCTCAGTCTCTTCGTAAAACAATGGATTTCCAAGTCCTCGCGATGAACGCCCTCAAAATGTTGGTATTCAATAAGTTCACACATCGTTAAACCAGGCAAGAGCCACAGCAAAAGGTCAGGGTGAGTAGAGTCCAGTTTAGTTAAGATGGCCTAAAACATTTGACCTAATCCAACCAAAAGTTGTGCGCTGTCCATTTTATATAGATACGTACGTACATTATAATAATACACAAAGGAGTATTTTGTTTTTGGTATGAGGATCAAAAGAGGTGTCCTAATATTTAAATAAAAGAATCTGTAGATATTGCTTCATTAATAAATTAATTACTGACTGACTTGAGTTCAGTCGAAGTCGAATCTATTTAAAGATCCTCTGTACTCAAATCTAAAGCATACCAAAAGACATCCCTACTCTGACTTTCATAATGAGTTCCAAAATATCTAATAATTATCTAATCTGATAAAACCTGCCCGTCTAACTGTATGAATATAATTTCTTTCCGATTTTTGTTCTAGAAGCTAGATACACTAAACTATTAGATAAAAATGATTACAGAATAAATTTACTTCAAATTTTGTATACTTTTCTAATACATAGTATAGTATAGTATAGTATATAGTATATATTCTGTATAGTAACTAATACAAGGGAAACTTTTAGCGATTTACAATTCCAAATTACTTACTAATATCGCTAAACATTTGAAGAGTATCAGATTATAAATAGAGGAAATATAACTTTAGAATGCCTTGATATCGATGTAGAATTCGCATAAAAAAAATATATATATTATTATTTTTTAAGGGAAGGAAGGCTCTTCTTATTCAAAACTTAACATTAGCTTTAACAAAGAGCTTTTATTACAATGTTTATATTAATACTGCAACTGTCCTACTACAATATAATCAAGTATATACTCCTACATCTGATATATCGGATTAACTCGGAGAAACGTGTTTCTCTTCATTCATTAATATAAGATATCCGGTTGGACACATTTTCGATGAGTTTTACGAAAATTGGAGACACTATTTAGCATATCATTCTTTTAATAGACTTTTGGCTAAAAATTGGAAAAAAAAAACAGATTTTGTTATATGCACAGCTAGTCACACTTGCGTTTTAAATTTTTATTTTTTCCCCAGGGAAAAAACCCTTGATTATTCACTAGATTCTATTAAGACACAAGCTTTAGAAATGTGTGTGAGTAAGTATAAATACGTATATGGTGTGTGTGTATATGGCTATGTGTATATGTTAACCAAAAATTTCAGCTTATACACTCTCTTTTGCAGTTTCCGCTTTTAGATGATATTCCATCATAGCATGTCGCTGTCATTACAATTTCTTTGCTTGGCTGACTTTTTTTCGACGGGGAAAAGGGGCAAGGGACGTGGATTCTGTGGCACAACTTTAATTGAAATCTTTTTGAGCACAAACAGCAAAGCGACTTTATGCAATTTCAAATACTTCCTGACCCGGCTGCCAAATGCGGTGGGGCAAGAACAACAACAACAACAACAAACAATATCCAACACTGGCAACGGCTCAGCGCCTCAAAAGCGTCGGCTGCTCTGGAAAAGTTTTCTCGAACAACTTTGGCTCAAAGACAAAGCTGCCGTTACCGAAATGGGAAATGGGAAATGGTAATGGAAATTTGTTTAACTCTAGGCCCAACATTTAAGGGAAGTGTGTTTGCCCAAAAAAAAGAAAAAATTAAGCTAAAAGCAACTTGCTGCCAGTTTGCAAAATGGTCAACTGTCAACTGTTCCCACTTTGCTGACAGATTGATGACAAAATGTTTTCGTTACATCTGTGACTGCTACAGTGCTACAAAACCTAATTTCAACTTTGACCTTGCATCAGTTGCAATTGTCAGAGCAGTCACGCAATCCAACGAATGAATGCTCCGGTCGCTAATAGTGGATCGCTCATTGCTCTAAAACAATTAATCGCTATTATTATTATACTCTGTAGATTAAAAACTAAACATTTTATACCGAGCTTGTAACGCACAAAAGAAGTAATTTTCGACATAATCCACCCGACTGAAAGTCTGTAAAAACTTATCTATCTCGGAGATCAAGAGTATGTCAGATACCAAATATAGAAAATACGTATAACAGGTATATTTTTTAAATTATTACTATGCAATTCGACTTCCATATTACTTAGACTACTGCTAATCTATATTACAAATACAAGACCAATCCTGTAGCTATTTAGGTTATAATCTGGCTACAGAGTATTTCCCAGTCGAGCAGTCTCTCCGTATAAAAGTTTTTAATAGTTATCGTTAGCATTGTTTGACTATATAATAATATCAAACGAAATACCTTTTCATTTACAATTCTTTATAATAATATACGGATCGTATATATATCATGGGGTATCTGATTAATAATAGGGTAACTCCTTTTGTTCTTCAGAATCTTTTCAACATTTAATGATAGTTCGTTATAATTCTGCATGCTATTCAATAAATTATATATGAATATTCCTATGTAAAACATCTGAATTTCACAAGTATTTGAACCACAAACTAGAAATTACATCCAAGCTATACAAATGGAACGAATAAAATTGTAAATGTACCCAATTAAAGTTAAGAGAACTATAATTTTAAACTTATTTAGGAGTACTTTTTCCTATATTCGTTTTGGATCTATCCATGAAATGTACATTTGTTAGTGGATGCCCAAAAAAAAAAAAAAAAAATGATGATGATGACAGCGCATTAATACATCAGCTTAAAGTCAATTTTTCCAGCTATCCAAAGCGCTTTTTTGCGTAAAGAAAAGCTTTGGCATAATTAAATATTGCTAAGCGCGGCAGAACTAGACAAGGAAATGTGCTTATTATGGTATTATCATGAAGCTACTAGAACTGAAGTGACAACAAGGACAAAGACAACGATGACGATGACGATGACGATGACGATGATAATGATAATAACGATGACGATAACGATGAGAACGGTATGTAACGGAAAACGGAAATTAAAATCCACATGCCGGCCAGCCTGTCGACAATGTGCCAAGTCGCATGTAGGAGACATCAATCCCCTTTCATCTATTCTTCTCTCTCACTCTCTTTCTCTTTCTCTATCTCTATCTCTCGCTTCTATTAGGACACACTTTATAGTCAAGACGTGAATGCGTGACATAAAAATAATACGCAAAAATAATATTAGCGGGATATATTCACGTTTAGAAGCAAAGGAAATGAAAAAGAATTATATTTATCTAAATCCAATAGAGAAAGTTTTTTAAGTAATTGTTGTGTTTCCAATCCATTTAAACTAATAAAAATACTTTTTGCTATTTACCTACTTTAAACCTTGATAAATAATTAAAATAAATACCGAAAGAGAGGCAGGAAGAGAAAGATTTACAAAATAGAGAAGATATAGAAGAAAAATATGTATGCAATATTTAATTAAATATTTCAAGTGTGCTCTCCCACTGTTCGAAAGCCGAGAGGTCCATTCATAATCATTTAGGGAGGAGGACCAGGAGTTGCTAGGAGAACAACAGAAGCGAAACTTTCACCTGAAAGCCTAGAAAATGCTTTCCTTCCTCCTTGTTCCTTCCCCATTTCTCATGGCTGTTTCCTCTCTGTTTTCTCTCTCGTTCTATCTTCATATACTCGTATATCTCTGCCTGTTAGAGACAAGTGAGTGAAGGTTCAGAATATCCTTCAGTCAGTCGTCATGACGCAACGTTTTCTTCTTTTTTTTTTGTTCTCTTTTCCCCTCCTCTGCATTTCATTCTGTCTACAGTTTTAGTTATTTTTTAATTTAATTTTTCAATTATGTACTTAATACATAATGCGATACCTTTGCTCTACCCACAGACACTCACCCACACACACACACACACACACACACACACACACACACGGCCCGGAAACGACCCAATAAGAAGAGCAACAACAATAACAATAAGATACGAGTAGAAAATACCCAAAGCACATAAGAATTTTGCAATTATTACAATGAGAATGTGGGCATTTTAGCTAAGAATTTTCGATGCTACATAATTGAGCAGTTAAATAACTTGTAAATTAATTAAAATTTAATTATTCGATAAGCTGTTACTAATGCGAGCGAGCACAAGCACGTAAGAATTTCCATAGACATTCATTGAATTTCAATATACGTATTTAGTAATAATTGTATAATAATCGTGTTCAATATAAGCCAAGACAAGGGTCACGAAAAGCTCCTGATAGTTTGAATGGGATTTAGTTTTGACCAAGTTTGACAAAGTAAAGTGAATCTATGCAGAAACAATTTTGGGATTCGAATTATATTTTATAGAATTCGACTGACTTAGAACACGCGTTTTATACTCTTGCACAGGGTATTCTAACCACGTTGAACCAGG
Organism: Drosophila repletoides; assembly: GCA_018150835.1. NCBI lineage: Eukaryota > Metazoa > Arthropoda > Insecta > Diptera > Drosophilidae > Drosophila > Drosophila repletoides. The sequence goes on along the minus strand of JAECWQ010000225.1, from coordinate 10,584,983 downwards.
CATCTCCGAGCCCATAAAGTTGACACTATTATATTATTAATCAGGACAATATGACAGGCTCCGTCTATTCGCCTAATGGCCTTTAGTGTCACAGTTTTTGAGTTAGGTGCATGAAACTTAGCATGCACCCTTCTTTCCGACCGGATCGGACAACTATATCATGAATAGTGTCATATTAGACTCTTATTTCATATATGAACAATGCGAATTTGTGAAAAAGTGAATTTATTGAAACCTTTATAGTTTCTTGAGTAATCTTGATTCACTTTGTATATTAGAAGTATTCTACTCCTTAAGGTGCATCAATATCGAACCGCTTTATTTTAAAATCAAAACCGGTTCGAGCCTGCGCATCGAAGCTATCAGAGTTTACATATAACTGATACTTATATTGTAATAATCCGCCACTTATTAAATTATTAATATTATTAAGTATATATTGAAATGAACAAAACACTCGCAGAGATCAACTTATTGCTCAAAATTTTGAAACCTTTTTAGAGCTATACGTAAAAGCGGTATTTAGAAGGTAAAACATATAATTGCCCAACGGTGGGACAGCGGTAACATCGATAGTGGTGCTGCGGTGGTTGTGGTTGGGGTAGAATTCGCTCAGTTGGAAGCTGGACGGGATTGGAAGGTGCCCCATATATAAAGTGTAGCAGATGTTTAGTGGGCGGGACACACCGCATGAAAAGCATAAATGAAAATCAATAAATAAAAATTTTATCGCCGAAGCCGGAGCCAGGGAGATGGAGCGCCCGGAACCCCAAACCCGGAGAGGTTACGTGTGCGTGTGTCTCTCAATGTGTGTGTGTGTGTGTGTGTGTCACAGGCTCACCGTTAGTGCAAATGGCAAATAAGCATAGAAGAAAAGAAGAATAAAAAAAAGAAACTAAAAATGGAAGCTAAAACTGCAAAACCGCCAAAACAAAATCAATAAAATTGTGTGTTTCTCTGTGTATAGTTGTAGGCGTGGAATGGGCGTGTGCGCACAGGGAACTGGGCACAAAGTGGGCGTTTTGGATATTGAGGGGTGTGGCTGTCTAAATGGTTGGCATGCTAATGCAATTGGCCAATAAATCACTGCATTAAACTGCATAAAAATGTAAGTCTAACCAAACGAGAGCTGACAAGAAGGACATTTAGTCAATCAAATCCATTTCAATACAAGTTGAGTGGCTGCCTCAATCAATCCATCAATCCATCAATCAAACCATCAACTAAATGGTTAAGCGATGACAATTTGCAATATGCAAAAATAAACAACCAAATAGTAGCAGAGTGGATTGGAAAATTAGCCAACTGCTAGTTATAAATAAATATGCACTTATATCTATGACAGGTCTGACATATAGTTTGATCGGGAGTGATTTACTAGTAGATACTACATGTTTACTACATAAATAGAGCCAATAGAGTACTACAGAAAAAAATGTTTGTGTACTCTGAAAAGATTGGAAAAGGTTTACTTCTTTTCCAAAATGTTGATAGCGTATGGGCTTGGAATTGAAATCAATATTTTTTGACTTCATAAACGGCATAGAGATAAGACGAGAAATAATCAATTATTAAGGTATTATTTAGAAGTAAAATGTGTAAATAATATATAAAAGCCAAATATCAAGAAATGTAAAATTCTGATTAAAAATAGGGAGCTTTAGGTATGACCAGAATATAAAACTTCTTTATTTTTAAACAGAAGTATCTCTAAGATAAGCTAGTTCAAAGATGTTAAGCAATTTTCTTTGCCTTCTTCTATGTGTTACAAACACTTGTACAGTTTACTTATACCCTTCTTCCACTCACCTGCTGGTTCCAGGGTATATAAACAAACCGATCGTATGAGGATTTTGGGGTTTGTTGTGGTCAAAGTTCTAGCAATCGTTTGGAAAAATGCAGATTTGTTTTGCTACTGTGCGCGGTTTAACGTGTGATTTATGATTGAAGTCGTGGCGACGGGGAGACAGGGAGACAAAGGGTAAATCTGTATACCTGAAGCATCATAAATCAATATGGGCGGAAAAAAACAATGCCAGCTGCTAGAAACAAACTCGAACTAAAGCATAAATAATATAAAGCAACAACAATCTACGATAATGAATGTCAGAGTGGCCGTCAGCGCCGGCGCCTCACCAAAAAAAAAAAAAAAGAGAAAAACCGGGAAAAAAATAACAATATAATAATAAAATAACACAAACAAGTGCAAATATGTTTACTAATCACTTAAACTAGGCATGCTTAAAACAACAAGCATACGTCTTTAGAGTGCTCGACTTGGAGATACTTTAGGCCCAAGTTTAAAGTAGCGTAACGATCATAAAAATAGTTTCGAAAATTACTTCTAAGTCTCACTCATTTAATACTAAATCTCGGAGAATTGTTTTCATAATTGCCGATTTAAAAAATAACTTCAGATTTATGTTGGTTTTCCAAATGGTGCAATTGATTTTGAATATTTTTGATATATAAAAAGCCACTGATAAGAGAAAACTAATGTAATATGATTTCAGTGGAGACCTTCAACTACATTCGCTGGCCTAATTATTGAATATAATATTATAAACATATTTTATGTTTTTATATTTTCAATAATATATTTATAAAACTTTCTTTTTTTGGACTCATTCTGGTTGGTTTTTCATTTCAATATCAGGTTTAGGTTTTGGGTTACTATTATTTTATTCAAGAGAATTCAAGTAAATATCTTTTATACAATCCCAACTGATTATCGGGATAGATAAAATAGCCCGAAAGGTATCTCTTTATTTTATACTTCTACTATCGGGATTAACAATTGTTAATCATGAATATGCATACTATAAATATATGTAAAAACTAAATATATATTCTTCCTTTTATCAATTTCAATAAATAACAAAGTATAGAAAAGGTAATAAAGAGCGTATGAGTAACGAGTCGCGGTATCGTTCGTTCACGTTTTAGCTCTCGTTCTCGCTCTTATTGTTAATCGCTGGGACGAGTACGTGACAGGTGATAGGTAAGTATTCATTTGAGAAAACTGTGACATAAAGTGATAATAAATATATACATATGCATATGTATATATATTTATATTCACATATGTATTACAAATTATTCAAAATGTCGATAAGCTCGCGTAGACACGTACAAATTCTTTGTGAATAGTTAAGCAAAGTAAAGTACGAAGCATCTGCTCGTAAATATTTGCAATATTTATGCATATTCGCAATTAAGTAAAAAAACATAAAAAAAAAAAAAAAAACAGTAAACTTGAGACGTGCGGAATACAAAATACTCTTGGATTTTAAATTTTCGTTTATCAACGAATTTATGAAATTTATTTATTAGTTATTTATTTCACGAGAAATATTCCCTATTTTCTTCCAAAGTTTCTCTTACTTCTAACAAAATTGTTTAGACCTTGGCTGCAAAACTGTTTTTAATCGAATCAGTTCAACACTGGTTAACCGATTGTTCTTTGAATTTGAACCAAATCGAAGCAGGTATCAAAACCAAAGCTAAACCTAAACCGAAACAATCGAACTCCATTCAAAAATCACTTAAGGATTAACAATTGCTTTTAAAATACTTGGAAATTGCTTAGAACAGGCCTCTTCAATTTTGAAACTATTATTTTCCAGTCAATTGAACATTATCTTAATCTTTTCAACAAAATGTTTTTTAAAAAATTCCAATATTTAAAAAAAAAAAAAACCAAAAAAATTCCATTTTACTGCTTCGATTAGCTTTCATAACGAGCGCAAAGGATTAAATCCAGTTTGTTCAAGTTTTTCCAAAATTTAAGTTAAGTACGAAGCAGCTTGTAAGCCACTGTAGATCCCTTTGTTTCCCAGCCAAGGAGCAAAGTTTTAAATCAAATTAAATTTTGCCTTAATTGTGGCTTCAAAATATTGGCCCACTGTTGCAGTTGGCAATGTTGCCGCACTTCATCAAAGTTCACATCCCAAGATGATAATAAACAAAAAGCACAAGAAAGAGAACGAAGTTGGAAGCTGCAGCTTCTCTCAGCTCGACACACACACACACACACACACACACACACACACACACACACACACACACACACACACACACACAACACACGCATGCAAACACACAAACAAAGTGTTGTCCTTTATGTCCCTTGGCAGTGGGCCCAAAAAACTTTTTGATTTGTTTAGGTAAAAAGTTGTTGCGTTTGGTTTATGCAAAGCGACCAATGTCGACGTCAATGCTGCTGCTGCTGCTGCTGACGCCGACGTTGGCAGTGGGGCAACACAGTTGTTGTTGTCATTTTCGATAACTCCCGTTCTCTCTCCTGCTATCTGCTCTCTTTAGCGCTGCTCTTCCGTTTGTTTACTATTTTTTTCCCCCCGCTTTTAATTTACGCGCAGCGTTACACCGGCCAAGCCAAGCAGCAAATAGAATTTCACTGGCAAAATAAATAGAGTATACATCTGTATGTGTGTTTATATGAAAATGTTGACCAGCAGAAAGTGGCGGAAGAGCGGGGCGATGGCGGGGGCGGGGTCGTGGGCTGAGCAGCTGCTGCTGCTGCTGCTGCTGCTGGCCGGTAAATTACATTTCTGAAATCAACGCTAGCAGCGCTGCCGATAGAGTTAAGCCAGCCGGTCCGCCAGGAGCGGAGAAGTGCGGCAACATCGCGCCGCATTAAATGACGCTCAATGAGCAGCAGCAGGCAACAGCACAATAACAACAGCGTCAAATGATCCCTGAGGCGTATTCCCATATTTTTTTAAGCAGGGTTTAAAAAAGAAATATGCTATATTTATTGTTGTAAGTTAATTCAAAGCAAATTAAGTTTTAACCTTCATTATTATTATTATTATTTTTTTATATTATTCTTTTTAGGTATTTATGCTCCATAATTTAAACCCATTTAATATAACCTTATCTTGAAATATTAATAACATGAGGATGTGGGAAAATTCTTCCCATGGAAAATGTTCTATTCAAAATTGTACATAATATTATATCAAAAAATGTATCGATATATGTCTGTATATCGAATCAAAATGACGAATTTTATAATCTGAAAATATTTAGAAACTAAAATAGTCGCGAAAGCAAACAGAAATTAACTAAGATGCTCTTTTTAATTAAAATAATTATAAAAAAAAAAAAATTTATAAAAATAAAATAATTATTTATAAAGCTTTCATTGAAAAATGCTTAATTTTCAAAAACATTTGTACTATTATTAATTCAAAGTTTTAGTCCAAAGTTTAACCCAAAAAGCAAAGTAGAATTGTTAAAGCTTCTTAATAAAGAAACAATTTTTTTTTTGTGACAATTCAATGATGTTTACTATGCTTGAAATACCGGGATAAGCCCCCCCACTGAGTACGCCACTGAGTGATCCATTCAACTTGAGTATAGTATGTCTGTGGGGCGGAGGGAGAATTGGGGCTTGGATGAATCTGCTCGCCGTTGTCTGCTATGGGGATGTGGGCTGGTGGGCGTGGCTGGATTTGTCGCTACCGTTTTACTGTGCTGAAAATTCAATTTGATTTGATTTGATTTTCGTTCTCGTTTTCGTTTGAATGCACAGCAGAGGCAGCAGTACAGCTAAACACGGAGGAAGGAGGAAGTAGACAACGGTGAAGGACCAGCAGCAAAAGCAAAGAAATGATATCAAATTAGTTGAAATAGAAGTAAAAAGTCTGCACTGGCTTCAGCTTGAGTTGAGTTTTGGGTATTTCGTTGCCAGGCATTGGCATTGGCATTGGGGAGGGGGGCTGGTGAGTGTGGAAGAAATGGAGAGTACAGAAGGGTCCGCCTTTAAAGCGACTCACTTAGTGTTGAAAAGTTTAAGAAACGACAACAAAAAGAGATCACAACTTGAAAAAGGTAGGGCAGTAGATGTACGAAATGGAACTAAAACACATTGTAAAAAGTTTGCAATGACTTTCCCTTTTTTAAGTAAATTTATTTAAATGCGATAAATGCAACTTTTTTGAAGGGAATCAAAGCAATGAATTTACTATATAACTGGAAATTTGTATATACATTTTATTTAAAAGAAGCCTTCAAATAAAATACATTTTTATATTGGATCTATATAAAAATTGGTTATCATTTCGTTTCGAAATGACTAAGCAATAGATAAAAATAAATGTAATTTTCAAAGCCACAAATTGCTGCGCTTAAGAACTAAGCTTTTAAAGCTCAGGGTTCACTGATTTTTGATTGAAAATGTTTTAAAATATAAACATTTTCATTACATTTTTTTAAATTAAACTATAAAATTAAATATAAGTTAAAGAAAGAAAATTTTAATAGTTTAAAGTTATTGTAGAACCAAACCAAACATGTTGTTGGAGTGGAGAAATTATTAGGATCCCTTGAAAATATTCAGATATTAGAAGTGGGCTATAAGTTACAGTTAGTTGAGCTTAGGGGAAGTAAAGAAAATTGCAATTAACAGTTATGAGATATGAGAAAAAGTGATCAGCGACAATGATTTTAAATAGGTCAAATTATCAAAAAGGACCCCAAAGAGTGTAAATATTATTAAGCAGGGCGTTAAGTCCCATCGATATAGCCATACTGATCTGCCTGTTTGTTCGTCTATTTAAGCCAGTCGCTCGGCTTTTGAGCTAAGAGAATGAAATTTGATAACGATCCTTCCTTTTGTTTCATATCTTGAATATGTCGATACCCTTCGGCAGTATTAACTTTATCATGTGGCTGATATAGGAACAATCTTTCGAAAAGTTTTTATGTACAGTTACATAAGTGTTGAGTTACATACATATATATGCTGTCAAGATCGAGCTACTACACTATCTATCAAAATAATAAAAATATGTTAAGAAAATTAGCATATGCTTACTGCACTCTGGAAATCATCTATTTTAAAATTTGTTTGTCTGCATAGAAGCATTGAAGCAAAGAAAAGAACAAAAAAAAAAAAAAACACATGGTTGCTTTCAACTTGTTTCTACATGCATAGTTTATGCATTAGAAAGAGTATGCAGTATTCGCTATGCTCTTTGCTCTTTGCTTGTTTTGTTCTGTGTGCGTCTCTTTTGCTTTCTCAAGTGCAAATACAAATTTGAAGCAACCAGCCACGCGACAATTTGGGAAGACCGATGTCAATTTAGCGCCGTTTTATAAGGCGGCTGTGCACACACACACACACACACACACACACACACACCAGCACGCATGTGGAGAGAGACTCACACACACGCACATAAGCGAGTACTCTGCGTACTTGGGCGCTAGACACGATTTTCATTGAGTTGTGTTCTTCTTCTTCTTCGTTTTGTTGTTGCTACTTTTCATTTAACGTTTTCGCATTTACGGGCCGCAATAAAAATCAACAGTTTTTTTTTAAGTGTCGTTTTTTTTTTTTTTTTTTCTTGGTTGGCATTTTTTTTTATCGCGTCTCGACCACAATAATTTTAAAACATTAAAATTTTTGCCATGAGGTCGTTTGAAGCTTTTTGTTTTTTGTTTTTTTTTTTCTCTTCTAATTAATTTTTTTGAGCGGCGCAATTGTTGTTATTCTTTTTGTTGTTATCTTACGCTAGTTTGCACTTTTAGTAGTTTGCTCTCTTCTTTGCTTCGCTTAGCATGTTCTCTGATTCCCGCTCTCTCTCTCTCTCTCTCTCTTTCTCTCTGTCACGAGCGTGAACGCTGCTGCTAGAGCTCTGCTCTTGCTGCGTTTTGTTTATTTGTCTGTTCCACTTGTTTTTGTCTTTCGCCTTTTGCACTTATTCATTGCAATTTTTATTTTTTTTTATTATGTACACTCTGCGAATTAGTCGCTTGATTGGCCATTAGCTGATGTTGCTTGCCTTGTGTACCCTTTCCCGCCCGTCCCACACCCGGTACGGCCGCATAGCGTTCCCCTCCGCTAACCCCTTCGAGCAAACCGTAAAATTTATCACGCACAAACAAATAAAATTATAAAATTTCAAATTTCAAATTTTCGCGCGCGCGTTTATTATAGGTTTAGACGAACGGCTTGTTTGTAATTTTGTCCTTCTTTAGCAATAAATTAATTTATATTAATAATTAATATATGTTTGTTATTATAACATTTTTTTTTTTATCAAAATACAAAATTTTTCATAGGAAAAGTCACACGAACTGCCGCACGAGCGAAGTTGCTTATACGTTATATGATGAAAACGAAACAGCAACGACGAACGAACAAACGCGTTCAAAACGGCGAGCAAGAAGCAGCAGCAGCAACAGCAATAGCAGCAGCAGCAGCAGCAGCAGCAGCACTTAGCAGCAGCAGCAGCAGCGTAACGAAACGAAACGAAACGAAACCAAAACGAAGTGTAATATAAGGCACACGAAGCTGACGCAAGACGTGACTGAGAGAAACATAAAGAGCGCGAGAGAGTGAGACATATAGAGACCAAGCAGGCGGCCTGAGAGCGGCGCCATGCGTGAGAGCTTTGTCGCGTGTTCTGTTTATGGGTGGCACTTTTGGGTGGCCCAACCTTTTATAACGTGTTCTAGCATAATGAGTGCCAATGCGAGAGCATTTGGCAATTGAAATTGAAAGTTGTACAGTCAAGCTGCACTACAGCGAACATTATTTTCTTATGCCAATGCGAAGGCTTTTGGCAATTTAAATTAAAAATTGTGCAGTAAAGCCACATTATAGCGAACTTCCTTTTCTTCATATCAATGCGAGAGCGTTGGGCATAGTTGTAGAGTCACACTTCGATATGGCGAACTTACTTACATACCCATATAACAGACATATCGAGTGTGTGTGACTTAGTGTGGCTTGACTGTAATATAACGGCAGTGGCGGCGGTGACAACAGCGTCAGCAAGCAGCATCATTCGTCTTGCACGAAATTCATCATCAAACAGCTGCCGCCGCATTTATAGCATTCTCTATCCTTTCATTTATCGCTTGCTGCGTTGCTGCGTTGCTGCCCGCTTTTCTCTTATTCTCTCTTTGTTAAATAGCGGAAATCCAATTACAAGCAGAGAGCAGCGACAGACCAAGGCAGACACAGCGTCGACGACAAAGCTTGCAGCTTACACAAGTACAATGACTTGACGCCGCCACTAACACACATACCAATACACACCAATACACACCAATACACACCAACACACACACATGCATACAGAAGGACAATAGCGGATAAAAGTTGCAAAAGAAATATCGAATTGGCAAATTAAGGTAAGGCTCTTTGCATTTGATACAGGTAACACAGTGCTAAGAAAACTTGCCAAATAATCGTGATATAGAAACAAAATGTATGGATATGTTTCAGTTCTGTGCTCAATCCAATGGGGAATTTCCTTGTATGATTTGTTTTGACGGTTTTCGGAACGCAACCCATTGCTAAAAAATCATTTTAGTAAAAATTAAATTACATATTTTCTTCCAATCGAAACTTAAAGTTTTTTGAAGTAAGCTGAATTAAGCAATTTTCTAGTGGTTGAAATATAAAATAAATTATTTTAGCAACAAAGTTAAGTTTCAAAAATTGTGAAGATAAAATTTTCGAGTTATTTTTATTTATTTTTTAGTTATTACTGTAGAAACAATTATTATACATTTTTTTTTGGGCTGTACTTGACACAGATCGTGTGTTTTATTTATTTTTGAGTTTATTATTAATTTTATTAATGCGCTGCGTTGTGCGCTAATCTTGCACTGTTGTAACTGCTTCTTCTTTATCGTTTATCGCATTGTGATAAAAAAAAAAAACCAAAAGAAAGGCAACAATTTTGTTTTATTTGCAGCTACAAAGTGTGCCGACGATTTTTATCAGTAAACAGAGCACGAGCGCAGCAGAGCAGTAACAGCAGCAGCAGCAGCAGCAGCAGCAGCAGCAGCGGCAGTCAACAACAACAATGATCGCAGCCGCCGCATGCGCTTATCAAACAACAACAAACAACGGCACCTGACGGACCGGCCCCCCTGCAGACAATACAAAAACACACACACACACACACACACACACACACATACACAGAGAAACGCACAGATGAAAACGGCATATCCGAAAAGGAGCACAAAACAGAATGAGGAAGTGCGAGAATGTGAGTGACTGAAGGAGAGCAAGAGAGTGACGATGCAGACGGTGTGAAGCTGGAAGCTTTTACTGCCTTCTGCTTCTTATTGGGATTTGTTGCGGTTGTTCTTGTTGTTTCTCTTTCCTTTGAAGTGATTGACAAGTTTGAGAGATTTTACATTTTACACTATAAATAAAAGCACAGTTAATTTGAATTCACACAGGAGAGTAACAAAAACAAAATGAGCGTATGTGTCTGGCAGTGGCAGTGGCAGTGGCATAAGAAAGGGGGGTTTTTGGAGCTTACATAACACAAGTGGATTTTTAATTTTAGTTAAAAATTTAACTATTAAAAAGCTTAAAAAAATTTGGAAAATATTTAAATATTCCAAAATGTTTATAAATAAATTTAATAAAATTTTTATTATCGCAGTTGTTTGAATAAAATTGTTCGTGTTCTAAAACTTCGTTAAAATATCGAGTATTTTAAGTCAAAAGCAGCGTCAAAGGAAACTGGTCAGATTTTTTTGGATTCACGATATGTATTAAAAATAGTGGGCTTATGCATGACTGATTAGAAAGCTTGGCGTTATTACTTAAATATACAAAATAATATATAAATAACTTGAAAAATGTAGTATAAAATTAACTTGAATCACCCCTCAACCAAAACAAAAATAATGCGTGCTTATGCCAATGGTGTGTGACAACCTTGAACTTTGACCTCACGCCTGCTGGAGCCGGCTCGGCTATATGTACAAGCATTCTAATCTGAGCCTAAACATTTGATTGACCTGCTTGTGCGAATACAGCCTCTCCTTTATCATCCCCTTCAACTTGTGCACGTCCCCCATTTGACGATATGTGACGACAGTTCTTTTCCTTCATACTCTTTCTCACATCCTCTCTGCCTCTCTCTCTCACTCACTCTTTGTATGTTTTTGCATTCTCGTTGCGCGCATGAGATGAAGGAGACTGATGGACGCTAGATTAAAATAGAATGAGAAATGGAACTGGAACTGGAACTGGAACTGGAACTGGAACTGTGTGGATGGCTAACTAATAATTAGTCCCAAGGGGGTTTCATAGCAACGAGTGCCACTCGACCATTAGGCCGACGAATCTGTGACTGATTCGACCGTGGGAATGGAGAGGGAGTGATTGCGGTTAATGGTCAGCTAGAGTCTTGCGCTGATTACAAAACCAAAAACAAAATCCCAAATATCGATGGGGATGTAGAAAAGCAAGCAATGATTTACAGCAAATCAAAAGGAAATCAAAATAGGAAGCCTTTTTCCGCACACCGAAGTTTTAAACACTCTTCTAGATCGTCCTTGGAGTGTATATAAATTAAGTGTTGCTGGAGAGCATACATTTCTTATGACTAATAAATTATATAGACTATAAAGATAGGTATGTATATGGATTCTGGGAGAAAACGAGATTACCGTACAATTTTAGGTGAGTTTGGGATTCTTTAAATCTAGTTAGCCAGAAAGAGACAAAGCAAAAGACAATATGAGTATTAATTGATTAAATACTTAATTACTCAGTAGTATTTTAATTCCGACTTCTACACAATTCGTAATAGAGTTGTAGTTGTAAACTTGGCAAGGGTATAAAGAAGGCAACGAATTACAGAAAATCGAATGAAAAATGAGAAGCTCTTTGAGTGCCCAAGTGATTCTAGATACTTACCTTAATTAATTATACTGCTTATTTATGCATTAAATTGCATTTCTATGGATAGTTTCAGCGAGCCAGTGCAATCAGCTGGGCATAGGAATTTGCATTTGTCTTGGAAAGCTTGAGTGAATTCAGAGAACCCGTTTGAACACCTGATTTCTGTTGATGGGGTTTTCTTTCGACAGGTTTATTTTAAATTTAAAAAGATTAAGAAATTTAACTAATAAAACGAAATATTTAATTGCTTTAAGTTATGGTTACAATCGGCAAAAAACGAATATATAGAATATATAACGAAGTTATAGAATCGGTTGATTTTTAAACAGCTTTGGAACTGGTATTATTAAAGGATTCGAAAGAACTTTTGTTTAAAAAATGATAAATACTTATATATATATACCCGGAAGTTGAAAACATTTTCTTTTTGACCTGAAAGAAATTTCTGTGACACTTATATAAGATTTTAGGCTGGATTGAAAGTTAGTTGAAAACCACATTAAAGTAAATTTTGTAAATTATTTTGAGAAATATATGTATAGATCTTTCTTTACTTCCTTATCACAATGTATTCTTAGTTCTTTTTCCAAATAATTCAAGACAAAAGCAGTTGAGAAACGTTTGCGAAAATATTAACTTATAATTAAACTAACTAAAAAGGGAATTTATATCTAAGTTCAAATAAGAATTTCGGGGAATTTTGAATTTCATTAAAATAAATATAAATATATATTTTTCTAAAATGATCTAAAAACAAAGCTTAAAATGAAATTTATACCACAATTCGCGGAATTAAATATTGGCTTAAAGCTCATGCAAATTAAGAAATTTCTTGGAAAATTCAAATGAAAAATGTGAAAGGATTTATAACTGAATTAAACATTTGACTAACTAACTATTTTTTGGAGAGAGTTGGGGGGGGGGTTCCCACTAACCTTGTTGGTGAATTACGGAAATTGTAGCAGCAACAGCAGAATGAGCAAACCATATACACCAAAAAATTAATGCTGCCGCACCACGTTGATGTGGTGGCTGTAGCCGATGCGGATGCGGATGCGGATGCTGAAGCCGAAGCGGATGTGCTGCCCGTAGTTGTATTTGTATTTGTATTCGTATTACAATTGCTGCAATCCTCAGTCGCAGTGCCGGCTGTGGCGCTGCTGCTATGCCGACGGCTTGCAGCAATATGTTCGTTCTCTGTCGTTGTTGTTGCCTTCTCTGTCCAACCACCGGCACAGCGTCCAGCGGCGGCGTTTAGCGCAGTTTCAACAATGATCGATGCCGTCGACGATTTGCGTCGCTGCGCTGCTGGCGCCGCCGTATCGTTGTTAGCGTTTGACGCTACTGCTCCTGCTGCGGTATGCTTTAAGAATTTACTCAGTCGACGCGCTGCCGACGTATGCGAACGAGAGTGGGAGTGAGATTGATGAAAATGTGTGACGCCGGCACTGCTCCCCAACGCTGGCGGTGCGCTGCACGTGGACCGTTTGCGTTGCTGTGATGCTGCTGCCGCTGCTGCTGCTGCTGCTGCTGCTGCTGCTGCTGCTGCTGCAGTGGGTGCTGATGCTGTTGGCACTAGCAGCGACGTTGAATGCAGCGTATCATCAACAAAGCTGATTTGCTTCCACTTCTTCTTCTTTTTCACTTTTCCGGTAGCTTTTAATAAATGTCTTGTTCTAAATGTTGGTGTTTGTGTGGATGCAGCTGTTGTAGTTGTTGTTGTTGCTGCTCCTGCTGCTGTTGCTGCAGTTGTTGGTGTTACTGCCGTTAAACTATGGCTGCGCCGTTGACGCGCTGCACCTGCTGCTGCTGCGGCGGCGGCGGCGTTGTCGCCTTTGGCCGCCAGTTCAAAATTTTGCCGCTAACTTACGCACACATGCACAGACACAAACACACAAGCACACACAAATACACACAGAGCGACGCACACACACTCACGCACGCGGCGCACGGCGACGACGTCGCGGCATTTGATAAGCGGCTGTTGTTGTTATTATTATTATTTCTGTTGCCGCTGCTGCTACTGCTGCTGCCGTCGCTGTTGCTGCTGCTGCTGCTGCTGTGTGATTTGCGTTGATTTATGATTTTAATTTAGATTCTTTTTTTTTTGGTCTATGGTCTTCCCCACCCGCTGTGTGCTTCGTTCTGCGTTTCTCTGTTGTTTTATGTAATTTTTGTTTGCTTTGTGCGCCTCTTTCTTTGGCGGCGTCGTCGCTGATGCTGCTGCTGCGCCGTCCCGCAGCGCTGCCAAGCACTTTCGTTCGACACAACAAAAAAAAAAAACCAAAAAAAATATTGTCAAAAAACTTTTAAGAGCTCTTTTGTTTTTTTTAATTTTTTGTATATTTTTGGAAATTTTTTAACTTCTGTTTTTTATTATTTATAATTTTTAGCGCGATACGGTTTGTTGTCTGTCACAAACACAAACAAACATGTACGCACGCAGACACACATGTACGGAGTAGACGACAGCGACGCGACGCGCTCTCGCGATGCTCACAGCTGCAGCGACCGCACAACACTGGCCCCAAAACGAGCCAGCGACGCGCGACGCCAACGTTTTGTATGGGAGCAGCGACTGAGACGTCAACAGAGACGTCAACGTCAACGTCAACGACGACGACGCGTAGCGAGCATGCGAGCGACTGAACGACTGAGCAACCGACGAAGCGACCACGCACGCCGCCAAAAGCTAAACCCAAAAAAAAAAATACCCAAAGCACGCCAACGGAAGCTGTGTGGAGACTGAGCGGCGCTTTGCTGTCGCTTTTTCTATGTTCTACTATGCCGTTCTAACTGAATGAAGTGCGCAAAAATAGTAGTAGACGTTGGCGTCGGCATCGGCATCGACTTCGGCACCGGCGTCGACGTTGGCGTTACTGCTGCTGCTGCTGCTGCCGCTGCTGCGTAGGCTGTGCATTATTCTCAAAGCTAAAGATTTACATAGAAGGAGGCTGCTGCTGCTGCTTAGGCGCAATATTTACGATTGACTGCCAATAATTGTATTGTTATTGTCGATGATGTTGTTGTTGTTATTGTTGTTGTTGTTGTTGTTGGTGTTGCTGCATGCGCAGAGAGCAGGCCGACTGCAATTTTGACAAACTGCTTCACATTTACTTTTTTTTTGTGTGTGTTGTGTTTTTTGCTGCTTCTTATCGGCTGCTGCTGCTGCCGGCGTTGCTGCTTCTGGCATAGTTGTAATTGCTTTTCATTTGCTGGACTCAACGTCAACAACATAACTACGAGAGATAGTGAGCGGCAGAGAGAGGGAGAGAGCGTTAGCGGCCAGCAGCAGCAGCAGCTCTAGGCAAAAAAGCCGTTAGTTGTCTCCCTCTGTCGCTTTCTCTCTTTGCGCAGCTGCGCGCTCTTAGGCCCGTTGCTGCTGCTGCGTTGCCAAAGCCAGCGCCGCCGCTGCTGCTATCATAGCATGCTGCCTGCTTGTTGTTTTTGTTATTGTTGTTGTTCTTGTTGTTGCGCATTGCACTTGAAAACTTCATTTACGCATTGCTTTCCCTTCCTCATACAGTTCAGCCCCTCTCTTAATCCGTCCCACCACACCGCCTCTGCGTTCAAATTTCCATTTGCCATGGATCCGCCTAAGCTGGGTCAAGTGTGGGGCTTGGGCGCTGGTCTGCATCTGCTCCTCCCGCTGCTGCTGGTTGCTGTCTTTGCTAACACTATCCAACAAAGATTATTTAAAGCCCGCCTAGTTGATCAATAGAAATGATGCTAAGCCGCATTTAATTCACATTTCGAACCGGTTTAAATCTTCTGCTTAACCGTTTAAGCCACATTTTAAGCCAAGTTTAACTTAACTTAATTTTAATTAATGAATTATAAAATTAGTTTAATACTTTCCAATCCCAAAAAGTATGCTATACATAATTCTAAAAAATTTCGAATTTTAAAAAGAAGTTAAGATTGCTTAGCAATTTTGAAATCATTTTATAACGATTAACAGATCCTTTAATAATTTAAAAGCGGTTTTTAAGTTTCTCAGTGTTCAGATATTTAATAAAAAATAAGAAAATATCATAGATTATATAATATTGGAATACTTGTTCAAGTTACAAAAAAATGTCGCATAGAGCGAATGGAATATAATTTAATATATTTGTGGTTTTTTTTTAAGTTTCAAAAGTTTTTTGGGGTTGAACCTTATTTTAATTAAAATAGAGGCTTAGGATTCAGTTCAGGTTCAAGGATTAGGCTATTTTCATAGTTTCGCTTCACGGTTCGCTTCAAGGGATTCAAAAATAAATAAATAATTATGTATTCAATTTTCATTATTTAATTTTAATTATGATTAATTTCTCAGTTTCAGTTTTTCTCTTTGAACCAGAAACTATATATATATTAAAAATCGAACCGGTTTGGGTTCAGTTTTGAAGAGTGGAAGCACCCAAAAAATTCCCGACCCAATACGTTTTTCATTCTTGTTGTGCAGTGATATTGGTTTATCTTTGAAAAAATTACACAGCATTTTGAACGTTTATTGAAGTTTGTGTTCTTCAGTGTAATTAGCCGTGTGCCATTCGGCAATTCTGATTAGAAGATTACTTAAAACACCTCTCAAAGTTTTCCCAGTCAAGAGAATTCACTGGGGGCCATCAGTTTTGGGTAACTTTATATGCCTGGCTACAAGTGAACCACGGGCCATGGGTGGTGCAGTTGGTTGGCATTTCGTTATTGGCTCTTGAGTGGGTTCAGGTGCGTCAGTGGAAAGTTTCAAATTTCTTGCTTTGCGCGGCAATCTAATAAGAATGAAAGAAAGAAAGATGCTACAATCAGCGACGTGCGACCTGCGACCTGCAACCTGCGAACCGGCGACCCGACCGACCCCTGACCGCACAGCCCCCTACCATCCGATGGGCTCGCATTGCAATTATCCACCGCTTGTTTCTCAAGGCCAGAGTTATACTACATCAGCGCTGAATGTGAAGCCCCGCAAAACTTGGCCGAAATGAAAATTGCCTGCAGTCAGGGAATGAAAATCGAGAATTTTCTACTTGAATCAAGAAAAAACATATAAGCATTCAAAAGTTGAGTGCGTTCAGATTTCCCAAAAATAGAGAAGAATTCAAGTTCTTATTCTCATGATATTTTCAAGGATGCGAAACAATTCGAATCTGAGCTCCTTCGAGCCGGTTGGGTTCGTTGATTCGAACTTATATAATGAAAAATAGTTTAAAGTAAATATGATTTTCGAATTTATCGATAAACATTAATTAATCAATTATTAAATAATTGAAGTTTTCAAGCTAATTCAAGGACTTATTGAATTGTTTTTATAATTGTTTTTTGAAGAGTCCCTATCCAAATTAATAATGATATAAAGTTGATATATATCTGAATTTAAGCTCTTAAACGCACTGGAAAAGAGCATCTAATAGTTCTCATGTTCTCCTTTGGGCTTACTCTAAACATTTTACTATTTTTACTCTATGTTTTCTGCTTTAACAAAGCAAAAAGGCAGAAAAATAAATAAAAAAAAAAGAAGAACAGAAACTAAATAATGAATGGAATATGGGACCCAAGAGGCAGTCGCTTTACAGAAACTCGTCGTATACTCGTCTACTACAGTAGATACACACAACAACAAAATTAAGACAACAACTACAATAATATTATACAAAGCTTCAGCCGGTTTCGTCTGTTTCGCTTGTTTCTAGTTGTTGTGCCAGATTTTTGAACCATTACAGATGTTAATAGAAGTTTTTTATCTGCAATTTATAATTTCCCATTTTTAAACTGCTTCGAACCCTGATTCGAGCCATACAGTTCAAGTTTAAGAGTTTCCGTTCGAGAATTTTCCTATTTTTTTTCTCTTTAACCAAATAAGAAGAAGACAAACCAAGAAGACAACTATGACCAAAACGGTATTTTATTTCGAAATCGGTTAAGTTTTGACAAAGTTATGAAGCGTAGGTGATTTCCAAATCAAAATAATTGTCATTTTTAGACTGCAACATTAACTAAACTAGTTTTTTATAACAACTTTAACCATTTCTAATCGATTAAACTTGTAATCTTAGGGCTTGTTTTTTAACTCTAGAATTCTAGAACCATTCAAAATTGCTAAGATTTCACACGTTTTCGTAATTTCAATGGGCACTAAACAATTTACATTTTTCATAATTTCTCTTTTTTTTCGTCTATCTCTTTCTATGAATCACATAAGCTTGGGCTTGGATTCTTCTTCTGCACCAGATACTGCCAATTATACTGGAATCATAATTATATATAGCTGCCATATTCGGAATGGTTGGAACAGCAACAAACAAATTATTTTATAAGAAACTTTTTTGTTTCTCAAGATATCTCAATCAAAATAAATGCTGTTCGGGGAATTATTTAAATCTGATCACTATTTGATATAGCTAAAGATTCGTAGAAAATATAGATTAAAGATTAATCAAAAGCTTTTAGATTTATATTGGGAATCTATATAGGAGCTAAAGTTCGAAAGAATTAAAAAACATAAAAAACGTCGAACCAATACAATTGGCGTTAGAGTTTGATCTAAAATCAGATGCGAAAATGAATTCGAACCAAAGCACATCGAAGAGCTTTTTTTACATAGTAAGCCAAATAAAAATCTTAGTTTTATATATATTATGTGCCTGATATATCTGCTAACTGAAAGGGTATTGAAATCTGCGGTGTGTTGTTGTCAATTTCCTTTCTTTCTGGTAATTGTTTTTGTGTAATATTTGCAATTTCCTGCGCTTTGAACTCTGTTCTCATATGAGAGATCTTTAAGTGAATTTGTGTATGTGTGTGGGTGTGTGTGTGTGTGTGTGTGTGTGTGAGTGCTTGTGTTATGGCCATGGCATACAGTCAACTCTTTTCTGCAGTTGCAGCTGGCCAGCGGGTGGGCGTGAAATGGCAGCCAACAAATTGCATACGTTTTAAAATATATTTTTCTCTCTATTATACCCTTGCAGAGGGTATTATAATATTGTCACAAAGTTTGTAATGCATTGAAGGAGGCATCTTCGACTCCATTAAGTATATTAAGTATATATTATTGATCAGGACGACGAGACGAGTCGATATAGCCGTCTCCGTCGGTCCGTCGGTCCGTCGGTCCGTCGGTTCTTCTGTCCTTCTGTTTATATGCAAATTAGTCTCTCAGTTTTTGAGCTATGTGAAAGAAATTTGGTATAGAGCCTTCTCTTTGTTGCAGTCAGCACATATGTCGGAACCGGCCGGATCCGACATCTATATCATAGAGCTGCCATAGAAACAATCGATTGAAAATATCTTATTCAAATCAGTAAGGGTATGTAATGTTCGGCGCTCCGAAGATATCCTTTGCATACTAGTCTTTTTCTTTGTGCTGCTACTGCAAAAGTTGCACTTGATAACAAACAGGCAGACTGCTGCCTTCCCACAGGTTGGGGGCAGGTCCTGGCTGGCTATCGGCCCCGCCTATAAGGCGGGGTGCAGGAAAGGAGGTGCGCGTAAGTCAACAAGCAGCTGCAGCAAACGCCCCCAAAGTTAATCATAAAAACTGCAAAAGCGAAAAAATTCCAAGGTTCAATGTGTTGCTGATTGTTTTTCCGTTTGGCATTTGAGCTCCGCCCTTCGATCGACAGGCGTACCACGCCCCCAACTCAAAACCCTAACAGAGCCCCTCCAACCAGTTGCGCCAGTTCACACGCTGCGTATACGCAACATTTTAAATTCTCTTACTAAGTCAGCTTATTGTTTGTTATTTATGTATAATGGGCGGCCATCAAGGCAGAATATGCCGGGCTGTTGGGCCCATTAAAGTGCCACTTTTTGGCCAAAACAGAAAGCCGTTTAAACACTGTTAAATCATTGTTTGCTTACCGGCAAATAGTAGCGAGTATACCCAGCCAACTGATAGAGTCAACGAAACACTGTTCAACTTACCTGTAAAGAGACAAAAATAATTACACAATGAAATTAGAAATTTTGATTAAATTATATTAAAAGTATAGACCAAAACATAATTTAATTAGACTCAAATAACATACTGCATCAGCTTTACAAAAGGTCGAGCTTTAAGGGTTTCACTGCGCACTAACACAGAAAGCTCCACACGTTTATCCATATGGCTTTGCTGTATAAATACTTGGCTAAATAAAGGTAATTCAATTTTTAGGAAATAAACTTTAATGCTTTTAAATTTTAATACGCTTGCAAAGTGCATTATAATTTTGTCTCAAAATGAGTAATGCACTGAAGGAGGCATCTCTGACCCCATAAAATATATATATATATGACAAGGACGACCACACGAGCGGACATAGCCATGTCCATCTGTCCGTTAGTTTATATGGAAAGAAGTATCAGTTTTTGAGTTAGGTGAATGTAATTTGGTACGTAGGCTTATTTTTTTATGTCGGAACCAGCCGGATCGGACAACTATATAATATAGCTTCTATAAGAACAATCGGTTCAAAAGTTATTGGACGGAAAACTTTTTTAATTTTTAATGTATATTGATCAGTTAGATACATTAATATGTTTGCTAAGTGCACCCAAAAAAATAATAAGTTAGGACTACTATACCAAATAGCTTTCATATTCGAATCTGACTTAAACACATTTTTTTTTATTAGTTTCAAAATATTAAAGGGGGGCTTAAGACATGTATTATTAGTAGATTAATTGCTAAAATTGCATGGATTATGTTATGTTCTTTCTTTTATTAATTTCTGTTTACAGTTTTAAAATTTTGTTTTTTTAATACTTGCTGCTGGAAACATAAACTTTTAATTTTCCCATTCGATTACGTGCTTTACGAAAAGCTTTTGAGCTTTCTTGAAAAGTGACAACACAAACCACATGTGCTATATAAAAGCTTAGAAAGCTTGTTAGTATACTAAGCTTTTTGTTAAAGCTTCTGTGTCTGCACTAAACGAAAAGCGCAGTGGTGAAAAGTACTTTCAAAAGCTTTTGATTCAAAGCTTATTAGTTTTACAACAGTTTTTCAACCACCCTGAAAATACTTTAAAGGTTTTATGCCTGACCAGACATTTTAATTGAACGTTGGGCCATCTCGACGATGCCTTAATGCGCATTAATGTGCATTATGTAATTACAAACTTAAGACTCAAAGGTAGCAAAGCGTACAAGAAGAAATAGGTCGACCCACCAATCCACTCAACCTTCCACTACCACCCCACAGCAACCCCTCCTCCCCCCAGGACAAACAGCCCCAAAAAGTTGTTGACACATCGAACGAACGCCAGCTGCGGACTGTATGTTTCTTCAGCTCTCAAATGTTTGCAGGTAAAAAAAAAGAGCGAATTTTTCCTGATTTATGCCTTCCTCCATTTTTTGTTCGACTTTTCATACCCTTGCAGAGAGTTGTATAATTTTGTCACAAGAGATATCACTATGTCTTATAGCACTATATAACTATGTGTTATATTTCTTACGATTTCTTAATTAAAAATACAAGATGTAAGAGTAAATTCTAAATACGTACGAAAAACTATCAATTAAATTATATAAATTTCACAGCAATTTTCATATGATTTTTCATTTCCGTCAAGGGTATTTAATCTTCAACGTGATTGCTGTGTTATTTGTTGTTTTCTTTGTGAGCTTGGTGACTTTGTTGAAGGTCCTTACGTGTGCTGTCCGTCCCGAGCATTGTTGCACGTGCTTAGACTGATGCAACAGAACGTTGCATACTTTGTGGCTGCTTAGCCCTAAGCGCTACCGATTTTCAGACAGTAACGTGTACTAAAGCTCGGAAATCTCTGCATATCCCTGTCTTCTGCTCTATGGGTCCCTCTTCCTCTTCAGTGCTTGTGCCTTACCTTTCGATTTCCCTTTCGTGTAGTCGCCTTTACTCCCATACACTTATCAAGTCAGTCTGTGCAGCTGCCGTCCAACTGCCAATTGTTGTGGCTCGCTTCGTATGCGTAATACTAAGTATTTCATTTGTAATGTTTTTTTTCATACTTTGCAACCAAAGGGAATGGTTGAGAAAGAGAATAAAAAGTATAAAAATACTTGTTTAGTCAAAAGAAATAGAGGCACCGATGTGGCGCTGTCCGTCTTCCTCTCTGTCCGTACTTAAGTATAAACTCATCGATCTTAGCCATTATTGAAGCTACTCACACCCAATACTGGTATTTAGATTCTTATTCATTCAATTTTCTATACCCCTTTCTTCATTTTGGAGGTTAAATAACCCCAAATATGTAGAAAAAGAAGAAATCTTTTCAGGGCCAAGTAAAGTCCAGTAACTTTAAACCGACAATTATAGAGTAATCCCTAGTCGAGCAGTCTAACTTGTTTTTTGCCCCCTGTTGTAATCCATATAATGAGGCGTATGCATACTTTATGCTGCATTATATGCTAATTAAAACTGTTAAGAAGAACCAATTACCACGTCTACTGTTGTATAATGGGAAATTTTCTATTATTTTAAGTAATATTTCTTTAAGTGCACATTGGAAATTTTCGGAAATTTAAACTATTTAATTAAATATTAAGGCTATTATGGCCAGTTATGTGAAATATCAAATAAATGAGTAAAAATATAGAATTTTATAATATTCTGTTGAGAAATATATGACTGACAGCAAATAAAGCGACCTACTAAGCCTTCTACTTATCTAGTCTTAATGTTATATGACATTAGATTGAGTGTCTTCAAACAATTTCCACGAAAAAATGTGCTTTTCGAGGCGAGAATTCATTCTATTGTGCGGCGACTCGCCTTTCTGCAGTTAATTGAGCAGACGTACACTTGTGGTATCCTTGGCGACCTTTTCACAGCTTCCTTCATTCAATCTCACCTTTTCCCGCCAACCCGCCAACCCGCCAACCCGCGCTTCGCGTCTTGCGCGTTATTCGCGCAAAAATGCTTTCATTATCGCCAAGAAGTATGCAACACGAATTTAATATGCAAACAAAGGCACGAGCACTGCTGGCATGTAAACAAATGTTTGGGCTCTCGCGAATGTCTTAAAAGGGTTTCCTTAGCCAGGCCCAGATAAAGAACCCAAGACCCTGGTCTAGATCCCTCTGCACCCGCATATTCTCACTTTGTGTCTTCTTTTTGTGTTTGTTTTTATACTCTGCATATAACAAACAAACGAGCATATTAAAATTGTGTAAAATTTGCCGACATCAATAAAATATATGTATTCTTCTTCAGAGAAGTCGATTAAGCCAAGTAAGGCGCTTAATGGTTTTACTTAGCCTATTTTTAGGAGCTTAGAATTGTATTAAAAATCTAGCTCTTCAGGCGATCCTAATATAAGGCTTTAATTTATTCTATGGAATTCACTCTAATATGAAAACCGGACAGGCTTGTACATCAGTACATCAAAATTTATTAATTTTAGATATTATTAAGTCTATTAAAACATTATCTTTTTTGATCAGCATTAAAACAAATATTAATTAATTTTTAAGCATTTTTTAGTGGAATTCAAGCAGAAAAGTAAATTGAATGTTTTGGTTTTCGATAGCTTTAAATAGTGTCTCTAAATGCTTTAAATATGCCCATAATATTAGACAGAGTATCTGCTAGTCGGGCATTCTCAAGTAGAGCATATTTGCTCGTTTCTTTTGTTTTTTTGCTGCGGGTTTCATTTGCCTGTTTGTCATTGGATCTTGTACAGTTTGGTTTCTCTGTTTGGAGTCTGCTGGGTTGAAACAGAGCGCGGTGGGCTTGAGGGTTGAGGGCTTGGGTGATTGGGGTCGTGGCTGGCGCTGGGATTGTGGCTGGGGCAGGGGTCAGGTCTTCCGCTTGGCCTCTAATCGTGCTCCCAAAACGCCCGTCAGCTGCTCAGTTTAATTTAGCATTAGAATTGTGCACAGCACACAGACTACAGAGCGAAGGAGACAAAAATATCGAAAAATACTTGGACACATATAAATGGAGTCCAAGTCCTGGTCTTGGTCCACAGTGAAAGTCGGGTTTTGTCCCTTGGCAATAGCTATAGATTCCCCGAGGTGTCTCTCATTTTTTTTGTGCTCTCTTTAAAAATTATTTTTATTTCATTTTTTTGTTCTTTCTACTTGGGCGCAAAAACATTGCCCGGCCCATTTGTCTGTTATGTTTTAAATAATAAATAAACTGTAAACATAAGTCACGCATACATAAAGCGCAAAAGTTGAGCCCTCAGCTTTAAGAGATTTATGTACACTCCGAGAGCTATACCGGGGGCGCCACTCACTGGCTGGGTGGGTGGGTTGTTTGGGTGGCTTTAGTGGATGGCTTGGCGGCTTGGCTTGAGTGGTTGCTCTGGGGCTAACAGAAATTTAAAGCCAACCTCATAGTTAAGGGCAACATTCCATTTAACAAATCTGTTCCGTTATGTTCTCTATGTCTGTGTGTGTGTGTGTGTGTGTGTGTGCGAACTTCGATAGAATGCGACTATTAACTAATACAAAAGGCTGGCGGGGCTTGCACGATTGGCTGGTTGGCGGGTTGGCGGGTTGGCGGGTTGGCTGGATGGGTTATGTAGGGTATAATAATGTGTGTTCTGTGTTTTATTAATGAACATGTGCACTTGCTCATTGCAATTGATATTGTTTGTTAATTACTGGGCCTATGGCATGAAAAGGGAATGAGTATTTAAAATGTCAATCAACTGACAGTACACACACAACTTTCGATAGTTAATTAAAATACAAGTAAAAGCAGGCTTGTCTCTTCCCACACCGAACGAAACGAAACCTTTGAAGTATTATTCATTTCAAATAATAAAATTAACAGAATAATATTAACAAACAATGGAATATATCGCTTGCAGTCTTAATTAGAGCTGGAAGCCTGCCTCACTACTGGATTTTCCACTTATTTCTAATACTCTTTTCGATGTCTATATGATTTTGAAGGCATTATAGAAAAGCTAATTTCACTATGAAACTATAAGAAAACTCTTGTTTTTAGGCGCACACTTTGACTAAGACTTCTCACAGATCTCAGTTTAAGTTAAAACAGAGGTATGTCTACTTTTATTTAAATGTTTTCTTTTTCTATTTTTTAAAGTTAAAAATACTTCCTCTTGTGAGATAATATGGAAAACATTTAGTGCAATGTATTAAGGTATTAAAGCTTTCAAAAAATTATATTATAACTTTGTTAGGAAATGTGAAAAGCATAGAAGAAGGCATCTCTAAAGAGTGTATCCCTCGGTCTGTCTGTCCGTCTGCTCTGATATTTAACTAGTCGAAATTTGGTATAAAGCCTTCTTTTTGCTGCAGACATGGCTAATGTTTATGCTCATTCGAGTCTTTAGTTAGCCTTTTTTTTAACTAGATTTTAATGCAGGCGATAAAAGCTGAATATGTTCTATGAGTATGTCGTATCCTCTACAGATAAATAGAAGAATACAGACTCAAAATTAAAGTACATTTATGTTATTTGCATATCATTTGTATGAGTGGAAACTGAAAGCAAATAAGTTATTTATAATATGCAATTACAATCTGTGGAATGTGTTTGCTTTTTTCTGTTTTTCTTGAACAGAGCAAGTTATATATATATATATATATATATATATATATATATATATAATTGTAACGCAGTTTTTCTGGAATAAATCAATGCTATTTATAGTCGTATAATTAACATTTGGGAGAGTCACTTTTGCATAAATATGCTGTGTCAACGTATTTATGCTTCCATTGCAAATCCAATAACTGGTTATTTAAGCCCATTAACAGTCTATCGGCTTTACAAGAGTCACGTTCTATTTGATATATTCATAATTTGCATGTTGCGGGCATTATAATTCGACCATTGAATGTGCAATGCTATAATGGAACCGATAATAATCCTGAAACCTGACCAGAAGAAAGTCTATATGGCTGAATCGATTTGAAGCTGTCAAATTTTACCGCATTGGATACTAGCCAATATTGCGCGGATTTTCCCGGGGAATGTCAGTACTAAAAGTGTATTAAGTTATTATTAGTATGAAAATGTAAAAGGAAAAATTATACAGTTTCTCAGCCCATTTTCATGCATAAAAAACAGAAAAATATTTCTAGCCAAGCGGATTTGCTATCAAATTTGAAACACGTATATTTAAAATTTTAATGCAGAGTTTTGAAATAATTTTAAAATAAATCGGTTAGAAATTAGATACTTGTGCAATTTTGAAAATCTGACTGCCATTTTCCATTTTTATATTTATGTTTGAAAACGAATTTGATATATAATAAAAAAGTTTCGTACAACGAGTTATTCCCTTAGGGGCGGAATATCCTAAAATCCCTTCAACTTTCATTATTATAATAATCCAGTTTCCAAACTTCGTTTTTATTAGCACTTGGCTTGAGCGTTGAGTCAGTCAGACAGGAGAGTTTTTTTTATACATAAATATATATATAAATTAATTTTGAAAACCTTTTTGTAATTCAACTGTATATTTTATATATGAAATTATAAAATAAAAGCTGTGAGTATTCATTACATTTAAATTACATTAAAATTGCCACCATTTGCCAGCTGGAATGCTCTCTTTTTTTTCTTATTTCTATAATTTGTCTGCACAGAGCGAAATTAATCAAGAATTTCGATCTTAGCCCGATCCAAATTTTCTCATTCCCCATTGAAGCTAAAATTGAGTGTTTTTTAAGAATTTTCTGTAAATATTGTCATTTTAATACAAGATCAAAGCTGAAGTGCTCTTAATTTATAAAATATTTCACATTACGTTACTCTAAATCTAAGTCCGATCAATCTGGTGTTTTTCTCTCAGTGTATGGCGTAGAATACATACACACATATACGTTCATATACATATACAATATTAATATGGATTGAATTGAATTTAATTGAATTTTTTGTTTTATTTATAATAAGCTTCAAATTGCGCCTTGTCCAATAAATAAAATAACAAAAATATAAGATTAAAAATAAATGTAAATATGTAAAATGAGATGAAAAAAAAAAAAATGTGTGTAAACTGTCCTGAGCAACAGTTGACAGCTGTTTAATTATTTAATTATTATTTAAGAGAGTTTTCTTCTCTTCGCTTGCATTGCACAATTGACTTGGAATGATATTTTTTAGTATTTTTATAATTTAATTCTCTATTTTTCTATTAAATATTTGTTCACAATTTCTGAATATCCTCACTATTATCATTATTATTAATAAATATATGCAATGTTTCGCAAATTCCTACTGAAACCTATCAAGATCGAATTAATTCAAATGTATATTCTATAAAAAATATATATTGTATAAAATTCGTTTATTACATAAATTTGCACGAAGTTAGTATACTCTTTCTTTGCCTTGTCTGACTGCAGAGTATAATTAAATAATGAAGCAATAATTAATGAGCTAGAAATTTCCAGCATAGGAATAAATTAACTTTTGTATGTCGAAACAAGAATATTCCATCATGATAAGTACGAGTGTTTATCAGATATACTGTCGTCGGGATAATTTCAATAATTGTTAAAATGCTCTCACGATTTTTGTTGTTTTTATGTTTTGGTGTTGTTTTTCTTGTTGTTGTTCTGACTGGTTCATTAAAAATTTAACAGCCTGCTGGCTGCTGGCTGCTGGCCCTCTATTTCACTTTCTTCTTCTACGCTCTTCTGCCTCGCCGCTGTTTATCTGTGTGTTGTAGGTCTCGTTCTCGTTGCCAGGCCTCAAACGAAAATATTTAAATTTAATTATACGACTATGACAAACAATTTTGGCATTTTGACAACGCACTCAGCAGCGGAGCAACAGGGCAACAGGGTAGGGAAGCAGCGATGACAACTGGCAAATGTCGAACTGCGAATGACACGCGGAACGGACACGGAGCGTATGCGCGATTTGTGATACAGTCAACAACAACAAAAAACTAATAAAAAAAAAAGAATCTCTGCGAGGCATCGAAGATTACATACCCTAGCAGACTGATAAAAGTATTTGATTGTTCAATAGTAAAGCTACTTGGCAAAACAAAAGATTTTTAGATCGATTGTTCCAATACGAACAATATTGTGCATCGATTTCAATGATTTTTGATATACCTTGAGAAATTACACGCTTACATCTAATCTGAAAATTTCATTAAACTCCTCCAAAAACAAAGAAGTTTTCCGATTGTTCCTATTGCAGACGGACAGTCAAAAGGATAGACATACCGACAGATAGACGAACTATATCGACTCGGCAATACTGTATGGGCTTGGAGACGCCTCTTTGCAATGCGTAACACATTTCTTGGCAGAATTATTATAACCTCTGGAAGGGTATAAACAAGCAGACCAGCAGGCAGGCAGACTGAGAAAGGAACAGCCAAAATAACAATTAACAATAAAATGAACATTTTGCAGTCGACTTTGACACGGACTTTGGAAACGGATATAAACAAGCTCATTAGCCGGAGGCTGGCGAATGGGAAGCAGCTGCTACAAAATGTTCCTTAATCAAAAGATTGTGTTTGGCTCTTAGCTTGTTGTTGGCTCTGTTTTTGGTAGATAAACAAAGCGAGTTTGTTAAATAATAATTCAGTGCCAAACTGATGAACTGTTACTCGTTAATTCATAAACATTAATTACGAGTCCAAACTTCATTATCTTGTTTACAAAATTAGGTTACTCAGCTGCCCAAGGCAGTTCAGTCAATTTATAGCAATTATATTTTATTTGTAGTCCTCTGATAAGGAATGCCTGGCAGATCTATGTTGAGCGAGCTGCTCTCTCAAGGAAAATCCACATTTATTTCCCATTTTCAGAAATCTGCAACGGTTTTAGCCTCGAATAAATCGCTACAGATTTTAGTTTAATCAAATTCTAAACAGCTCAGAAACTAATTCTTAATTAAAATTCGTAGTTGCTTGTTGCTTGTTGAATATCATTTATATTAAATTATTAAAAACGAGTAAACCGCGTTTCCCGGGCGACGTTTGTGATGACAATTGTATAAACACTCATAAATAAATTTTGTATTTTGCGAAGCAAAAATTGCCAGGAGATTTTGTCAAAAATTTTATGAAAATTAATTGGTCGCTTTTGCTTTTTATTCAACTTTTGTGAAATTCATTAAAAACTGTGCGAATAAAACATAACCGCTCCACAGGAGTTGGATAATTTCAGCCCCAATATTGTTCCGCTGGTTTGTTGACTTTTGAAAAATTTTTTTAGCGGAAACTTTCAACATATTTATATAAAAGCATTTTAGCTGAATTGGTTAGGAAAAAAAGTTATATATATAAAACTTTGTTTCTTGACTTGAAATGAAAAAATATTGCGGATAGAGTCCAATATTGTTTTGTTTGCTACTTACCCAAAGAGATCAACCTCGCTGCCCGGAAAACTGATGCGTGGCGACAAGGGCGAGCGGCCGGCTCGCTTGAGCATGTCATGCAGTCCGGGTGGGGCATGAATGGGGCTTAAGATGGTAATCTTACGATTGGGCGGAGCCAGAAAACCACCGCTGAGGGTTAGCTGGGTGCGCATGCCCGCCGAAGAAGTGCTGCTCTTCATTTCGATAGTTTCGGCTGATTTGGAGATGAGTATGGAGGAGGATTGCTGCAATCCCAACTTGGACATAGACAATTGCATGCTGCCCGTTGGCAGCTCACCCTGCATAGTGCCATCTCCGCTAGCCGCCGAAGCATCATCGATTTGAGTGGATGCACTGCGTATACATTTCTCCGGCCTGGCACCGCTCACCGGTGTTATGCTGGCTGCCGCCTCCGAATGGGCCGATGTGGACCGAACAAATTGACGGACATGTTTCTGGTGGGCAGTAAGAAAGCCATGTGCCTCCGGCTGCTGTAGAAAACTTTGGAATTTCGATTTGCTGCTGCTGCCACCCTGTGTGCTGGAGCTTATATAACGAGTGGTGCTGCTGCTGGTGCTGCTGCTGCTGCGCTGCTCGCTGGTTATAATTGAGGTCGATGATTGAGCCTTCAGCTGTTGAGCTATGGCTGCAGCTGTGCTGAGCATATGGCTGCCGCCGCTTTGCTCACCAACAATTGCACTGGACTGTAGACTTTGGCTGCGTGTGCTGCTTGAGATAATTTTCTGTTGTTGCAATTGCTGTTGCTGCATTTGCAACTGCTGCTGTTGCTGCTGCTGCATTACACCGCCTGCAACAGCGGCGACGGCAGCGGCGCCACTGCTGCTGCTGCTGCTGGTTACCGAATAAGAGCGTGTGGCAAGCTTGCTGCTGCTGGTGCTGCTGCTGCTTGATGTTTGGCTATACTTTTGGGTATGCATAAGCTGTGTTGTCTGCTGTTGCTGCAGCTGCAACGCCAACTGTTGCTGCTCAGAGAGCGAGGCAAATACGCTGTCATCGCCCGGCGAGCTAAGCTCTAGATCTGCCACAGAGCGCACCTCCTCCGCATCTACTTCGCTGGGCGTGGTTATTATATATTGCGGAGGTGGTGCATGGCTGCCGCTGGGCGGTGTTGCACCATTGTTATCACTGGCGTTGCCAGACATTGCAGATGTTTTTGTTGCTTGGTGGTTTCTCTTTGTTGCTTCTGCTGCTTCCTTCGGCTATTTGGGACACACAAAATGTTGTTGAACACAATTAAAATGCGTTGCCAGCGCTCTATTGTTGCAGTTGAAACTCAAACTCCATTCAAACTTTACGTTTTGTGTTTCTCTCGCGGCGTGCAACACAAAGAAAACAACAACAACAAAAAAAAAAAAAAAAAATGTTGCATACTTCAATGCGTTGTCAAATTTTCAGAATTTACTTGTGGTACTCATATGAAAATCCGATCCTATAACAAAACCTGTCAAAACATTTGTGAAAAAACATTTTTTTCCAAGCGACGTAAATATTATATGGAAATATAGAGTAGGTGTGGTCTATTGATTTCCAAGCAAACTTTAGTACCAAATTTTTTAACTAATTTTCTAAAAAAAGAGAAAAAAAAACTATTGCCTACTTCGAAGGGCTGTCAAAACATTTCAAATAATCAAACAGTGACTCAAATGCAGTCAATTGTTTTTTCGAGAGACTTTCAGTGTCGAAATTTTGTATTAATTTATTGTAACAATTTTGGATTATGAAAATCCAATCGAATAATAAAATCTTCTTTATCATAAAGGAGAATTCCCCTAAAACTGGTTTCCTTGTGCCTTGAAATTGAATGCAATTTCTTGAGAATTTGGTTCAATAAGAAAAGCTGGCGAAACCTTTGCAGCAAATTATCAACAATCCGCATTTCAAGCGAATTGAATTGTTTAAATTAAATTTTCAATTCCTCAAATGAAAAAAGTGAATAAAAATCACTTAGCAAATATTCATTTGATTAAAAGGTTATATTACTTTTTGGAACTTTGCCTTTTGATCTGGAATATAATATAGGGAATAAGCTTACCGCATAGGTTTAAAAGTAAAAAGAGGTAAGGCAACTTTGTTGAAGCAGCCTGACTCTGTGCCACATGCCACACATGCCACACATGCCACATATAGAAGTTTATATTCGTATGATATTCGCATCACAAAAGTTGGCTTCAACATAAGCGCAACATGTAGCCAGACAGCCAGAGACGCGGAAACGGGATAGTTGCAGTTGCCAGAAACTTCACCGAATTCAGAAGAGGTAATACCTCTATCTCCCCCTCTTTCATTCAAAGCCACCCGCAGGCCTGCATAGCTGGGCAGCTAGCTGTTGGCCTTGGGCCCAGCTCGCGGGAAAGAAAAAGTGAGAAAAAAAAAAAAATAGTATATTTTTGGCTGCCAGCTACGGGCAGATTTTTCACTTGTTTTCCCCCCAAATTGTTATACCCTTGCAGAGGGTATTATAATCTTATCACGAAATATGCTCCGACCCCATAAAGTGCATATATCAGACGAGTTTCCTTTTGGCCACCTGTCTGCCTACCAGCTGGATCAGAAAACTATATCGTATATTTGCCATGGAAAGGAACAATCGGTCCAAAAGGCATCTTAATGAATTTGAACATTGTGTATTATTTATCTGCCATGGGAACAATCGGGACCACTCTGTAAGAGTATGTAGTCTTCGGTGTGCCTTTCCTTTCGTTTCTATTTTTTTTGATGGCACTAACAAGGTGCATAATTAAGAGCGTACATTTGGGGCCATCAACTGTGAAGTAAAAAACTATGAAGTGTGAACCCAACCCAATCCGAACCGACCCGTCGCGAGTCCCGGGCAACTGCACCCGGCCCTAAATTTGCAGTGATTTTTAACCAGAATTTCCATTCGTTTTTACTAATTGATGATTCCGGCGATATTGCTATATGCCAGAAGCCCATAGCAGCTGCCAATGTCTCATTAATTTAGCATTGTGCATAGAAATTCAGCTACGTTTGGGGAGTTTCATAATTAGAATATGATATTCTTCTCTTGCCTCAGGTATCAAACTAATGGGCAACCAGAAATTCAAAAACCAGAGAAAAAATGTACATTTCTCTTATCAAAATCTTTTTTCTGAGCACAGCACAGTTTTCATATTTTGTTACCCATTTCGTAGGATTTTTGGCCCTGTTGAAGTAATTAAATTTTTACATTTCAAATAAAACACAAAAGCAGAATCGATGTGGCAATCAAATGTGGTTTTTCCAGTAAATAAAAATGCAGAAAAACAATTCGAATTCAGCCTGTTTATCAATGTTTGTTTTATAAGATTTTTCATCATATTTTCACAAATCGGGGTGAATCAAAAAAGTTTTCTATAGGGACTAGATTTTCGTAAAAATGATTATCCTTTGGATCCTGTTCATGGGAATTTATCTAACTCAGCAATGAAAAAACAGGTTCAACTAAATAAATTTCGATTGGTTATGGCTTGAAATATCAATATTAGAGGAAATATACAAACTATAAAAATATTTTATATAGTTTACTAGTTATTTAAGAAGTATGAAAACCACTTTTAATGTTTGTACAAAAAATATATTTCTCAGTCTTTTGAGCTTCCAATTGATTTAACATAAAAAATACATGTATTTAATTGACCGCGAATGCTGAGTTTGACAGGTACAAAGAGTTAAACAGAAGCAATTAAAAAATGAAAACAGAAGAAAAAACTCATAAAAATATCAAAAAAAAAAAAAAAAGGATGCAACTAATAGATTCTGTTGTTGGCAGAAAGTGCGAATAATTCAGATAGATATACTTTTTTTTATCTTTTCCTCTGACAGTTCCTATAAAAAGTATAATTTTTTTACGGTAAAGTTTGAATGCTGTTTAATTGCATTAACTGAAAAAAAATTTTAAATTTTTCAATAAGAGTTGAATTTTATTTGACTTTAGTTGAGAGCGCCGAAGCAGAACAACAAAAAGCAACAGGAAATCGGAAAGGAAGCATAGCAGAAGCCATGTAAAATTTCTTGCCAAGTTTTGAATATTTTTTTCTTTTTGTTATTTTTTTATTCTTTTTTCTCGTTACTTTTACCTACGTTTCTATAGTCGTTGCCTAAGCACACGGAAAAGACCCGACTCCCCTGTGGACGTGACCTTAGTTCACCCCTTTTGCTTACAATGCTATTAAATCGAATTTATTTGTTTCCAAGAAATTTGCTGCAACTTTATTAAGCCGAACAATATAATTAAATTTTCGGAATATTTCGCATAGTGTGAATCAGAAAAGTAAATAGAAAAATTTCTATGCACTGTGCGAATTAAATCTTAGATCCTGGCAGGAAAGTTACTTTAATAATTCTATCTTTCCGGGTGATAATGTATATCATATGATAGCTTTTTGCATTTTGGATTAG
The DNA here is from genome assembly GCA_018150835.1 of Drosophila repletoides. NCBI lineage: Eukaryota > Metazoa > Arthropoda > Insecta > Diptera > Drosophilidae > Drosophila > Drosophila repletoides. Next base: position 10,551,624 of record JAECWQ010000225.1, on the reverse strand, counting down.
TTGGGCTGGTTTCCGGCTGAAGCACTTAAAGTAATTGGCAAGCACAAAAATAAAACAAAAATTGATTTGAACCATTTCAATTATTTTGTTGGAGCAACATCTGTCGCTGCATCGTTGCATAATTTCTATGCAAATACAAATGCAAAAGGCAAATCAATTTAATTTTATTTGGGCCAGCTATCCCACCCGCCCTTTTGGCCCAGTTAAACTTTGCTACTTTGCATTGGTTTATTTATTCGACGGCGCATAAGGCAGCGGACCCATTTGATTTGCTTACTTTGCAGCCAATCGCCAAAATCATTGCAACATCGAAATCAATTTGCATACACTGTGCAACTTGCAACAAATATCCGTGGCTGTATATTTATATGGTAAAGCTTAGACTGAAAGAAAATCAATTTTAATTCGTATCTACACAGTGAGAAAAGTATTCCGGTCTAAAATCAATCCGGAACAATGTGAAAAGTATTTGGCTGAAATGAAAATCTTAAATCAGTCCAAGCGAGCTTTGAGAACGAAACAGCATCGAATCAAGCATAAATCAGAATTATATAAGTGTAATATTTGAGACCACAAATTCTTGATACAATTCAAGTTTTCATACATTCAAACTTGTATTTCAGAGTCAACCAAAATCCATTTAATTATCTTTAAAATTGAGTTTGCAATTCAGTAACCTTTACCCCTTTATTATCTATCTTCAATTTATTCCTGGTGGAGTTTATATATATATTTAATGAGAAAAGAACTTTATCCGCAGATTCACGGAAATTTCTGGATATTTTTCTCGAATATTTTTCCAAGTTTTGCCGACGATACGCTTAGCGGATTTTTAACTAACTGAAAAAGTTTTTTGTGTTACTGAGAATTTTAGCGTGATTGGCTTTTACTTGACAACAGCTAAAAAAAAAAAAGAAGGGATTTTCGCTACCAAAATCGATATTTTCAATATTTAAATTTGCAGCAACTATGCATACACACAGGCAGCTAAATTATATTTAACTTTATTAATTAATTCTGTTAATCAAATATTTGCATTATAGGTAAAAATCGTTAGATGAAAGAGAAAGAGGGAATTGTGGCTAAAATAAAATAATTTATGCAACTGATATTGACAAGTCGATGGTACTTCAGTTGCCCCTCTCTCTCTCTGTCTCTGTCTCTGTCTCTGTCTCCCTCTTTCACAGGGATACACGGTGGTATTATATGAAGTTTTCTAAAGGTGGAGTGGGGTGAGTACCACTACAACAGCAACTGCAATAAGGGCATGTTTGACACGCCCGCCGCCCCTGTATAGCATCGGTAAAACGACAAGGGGCCATTGTTAGCGTTTTTTATACTCTTGCCGAGGGTATAATAATTTTGTATCAAAAGTATATATATATATATTATTGAACAGGAAAATGAGAGAAGTTGATTTGGTTACGTCCGTCTGTACAGAGTCCTTCAGTATAGAGTCTTTTCTGTTTTGCACGCAGAAGATCAGACAACTATATATTAAGGCTTAAGGCTAATCGACTTGCGAATCCCGAGCCCTAATTGCTTTCGTTGATGGTTCTTCCATCTTTAACTATCCTTTATAGTTAGTATTTTCCTGCACAAATTAATTATCGGTGATATAATTTTCTTTGATAATTTTCTTCTTTAACTTCCATGTTCCTTATAGATTTATTAGAATGTAATATCTTTTACTTTGCTTGACTGAATATGCTTGCCCAAGCAATTCTGGGTATTATGCAAAGGAATTTGTTAACAAAACTCGCTCGCTCTTAACATTTTCTTTTTCAAGTTATCTCCGTGAAAATCTATGGCAAGACTTTTTCCCCGCTAGGTTCCAGATTTTCCTGGCTGCTTTTTCGTTTTAATTTATTTTTCTTTTTAATTCTCCCTTCTTGCTCAAGCAATACAAACTAAGATCTGACATTTATATCACATACTTTCTATAGGAGCAAAGGTTGTTCCACAGAAAACTTTACTGCTTTCCCAAGATGACTGGATATACCTTACGAGTTAGCTGAAAGAGATTGTTGCCAAAAATATTCAATATTGGACTATTACTCGTATATAGCTAAAGTTGTCTTAGAAAATAAACAAATTTAACGAGAGTTTTCAAATGCTTCTTTAAGTTCTGCCAGGGTATGCAGTCTTCGGCAAGCCGAAGAAAGCCTTTCTTTACTAGTTTTTGTTGTTGTTGTTGTAGGTTTTATTTTTGTTCTCGTGTGCTGTCAACATTATTAGCCATATATCATCTTGACATTCTGTGAAATGAGACTGAAAGCCAGGAATCCCAAAGGGTGTCACTGCGCAGCGTTCAACCTCATTTACAAGTACTTGACATAAGCATTAAATTTTTTTTTTAAATTGCTTAAAAATGCTTAAAGGATATATATATATATATATATATATATATATATATATATATATATATTTATATACTTATATATACGCATATTAAACGCAGTTGAATGATTCGCATGGGGGCTTAGAGTTTGCCGCTAGAATTTATTTGAACCCACAAATTCAATGAAAAATGTTATTTATTGATGTGTGTACACAGATTTATTAAATCCTAATTGGCTTTTCGAAACGTCTGAATGCATTTTTGGTTTTTATTATGGCTAAAAACCGAAATTACAAACAAATTTTTTTCAATAATTTATGTACTACAAAAGTCGTTAGCTTTAACTAATGGTAACAAGTGGTTAACAGATTTTGACAGCTAAATGTTTAATTCAGTTAGAAAGCTCTAAAAGCTATGTAAAAAATTGTCAACATTTAATTAGCTCATTAAAAAATATGGCCTTTTTTTTTCTTTCAGGACGTAAACCAAATTAAATTTTTCATATATTTTAACGTATTCTGATTAAGAGCTTGCCACAAACTTTTGGACTCTAAGAAATGTTTGAGATTTTTTATTTATTTAACAAAAAGTGCATTGTCTGTGAGATACTCTTTTTAACTTATTTTAATTGTATTAAATTAAATAATTTGTGATAATAATTTTAAATCGTAATTATACTATATACACTTCCATTGAGTTTGTTCGACTTTAGAATAAAAAAGCAAAAAGCAAACAAAAATATTGTTTTCTGTGGAATTTGTTGAAATGCGGCATTCGGCATAATAGCTAAGCCGATGAAACAAAATTCCCCTAAGAGAAAGTGGTAAGAAAAAGGTTGGATTATTCATATAGTTTGATATTGGAGTCCAATCTAATTTAAAGACGCTTTTAGAGACTAGTAAGTTTGCCCAGATATCTTGACAAACCAAAAAGCTTTCTATATAAAACCGATTTGACCGATTATTCCTTTCTAAGCCAGCTAATAGATATAGTTAATATGGTTGTAGAAAAAAGATAATAGAGCATGCGACTGACAGACAAAGGGACATGGATATATCGACTCTTATTATTGTCCTGATCAGTTCTTTATGGCGACGAAGGGGCTTCCTTAATTTACGAGCGACCACTGTTACGTGATATAATTCGAGAATCATGTGAAATTATGCAAAAACAGCGAGTGTTGCACAGCCAAAAAAGGCATATTTAATTGTGCGCTGCTGTGATCATTATTCAATTAAATTATGTGGAATTTGTAACTCTTTGATGGCCAAATAATTGCATTGATTATTTACCCTTCTCGCTTTGCTTTGAGCAATGCAATTTTAATGCCATTCCATTTGCCACTGTGTAAGCAAGGATAATTCAATGCCAAGGACAACAACTGACAGTTGTATTGCGACGTTGCAATCAAATCATTTCGCTAATTTGCTCTTTTATATTTGTATACTCTATAGTCATACCATGGGTATAAAAAACAGAGCAGAAGGTATATTTCCGTATCCAAAAGGTATAAAATTTCGTGGTCAGAATGGTCATGAATGGACTCGATCTAAGCCTGTGCGCATGATTGTTTGTCTGTCTATCTGGGCGACTTCACAGCTGTTACAAGTTTATCTCAAAATTTTAATACTAGAAAAAGCCAATAAGAAGCTCAGATGTTGATAAATATTTTCTACAAATTCCAATAACTACGAGCTGAAGCGGTTCAGTTGCGAGCTGTACGAGCAAATGTTCCATAGGAGGAAAAAGCCAAACTGCAACTGTTCGTATGTATACATGCAAATAAGTTAGAGTATGTTAACAAAGGGTAATCATTAGTCGTGTATGGTTAACCTTTTCGTCCTTTCACACTCGGACTCTGATTGGGTATTGATTAAATTGCACTCAACGTAAGTAACTGTTATGGTTGTTTTTGTTGCCATCGAAGTCTATTCTATTTACCTTTAGTATTTTTAATGGCATCAACTGACCTTCAACATATGCACATCTATTTATCTGTGTGTTTTTCTCTCTCTCTCTCTCTGCGTGTGTGTGTGTGTGAGTTAGTTAATATTCATTTACAAAACATGAAAAGCACTGCATCCAAGCCACGCCTCCTTTGGACCACTTACAGTGAGCAGAGAGAGGGAGAGAGTGTTATGGGAATTAAGCATTTGGACAGCAGCCTTCATTCTGCATAGAAATTGTATTAATATCACAAGAAAATTCATATGCCTCTGATGCAGCTGGACTTCTTTGGAAGTTGAGTTAGAAGCTGCTTGCATAATTAATAAGTCAATATTTATTAAGTTTAATTTTAGTGTTAGGAAATTCTTTCTGTTAATTAAAATTGGCTATGTAATCCTGTAAAATTGTAGCAAACGTTCGAAGTCGATCGGCTTGGAGACCCAGATCTGATCTGTTTTTTTTATTTCAGTTGTTTTTCACGCTTAAAAAGGTTCATCTTGGAATTAATTACTCAGCTCATAGTCACCTTTCCCAAAATCACGAACTGAACTGGTTCAGATTCGAACATGATTTGTATTTGAGAAAAGAAAATATTCTACAGACTCCACTAATTATATATTGATGAATTATTTGGGAGACACAGCTAAACGACTGTAAATAAAATTATCTGCAAACCTGTAGACAAGTTCGGACCGGGCCGGATGCGTCTGGGCCATTTCGTTTAATTTGTGTAAATTTGTCATCGTAAATTTTTTATATTCTACGGAGAGGCAAGGCCTTGCAATTTAATCAAAGTTCCATTAATAATGAAATACCGCCATGTACTCTTAAATGAAATAAGCCAGCGAGCTGAAAGTCTATACAATACTTAAGCTGCTTTAAGCCATACGTGCACTGCTTTGGCTAGAAACTGAAGCTGAAGCTGAGACTGACGCTGAGCCATTTGGGGAGCATTCGAGTAGTCGAAGACTCGTTTCTCCGCTCTTAAAGGTAACACGACAAAGACAGACATAAAAAGCTAGCAAAATTGCAGAACGTCAAGTTGTTGCCTAATCGCACTAATAATTCTATTACCCAGCAGGTAGGCAAAAACTGCACAACAAAAAAAAAGGCTAAAAGATAAAAAGAATGGAGTGATGCAATATTCATTCACTTTGGACTTCAGAAAAATTTCAATTAAATCAGCTATATCTTTTCTATATCTATGACACTCGTATTTAATATTCCTTTGTGAATGATTTTTTATGAACATTCATTGAAAGGCTGAAACTTGCCTTTAAAACACTTTCCCATTACAAAAGCTAAAATTTTAAAACAGATATTACTTCTGTTGTTCAGTGTAAATGAGGGTGAAGGCTCCAAAGCCAATGAATACAATTCTTAGCCTTTGGCACGCAAAAGTGGTAAGCAATGAATTCAAAAGCGATGGATTAGGGGTTGGAGGAGAGACAAGGGACAGGAACGAGAGAACGCGAGAGCTATGAGCGTATTTTGGGGCTGCAAGTCATAAATTTGCTTAATTTATTGTGCGTGTTTTGAGGGCTTTTGGCTTTAAAGCCAACGTTGAACGCAAATATCCAATCGAAATTAAAGTTAAGAGCTCAAAAATAACGACAACGACAGTGGCAACGGCACCGGTAAAAGCAAAAGGAGTCGGATGACGATGACGGAGACGTTGGCCACAAAGCCGCAAAAGCAATTTGACGATGGGGTTGAGGTTAGAGTTCACTTAAAGCCTGGCCGAGCTGACAGATGTCTGACCTTTTGATGGGCAGCTCGTTAGCTTGGCACAGATATAGAGACAAAACTTGGCTATTAGGTGAGGGCATCAAGCATCAGGTAAATGGTAAGGCAAGCGCTGCACGATAAGTCCAAAACAGCACTCATCACAATATTGAAAAATTCATTAGGTTTTTGTGTGTTTCGACATGGAAATTTTCAATATCTCTCAATGAACTCATCCCACCGACTCAACTTTATCATTATTTCATATTTCATATTTCATATTTTATATTCATTTTGTTTAGTTTTCGTGTCCATTGGCTTTAATGAAATCTTTCTCTTTATTATTGGTAGCAAACATGAAATAGGTCAAAAGTTCACACAAGAAATATTTACAAAAGTTGAACTAAGAAAATTCCATATAACAATAAATACATACTTCACTGTTTGGTTTATACAAAAATAAAGAAGAAAAATGGCCAACAAGTTGGCTTAATATAACTCTTAAGAGAACTCGCCTCATTATGTAAAAGTTTTTTTTTATTTTTATTTTTTCTTCAAAAGTTTTCAATTGAAAGCTTACAACTTACTTTGCAGTTGGTTCAAAGGATGAGTTTCAAAAAGATGCAATATATTTTTTGTTGCCCTGCTGACTTTGATACTCTATCATGAGGGCATTGAAACCACTTTAAATAAAAGCCAAGTGAGAATAAGGTCGAGTTTAGGTTTAAGCTTTAAGAGTGATTTTCAATTGTTTACGTTAAGAATGATAAAAAGTATTTCAAATGGGGAATTTTATTATCCGCAAATCCGCACGGAAATAAGTTTCCCCACTGTGAAAGTGTCAATTTTCACAAAGTGATTTAGAAGGAACCACCGAAAATAGGACTTTTCAACAGATTTGCTTTTCCCAAAAATGCTGCTTCAATCGACCAAATTTAAAATGCTAGGCAATAGTTGGTTACACTTATTTATATAACTCTCTGGAGGACAACAACGAGAAAAATGTTATATAATCGCCAATCATTCTATCACTCAATCAGTTGATTGGGTTTGAGTCGGGTTGTTGGGTCACCGCAATTTTGTAACCCCCAAAACAATTGACAGCCCTTGGCAAAAATATTGAAAGAATTACGTAGCATTACGTAAAAAAAAAAAAGAAAAAAATTGTAAAGGGGTGGAGGGGGGCGGGTGGCAACGCAACACACAAAATGCAAAATCGATGAGGACGAAAACTTGAGGAATTTTTAGCATTTAGGTAGCTTCAGTCCTTTAAAGGCAAAGGCAAAGGCAGGAAGCTGAAAGCCAAAAACTGAAAGCATGCCTGCCAGTATGACATGGCTTAGAATTGTACGGCTGGCTTTTGTCATGGACATACATACTCTAAGACATGTGCCTATATATATACGTGAATATGTGCATGTATATATATATATATATTCATGTACAGGATATGTATGAGCTGTGTAGACATACAATCTATCTGTGCCACACAATGCAAACAGTTGATGCGCCGCAATTCAATCGTATGTTGTGTGTGCTGTGTGTGTTCTGTGTGCCTCCTGCTGGAAATATTTTGTAGCAAATTGTTTTGACGCACACACCCATACACACACACATGTGCAGCTAGCTTATCAGAGGCTGTGATGTATATACATCAATCTGGATAGATGAGCATTCGTCCAAGAGTTTTGCTTACACTGCGCTATTGCCATCTTTCCCTCTCTCTCTCTCCCTCTCTCTCTGTTCTTTCCTGCTTTTCTGTCATTTTTTTTTCGCTTGTCAAAATATTTATGGGCTCTTTACCCCCCACCGCCGCACATACACTCAGAGAAAAACAATACCAAAAAGAGAGTTCTTGAATAAAGTATAAAAAGTAAATAAGTTTGGATTTGCCAAATCAAAAAAGAATTGTCGCATTTTAATAAATAAAAGCTTTGAATAAAATTTATTGAATGAAATATCTAAACTAGTAAACAAAGGCTATCTAGGCGTGCCAAATATTTAATACACTTGCGAAGTGGATTGTTTCTATGGGAAAGGCATGAGATATCAAAATTTAAAATAAAATCGGAGGTGGGTATTATAACTTTGTCCTGAAATGTGTAAAGCTTTGAAGGAGCTATCTCCGACCCCATAAAGTATATATATTATTGATCAGGACGACGAGACGAGGCATAGAAACAATCCAGTTTGGAAGTGTATAGAATCTTCGGCGCGCTGAAACAAACAGAGAAACAGGTGTTTCTGGCAATATTGTAGCACTTTTCCAGAGATTTACAATTTTCTTTTTTCCATTGCACATACTTCCGGGCAGGCAATTACACAACATAATAGTTCAATGAATAATAAACGCATGAGCTGCTCGCCAACAAATATTGCTAGATAGTTCCCCTATTTGTCTGCCTCTGCGCATAATTTGTCAAATGAGTAAAAACAACAAAATTATCGAGTTAAATTATGTACGAGCATGTACAGCTGCCCGAAAGTAGGCAATGAAATTATTGCTGTGCCCAGGTAGAGGGGAGAAAACAGAACCGAACAGAACTGCACAGAACAAAACGAGAACAGTTTTTAACAGTAAAAGTTTTCGGGCAGGCAGCTGCTGTATCCCACACACACATAGACACATACCTACACACACACGCACACACACACACACAAAATGATAAAAGCGCGAGAATTTCATGGAATTTTTTTTCCTCTCGAAAAGGGCATATTAACCTCTATTTACGCTCACTTTTACTACGTATAATCGTAGTACAATTTCATTTAGTTTCATTGGCCGAGAGTTGTGCTCTTTTACAGGGTATTCAACTGTCGCTTTGCTCGCATTACATCATTTCCTGTTAGTTTCTTTTGCTACTTTTCGACTTTGACATTTTGTGACAGACTCGTGATACGATTATCATCCATTTCGTTCCTTTGGCTGCGTAAATAAATAAATAAATCTGCGCTTCTGTGTTTGTGCATGAATATTACTCTTATATAAAGCATCTTTCCAACGCTGCAAAATAAAAAAATATATATTTTTCAGCAATTTGGTTCATGATTCGCGTCAACTTTTCGCCTCTGGCTTTTGCAGTTATCGAACCTGGATTTCGGGGGTGTTTTTTTTTTTATTTAAACTTATCAAATTTACATTTGTCTGTTCTTCTGTTTGAGTCTAATAACGCGTTTGCACTGGCTGCGGTGAAAAATATGGATAAACTGACGCGGAAACTTCACAAAATTGCTAGAATTTTATATAAAAATTTGACCTTTAAAGTGAATATTTTATTAAATTACATTTTAATATCTGCTAATTAATGTTGAAGCCAGTTGTCAGGGCCACATATATAAGAAAATTGGCAGTCAATTTAATTAAGAGCAAATTGGTAGTTCTAGCAATTAAATTAAATTAAAACCGCTGATGAAAAATAAAATGGTAACCATCTACTTTTAGCCTAAAGAAATTGGTTTCCTCTTGTTTCTGGTTAACCATTTCGATTGACGCATAAATCTCTCTCACTTGCCCCCAGCATCACCTGTATTTATAGCCGTCTCTTTCGCTTTCCCTTTTCCTATATATCTATCTCTATCATTCTCTTTGTCTCCTCTTGCTGTTTATTTTTTAGTCAGCTGCTTGTTTCCCCAGTCGCTTGTCTAAATATTTTGTTTATTTTCATTTACTTGAAAACATTTTGTTCGCTTCAGTTTGTATTTTCTTTGCTTTTGTTTCGTAATGTTCCTCTCTCCTTTTCTACTTTTTTCTCGCTCTATCGCATCTACTTCGTCTCGGGTTTTTTTTTTTTTTTTTTGCGCTGAAAGCCTCAAAGCATGCTACACGTTTCATATTTCACAATTCATATTGCACGAATTTTCAGCATGCATATTTCATTTGTTTTTAATTTATTTGGTGGTTCTTTAAGTTCATGCTCCTTATTAGTCACTAGATATTATTTTTGTTCTCTCCTCTTAGCCATTCACTCTATCTTTCTTAATCTTTTCATATGTTTTCTTGCCCGTTTTGTGATTGTTAATGTTTTTGTTTTGTTTTGCTTTCTGTATTTCTAATTACAAATTAGAATTGAAAATCATGGAAAATATATATAAATACTTATTAACCAGGGTTTCGGGCAGGGTATTGCAAAGTCGATTTTTTTCCTAGCCTATTCTCTCACACCTACTGCACTCACACCTTTAAATTAGCACTACTCATAGCCTTAAACCCCATCACAGCCTCTCGAATTTTAATTGCTATTCTTCTTGTGGTTGTTGCTATCACAACGTGCGTAAAATTGTTTATTATAATTATTAATGATTTTTTTTCTTTTCTATTTTATTTTGTTACTACCTACACATACACGCACACACACACATAGAATACATGAGGCCCGTCAAGCTGTCTAACAGGCTGCAGCACTAATTAAATTATGAAGTGCTTTCTGCTACATTTACCCCACATCATAGTGTATATCCTCCCCCTCTCCCCCCCGACACCCCACCATCGCTCTCTCGAATAACTAGCACGATGTATATTAGTAGCTGTTGTTGTTGTTGTTGTTGTTGTTGTTGTTGCTTGAAGTGCTCAGCGAGGCGGCAACCCTTGCGTACAGGCAGCAGACGACTGTCAGGCCCAAGTTGCCAGCCAGCCACCTCTGAAAAAGGGAAGCGGAAACGGAAGCTGTTTGAGCTTGGGCTGCTTGAGAAAACTCAACACGATACGACAAGGCACGACACGACTGTGTGTGTGTGTGTGTGTGTGTGTGTGTGTATGTGTGTGTGCGGCTCTGTTGCCCAAGATGGTTTGGTTAGTGCGAGACGCGTCGGCTACTTTGCAACTTTTGTATACAAATTAGTAGGCAAATAAATATAAGGGTCAACAACAATAACAACAATAACAACAATAAAAACGAAAACAACGACAACAAATATTGGCAGGTGCCCAGAATTTAAGCGGAGCGTCCATAAAAATATAAATGAACCCAAGGCATTAAAGTTTTCCCTATCCACAAATTATTTCTTCACTCTCTCTCGCCCAGGAAAAGTTTTGTAAAGCTTTTGGCACGCGTGTTGTATGGGAAAATTACAAGTACGAGTATGAAAATTGTGGAAATTTGCGGTAGTCCTGATTTAATTGAACAAACAAAGCAAATCAAGTGAAGCAACAAAAGTTTTGTTATAAATAATTTGCTTTTAACATTGCAAACTTGAACATTTTCACTAATTAATAATTATCTGCCTGGGCATAAAAGTAAAAGAATGTGTACTCTTTTCAGTGCTCTTATAAAATGTTAGAGTATTCCATATATTTTATGTGGCACACTCAATTTTTTAGCCATTTATTCTGATTATAATACCTCATTTTGTTTTACATATTTGGTTTCCTTTTGGTCTGGTTTGCCTCTTTCTTTGCTCTGATTTCTTGTTGTTTTTTGTTGTTTTTTGTTGTTCTGTGTGTCATTGCTTCGGCTTTACTTAACTTAACATAATTTGCCATAATTTGTGTGTGTGTGTGTGTGTGTGGGTGTGCGTTCATGTTGTTGTTGCTGTTTTTGTTGCCAGTCATGTTTAGTATAATTAGGTGAGGCTTTCCTTTTCATTGTTATGTAAAAGGAAATTTGATGTAGCACCACTCGCCGCACACGCCCTACCCTGGCTCACGCCTCCTGGCATACAAAATTTTATACTCCACATTATTCATAACGATTTGTGGGATAGAATATATAGAAGTCAGTACAAGTTTATGGCCCGAAGATGTTGCGGATGCTCGTTGACGCAATGTTTATAATTTGTTTGGTTTTTATGCTCTGTACCCTTTAAAATTTCACAAAAAAAGAGTATATTATAGCAGAAGAAGGCGCCATGTTAAGTGTTATCACTAGCTGAGTCTGTCTATCTGTCTGTTCGTGACTAGAGACATTATTAGAGACACAGATAACTTCCAAGTCGAGCGAGCTCCTTGTCTGCAGCAAGCTTACTTGTTATACCCTGCACTATGTCATCTTAAGGCAGTTCGTTTTAATATCTGTACTTCTTTCTCTCATTTTATTTGAATACAGTTTATTTTCGACAGTATAGAGTATCTGCTAGTCGAGATCTAAGACTTTTACTTACTCGGAACAAATAAATATATATAAATTTAATTTGCTTTAAATTATAAATGTTCAGGTAAATATTTTGGATAATGTAGAGTATATGCTAGTTGAGCTAACCCAATTCTCTTTGCTTCAAATAGTATTTCAAATTAGAAAATTAGACAAAGTTCAGTTTTTAGATATACGTATTCAAGTGTATATAAAGTTCGTTGCTTTAAAGCAATTCATTTATTTTGCTCTTTTGTTCGTTCTTTCTTGCTGTTTTTATTCGCTTTCTGCTTTTTAATTTGCTTGTGGCAAAAATTGGCCTTATGTTTGTTTGTATGTTGGCCCTCTGTGCGTGTGCGTTTCCCCCTGTTGTTCAGACCTCATTTTATACAGTCTTTATCGATTTTTGGCTGTTGAACAAGAAGTAAATTGTCAGGGCAGAGAAGATAAACGACAATAAAAGCGCAGGGAACAAGCACAAATCGAAAAGGACCAATAAAAAACAAAAAAACAAAAAGCAAAAGAAGGCAAAATAGTCAAATGTTCTTCCAAAAAGCTGATTCAGTCAACAGGTTGCTGCTGCCTTGTTGGCCCTCAGGATTGTGGTTTGTGTCTCTTGTTCTCGGCGATGTTCAACAGTTGCCCAACATTTCTGGCATCATGACATTGTGCTTGTGGTTTTGCAGTGTCCTGTGAGAAATTTACGGATGCCAAGAGTCGTTATTCGGTAACATATTACGTCTTATTAAATAGCCCACACGACTTAAGAGTTTCCCAATTGAATTGGAAATGGGGAACAAAAGAACTTCCAATTATAAACTTTTTTTTAAGCATAGTTATATGTTGAGCCCATTAAGATTTCAATATATTTGATCATATTCTTCTTTAAGCTAGGTTCTTTTAGCACTGTTTTTCTCTAAAGATTAATTAGAATACGCAAATTATTTATGACGCTTCAGCATTCTCCGTCTGTCAGTATAAAAGCGTTTAGAAAACCCAATTGTTGGTAAGTAGGTTCCATATGCTTATAAAGATTATTTAAAATTTTAGATATCAGAATTTATATATAGATATATATATATATATATGTATATGTTCTTGTTCAACCCACGTCGCTTTAGCACTGACTGTCTGTCATGATATTCTTTCAGATGTTCAAAGAGCTAGAAAACCTAATTTTTGGTACGTAGGTTCCATTATTAAGATTACTCTAAATTTTAGATATCAATAATTTATATATATATATATGTTTGTTCAATAGAAAACGCTTCAGCCTTGTATTCTTATATACATTATTAAGATACTATTCAATAATTATATTCAAGAATTGTTATTCTGGTGCACATAATTCTGGCACTAGATTTAATGATGTGCTGTTCCCCAAACTTCAGCTAAGATATTCAAGAATTTTTATTTTAAGTGCTTAGAATCTAATATTTAATATTTACGCGAAAAATGAGCTAGTAAACAAAGTATATTAATTAACTAAATTTAGTGTCTAATAACTTTCACATGACAAAGTGTAGCTCTACTGGCTGAATCCACCTGATTGTAATCGAGTTAATAAAAAATACGACCAGGCGGAACTGTGTCTACGATGTATGCCACGAAAATCAATTCGGAAATTCAATTTGGCTCGGCTAGAGTGCAATTTTCAATAGGATCGCTTTAGGGCTACTTTTAATTTGGAGTTTTTTTCAGCCCCACTGTTAGCTGACAATGGCACAGTTCGTGCTCTCAGTATGCTGTCGCCTTCACATGCAACATCCGCTTGGAAGCAGCTGTGGGTTTTGCGTCAAATTTCGTTCATGCATACAGTGGCAACAACGCGGGGGGTTCTGACAAGGCGTCAGAAATTTGATTAGTGGCACTATGATTACACTGCAAAAAAAAAAATCGATGTGCCGAATTAAAAAAAAATAAAACTCTCAAATGGGATAAAATCAAAGAGTTAAAAAAACACTTGAATCAACTCGACTTTATTCAGCTTTCCTTTGATTTTTTTTTTTATGTAAAAATGTGAGTGCTTCATTGTTTTTTTAGTGTAGCAATGCTGACAAAAGCTAATAATACCTGGCATAGCTGACAAAAACGGATTTTCCAAAGCATTTACTTGGTTAAGGTGATGCATTTGTGGTTTTTAACTATAAAGCAAGCACAATTTCATAGTGAGAGAGAGACTCTTGAATCACTTTGTGTGCTGAACAATTTCTGAAATGGAAAACTGACAGCCAGAAAGTTAAAATTCTTGGGTAACATGGAAAAGCTTTCTAGTGCAAATGCTTCAATTGTTTTCTTGTCAAAACATGAAATAACAAAGGATATACAACACAATCCTTTGCCGCACTGTCAACTTGTCATTGTCCACTGTGTTTGCTGTGTTTGCTGTGTGCACCCTGAGATTTTAATTTCTGCAAACACTATAAATTGCTATGCAGGCAGCAGTCACACCAAAAGAATATAAATATATTATTACTACAAGTCGATATAGCTATGTATATCGGTCTGTCTGTCTGTCTGTCTGTCTGTTTCTATGTATACTAGCCTTTAAGTGTTTGGGCTATATAACACAGCCAAGAGGTTAACAACAATTTAAACTGCCTGCAAGCGTATAGAAGAAGATTGCCTTTCCTTACTTTTATATATGTCTCAAAATTTCTCTTTTTCTTTTGCTCTTCGTGAATTAGTTAAATTATTAGTTGCTTAAATTTCATTTTGATATTTGTGAAGACATTCGGGTTTTGTAAATTTTGCTGCAATTTTCTAGGTCTTTACGCAGCCTTTTGATTTAATGGAAATGTCTGAAGCATTAAGCCGCTTATAGCCAAGATGTCTTTCCGTTTTCCTATTGCTTTATCGTTTCCTTTTTTCCCATTTCTGGCATTTTCTCTTTCTATCTTTATTCGGCTGCCTATACTAGAATCTGTTGCTTGACCAAGCCATAAACGTTGAAGCGCTTAAGGCTCTTAGAGCATCGCTTATAAAGCAGAACAAATGGCATTTTCACTCCGACTCGTACACTCTGATTCACAGTTCCACTGCCTACACTGAGAAAAAACTATGTACATTTATAGAAAATGGGTAAATATCCTGATTTCTTCCTTCAAATAAATGCAATGCTACAGCCTTTTCATAATTAAGTGCAATTCCAAATACTCTCAGCTTAAAGGATTTTTTTTTTTTTAATCTTATTTATTTGTGTAAGTGTGGCCAAATCCTTTGGCTGTTAGACCATCTCTTGTCTATATGTATTTTTGCATGAGCCTATTATCCTTGCCGTATATATTTTCGACATATCCATCTACCATATCGTAGAGATGGGCGCGTGAACGTGCATATCGTGAGTCGTTTATTAGAATATTATACTAATTTATCGCTGTTGGCAATAGAGATGAAAAAAAAATTAAAATGCCCTTTGGTTTTACGGTTTCTAAATTATTAAGGGACAGTTTTCCTGCGTAAGTGAACTGAAACTTGTGCTTGATGCGTTCAGGTCGTCGCGAGTCCATCTCTAACAGTTAATACACTTATATGCTGGCTAGGCAAATGTGAGTCCTTTTCTTTGGATATAGCACTACACATTTACAGCTTCATCTACATCTTCCGCCACCGCCACCGCCACCGCCATCTCCTCCGGTTCCATCTCCGGCTCAGGCTCAGGCTCAGGCTTGTCAGTGTTTGGTAAAAAGTTGACAGCCGATGTTTGATGCCTGTCCTTGTACTTGTTGTAGCTGTTGCTGCTGCTCCTGCTCCTGCTCCTGCCTGACACTTGTAGTTTATGCAAAATATTTGCATTGCTCGACAGGCGACAAGCCATTCTCTTGGTTCAACATACTGCGGAAAATAGTACGGAATGTTGGCAGGCGGAAAATGGTAGTAAAAAAAAACACAGCACGGTGAAGTCCTGCCGGAACAGCAGCCACTACAACCGTCAATGGGCGAAGTATTCTACCTCCCATAAGAATAATTCACAATATAGTTCAATTATATTTACTCAAAACCAGATTAATATATATATTATGCACAGCATGCAAGAGTATGAAGAGAAAAATAAGTCAAGATACAAAAATTTAGCAAGAAATTTCAAAGGCTTATTCCGCTCTACAAGGGTATATAGTTTTCGGTGCGCTGAGGATAGCCTTTGCTTACTAGTTTGTATATATTGCTAAATAACCATTAAGTAGGCAACATGCCCACAAAGTGGGTGTGGCAAACTTGATTAGCGACATAAAACAAGCTAATGACAGTGCTCATTATGACTGGCAAGGCACAGATGCGTTGCCAGTTCCCCCTAGTTGCTCGGGCCAATGAAGTGAACCAAAGTTTTTGGGCCATCATTTATCGGTTGCCAGCTCCCAGTTCCCAGTTCCCAGTTCCCACTTCCCCGTCCTCCGCTTTCATCTTCCATATCCCACTACACCTTACTTACCCTCCCTGCTGACAGTCTAAACACACACAAGGCATACACACGTGTAATTAATCATGCGCTGTGGGGATGCACAAGGGATTTTTACTTTAAAGCAGCAGCAGGTCCGCGGAATTAATAAATTTTGAATACATGCTGTCAGGATGGAAATGTATGGATGGGGCCATCGGGGACTGGAGGAGTTGCGAAGAAAACCAATAAAAATGATGAAAGACTTACGAGGCGACGACGACGACGCCAGTAGCATTGGTAATCAGAAAGAAGCAGAAGAAGAAAAAAGAGAAGAAAAAAAAACCGGTGGCACGCTGCGTATACGTGATGAACGAAGCCACAACAAAATGCCAATAAAATGTCGGCATTAAAATTGCAAAAACAAACAAACCACACGCAGCTCATTGTGTGGCCGCTGAACAGCTAATGAGCACCCCTCTTTCCACTGCAACGCCCCCGCTCCTCCTAAGCCACAAAAAATGCCAGCAGAATATCACGAAAGGTAAAGAAAAGTAAGAATGCAATAGTGGAAAATGCTTGGGTAGAAAATGCTTTAAGGAAATCTAAGATCATCGTAAAACATATTTAAGCAATGAATAATTTTTTGAATTTCAAATTATTTGGAATTTACCCTTGTAAATAAAAAGTAAAGTTAAAGAAAAGTTTGTAAAAATTTATATAATAATTGGAAGACATAAAATCAGCTAAAGTTAAGTCAATGTTATTTTTCAATTCTTGACACGCTTGGTCTATGTTTGGTTCTACTCTTAATTCTTAAATCTCGAAAATTTGTTTGGAATTCTTTTGACTTAATTTAATATGTGTAAACTAAATTTGTGATACTATATAGACCGACTATGATCGTTCGTTTTTAGTTTTAGTTGCTGCCTTTTCTCTGCTAGTCGTAAGCAAGTATGCACCCTCGACTTAAAGGGTCGAGACTTAAGCTCAAATACGAAGCTTTTTAGATTAATCACAAACTATTTTTGAGCTTTAAATGAGAGAAAATAGAGGAGAAGCTTGAATAATCAATATGTTTCATATTCTTATGTAAATTAGTACTTATTTATCACTTAAAAATGTGTTCAATCTGCAACTTATTTTCTGCTGAAATTAAATTATACTCGTAAGCATTTATAATAGCCTCAATTTTAAAGGGTATATCATGATCTGCTGATTACGTGTAGCGACTAGCTTAGCTTTTGGACTGAAAACGACTTACATAGTTGCATTGCAACTTTAGCTGCTGTTGGGAAGTTGAAAGTTGAAAGTTTCATTCATTTGTTTGGAATGCCACTCATTATTAAATCAAATTGACACGGGTTCATTCGTTTTCCAATTCGTTGGGCACTTTCCGCAGCATTGCGGAACGTGAAAAGAACGTGCAAGTGACTGCAGATGAATGTAGCACGTTCTACAATCCACGTTCTACGTTCCACGTTGCACGTTGTAGGTTGCAGGTTGCAGGTAATTTAATGTGGCGTGTGCACACCTTTTTGTACATTTTTAAGGGCTGACCATTGAATGACGGAATGAAAACAAGCAAAATTGATGGTGCAACGACAGCTGCAAAATATCAGTTTGACAATTTAATGAGCTTAACTTCTAAGAGAAAAAAATATATAAGAAGTCGTTGACTCTAAACTTTCTTTTGAGTTGTTACGTGTAGAAACTGGGTAGAAGTACTGCTCTTAAGTAAGTACGTTCCTATTATTACTGATATTGGCTCAATGATTGCAAAGCAATCATAATAAAACATGCAATGACTCGAACCAGAATTATAAATTGCAGTCAGCTTAACTGGGCCACTCTAATACACTCAGAGAAAAAAAAAAAACACTTCTAATCGTAAACATTCTGGAAGTGAAGGTTTTGGTTTTGTTATAGCTTTTCATTAATAACAGCTTAATTTAATGCTGAAAATTATAAAAAATACTTAGGGTTTTTTGAATTTTCAACAATTTATTTGTAAAAATATTTTTACATATGCTGACCGTATTTATCTTTTGGTTAGCTGAAGAACCAAGAAAGAGACTCGGGTCTTATTAGCTTTTATTTTCTTTCCACAACTTATTTTCCATAGATATATTTATTACTTAAATAATATAAATATCCTCAGAAAATTCATTCTTAAATAAGGTTCAAGTTCCTCTTTTCTAAATGGCAATTTCGTTCCTGGGTTCCATTTTTTGCACGTTGAAACTAAATTTCTACTTAACGAAATCCGTTATTTTTGTTTTGAGTGTATGCAGGTGTAGGCGTGCCATGGTGTCGGCCCCAATGTTGGCAAATTGCTTTGCGCCTCCCCTTCGAAGGACACCCTTGAAGGCAACTATTCAGGCATAGACACCCAACACAGGTTCTTAGTCATAATTGGCTTTGGCTGCACAGGGCTACCAGAGGGCATATTTCATATGCCATGAAAGTCCAGTTTGTCCACGAAACTAAAGAGTTGACAGGAAGGGTATCTGGAGGTGTGCATGGGGTGTTCTGTGTGAGCGCCTGCAGTTGCTGCTGATAAGCAGTAAAAATTTGTTTAGTTCAACTTTGCCAGACCCTTGGCTCTAATTGCATCCACAGTGGGCAAATAATGTTGCTCGACAACTTTGTAAATGGCACTGAAAACTTTTTTTTAGCGCCTATACTTAATTACATTAAGCTTTTCAATTAGTAAACAAAATAAAAGTTCTGTTCAAATCTGCTGTGGCTCTTCTATTTGCATTGAAAAGATTCTCGCTGCTTGTGCACTGCTCTATTTCGATTTGTAAAAGGAGCAGAAAACTTTATTGCTGTTTACAAACTAATTAATTACAAAAGCAGTAGCAGCTAATTTTATAATTACTTAATGATTTCTAGTATATTGTTGTCCAATTTTAATAATGTTTAATACTCACTTGATAAGATATCTGAAGAAACGAGCAAGTCTTGCATAAAACAACTTTTTGTCATGAAATGTGTAATGCGTTGAAGAAGGCGTACAAGTCGATTAATTCTTCTTCGATTAATAATTCGGCCTAAAGAGTTGTTTTTATAAAAACGATCTTTTTTTTGTGCAAAAGCCGCCTAAAGTTATGCTGTTGTCTCTGGCCTTAACATTGACTTTGAAAAAGAATCATAATAATAAAAATTTGAGCAAAGTCCCAAGAAACTAAAGTAAATAAACAGCAAATAAATTAACCCCATAGAAACGCCACAATATTATTCTATACTCTGTTATTTATCAATATTTGTACATATGTCCGGTTGCTTAAAGGCAAACTCGTTCCAGTCTTTCGTAGTGCTGAAGTGCGTCAGTTTGTCAGTCGAATTTGTCTGCTGGCTACGTGGCGTATGCGCTCTTTTTGTTGTACTACTCGTGTCTATTTGAGCCATGATCTTTGCAATAGGTCCAAACTGCGAAAATACGTTGTCTCAAAAATTACGCGGCCAAAAAACCAAGCAAGCAACCAATTAGCGACTTACAATGAAATCAATTTGCAGTTCTTCGACTTAATCAAATCAGGAAAGTTAAGTGACAAACGCTTATCAGGTTGCAGAGTAAAGCTAAAGGCATACAGCAGACAGCATAGAGGCCTCAGGCCACAGGACACCCCATAGAAGCCAATAATTTGTTGGCCCAACGAACAAAACGTAGCGTAATTTGTGGCCAAAACCTTATGCATAATTGAATCTTTAAACTAGTCTGCTGACAATAAAGTTTGCCAACTGAACTGAAGACTGAATGGGGCAGAATTACATTTATGCAAAGAAAAGTGAATAAATTTGCAAAGCCTTTGTTAATTGTCTTTATTTGTAGAGAAAAATAAAAAAAAAACACAAAAGGAAAATCAACTCAAGTTCTAAATGAAATTCTAAGTGCTGATTATCTTGTTCAACAAAAAGCATCTTTCAATAATATACCAAATAATAATTGACATTTAGTAAAAAGAGAAATGAATCCGACAAATAATAAATGAATTTTTGAACAAACAATATCACAGAATTCGAGAAATTTAATTGATTGCCACCTTGGAAATAAAAAAAGAAAAATAATATAGCTTAAAACCGTAACTGTATCTGAATCACTTGTAGGATTGAAGGATATTTATATTGATAATAAAAAATCTTGCAGTTTTAATCAAAGCATTTTAATATTCAAAATTTCAAAAAAAAAATAAAACAGAATAAAATGAAAATAAATAAAAATAATTAAATAAATGAAACGGATTTATTTAATAATCCAGTTTAACCGCGTTGTCTTCTATTTCTCAAGGAACGCACATTGTTGGTTGACCTGCGTCTGTTGTTGTTGTTGTTGGTGTTGCGTCTGTTGGTGTTGCGCTTATTATTGGTGTTGGTCTTACGCCTGTTGTTGGTATTGCTGGCGTTCTGCCTGCGCCTGGCATTGTTAGCTCTACGGGCATTATTTCTGCGTGTTGTTCGGCGCACAGTTGATGTTGTTGTCGTTGTAGTATCATCTTCTGCATCCACATCAGCATCTGTGGCCGTATCGTCTGTATCTGTCACTGTATCTACATCTGTAGCTGCTTCTGTATCGGTGACAGTTCCATCGCCAGAATCAACTTCCTGATCTGTGGAGCTATCCTCATATTCGACATCGGTTTCCTGACCATCGTCCTGTGCGACTGCGACAGAAACCCACAGGCAAAGGCAGGCCAAAAGCAAAAAACGCGAGCTAAACTTCATGATGTTATTCTTTCAAATATCAATGATAATTTGTCAAAATTGTCGACGTTGTCAGCTAGTTTTATATGCGGAAAAATCAGTAGCAAACTTCATTTGTGTTTAATCGAACTTTATTTGCTCAACTTGTGCTATAAAAATATGTCGCTAGAACAATGCTTAGACAATGGAATTGGGAGTGGAAAAACTCTTTGGCACACACGTTTAGCTGATCAAAATAATAACTGACAAACAATGAAATTTGCCAGCTGAGCAAATTGTGGGTTAAACCTAAAACACCAAGTTAAGGAATGATACATTTCTGACGGATCGTGAATATAATAATATGTTATATAATATATACACTATCTTTTGCAGACTGGAACAATCATTTGAAAATTCTATACGTTAATGACAAATCTGAATATTGTTAATGATTATTTGATATAAATCGTATGTGCAACTTAACTCATATTCACAAAAATTCTTGTTTTTATTTCTTAGTTAATTGTAAATCTCGATGGAACTCAACTGACAAATGTCTAGACAGGAATAATATATGTCATACATTTATCGATATTATCGATAGCCCTGTATGTTGTAGTGAGTTATAAAGTTCATTATATGCAAAAGAAATTCTGATTGTTGAATTTGTTATCAACTATATATGAAAAATGTAGAGTTTCACACACTCAATAGACTCGCTCGATTTATTCAATGCAACAACTAACAAAATAAAAGGTGATAACAAACGCTGTAAATCAAAATCATAATCAAAGCGATGTACAAAAGTTAACAACTTAGTTGTTGTTTGTTTTGAAGCGCTTATCAGTTTGTTTAAAAAGCAATAACATTAATATTAACCCCCTATCGGACAAACTCACCAAGGGCGATAATATTTCATTTTAGTGGATAAGCTGAGCTGTCACTATCTTTAATTTAACAACTTGTGATGAGCCTTTACTGAATACGATCCAAATAGAATTCTCTAGAGGTTTTTCCCTCTAATAATGCCTCTCTCTCTCTCTAATTTATTAGTTGGAAAATAATTTTTGCTCTACAAAAATTAAATATTCTACATGCAAACATGGTTGGCATCAGTTTCATTCACTTAGATCTCAGCTCATGTTTGAAAAGGTCAAAACAAAGTTTGGCCTCAAAGCAGAGTGCATTTTTTATAAGCGCTAACCGCTCTCTAAAAATTAATTTGAGAACTATTTACGATGCGCCCTACGCTACATACCCTTCCAGGCTGGAATAAGTATTTCAAAATTGTTGTTAAAGTTACTTATTTTGCCTGATCTTAACAAATTTTGCCCATACAAACTGTAGCCTCCACACCAAATTTTATTCATTTAGCTTGAAAACTGAGTGAAGAGTTTGCATAAAAACTGACAGATGGACAGACAAACAGATTGACATGCGGACAAATGGACATGGCTATATAGACAACCATGTCCGCTTCCATCTGTCAGTTTTATGCATCCTTTCATCGTAGTCCTGCAATACACTACAAGAGAATAAAATACATATATATTTTTCGGTATAAAACAAATGAAGATGAAACTGTTTAAAAGTCAATTGTTACTTAAAAAAAAAAAGCATGAGGCGAATGAGGCACTAGGGAATTTCAGACCGAACTACAGGGTAGCGGTTGGCTTAGCAATTTTGTCTTTTATAGATGCTGTGAGTTGATATTTTCGTGGTTTAAGCTAAACAGAGTTTAGTTTAATTAATTATGATTTCCACTGTGAACAACTTTCCACACCAAATACACACACACACTAAAGACTAGTCAAAATAATATTTGAAAATGAACATGAAAAAAGTTTTTTTTTGTTTTATCAGAGGCAACAGTGGGAGATTATAAAGGTGCATGCTGCTTGCTTTCTGGTTGCTTATGTGTGTCAAAAGCTAATCAAAAACTCATTTCAAATTCATATACAACAGCTAACAGCTAACAGGTAGCAATGGTAACGGTAACGGTAATGGTAACGTTAACGGAAACGGTGTAAAACAGACGAAGCGTCAACAAAATGGCGGCCTTCGAGCATCGGACAACCAATCAGGAAGCTGTTCGGGGAGAGAGAGAGAGAGCCGACTAAAGTAAAATAAAAGGAATTCGAAATGAAAAAAGGCTTGAATTTAAATTGTTTGACAAAAGTTTTTGGGGCCATTAACAGATATATTGAAACATTGTTAAATTGCCGGCATCCTAATTGAGTTGCGACTTGACGAACATCGTTGAATTCAAGAGCCAAACAGCTTTCAATTAAAATGGAACATGAAAAGACAGCCATCTCTTTTTGTTTTGTGCTTTCACACATAGAAAATACCCTTTGCGGAAGTTCCAATTTTGAAGAATATTAAAATTTTATTTAAGTGTGTTCCACTCTAAATGTTGTATATTAAACTGTAAAGGAAAAGCAGTTAAAATGCTTTTTGTTAATTGAAATTTAAAGCTAACCAAATGAAAATGAAATGTTTAATGTGAAGCAAAGGCTTAAGAAAGGCAAGTTTGCACATAGAAAGAGTTGGTCAGATGATTAAATGTGATTAAGAATAAATAAAAGAAATAGAGGGTAAACAAATGAACGTTAACCATTTGGTGGCATAATTAAAATACTTTTTTTAAGAGTTTAAAATATTTTTAAATTTCAATTCAATTGAAAATTAACCACCCCCACAACACAAAAAAAAAAAAAAAGGAAAAGCAGACAAAAAGACAAAATAATTTGTATACAAATTTGGCCACAAATTCTTTTTGTTATGGCCATAATTATTGTTGTTGTTGCCTCATTTGATTATTTGATTAGCGCGTAATTTTCTTTGAACGAAAACAGATTTCCAATTGAAACAAGCCATTAAAATTATTGAAAAAAAATTTTTTTTTCGAGCAAACAAATTACCAAATATTTGGTAATAAAACACTGGATAACAAAAAAAAAAATGAATTTTTAAAAATTGTTTTAATTGATTTATAGATTAGAGAAAAAGCCAAAGTTTGTTGCAGAGTGTAATTAAAGGGTAATTCAGACATAAATTTAAAATGATATAATGGCCATTAAAGCAATTGATTGATGTGCTTATGAGTGCGTCTGGGTGCTGTTTTTTGGGGTTCGTTTTGCTCAGTTTCGTTTCGGTTCGGTGCGGCTCGGTTCAGTTGAGTTAAGTTTTGTTTCATTTATCTTACATTTTCTTATAATTGTGCGTAATACTTGTACATAAATATTTCTAAATTGAGCGTCAACTGCCACAAAACAGTTGCCGCCAGCTGCAGGTTCGGTTCTCTGGCTAGCATAAATTTTGAGGTACTTCTGCTTGTGAATACCCCCGACCCCAAAAAAAAAAAAAAAAAAACAACACGTTACTGGAAATGGATATGGCAGTGGAAGTGGCAAGAACTATGTACATAGCCAAAGTCGTGAGAGTGAGAGAGAGAGAACAAAATGCTTTGAAGTATACGCCCGACAGGACACAGCCCCGCAAAAAGGACTAAGCACGGAATGTGGCACACGAGCATAAACCTCATTATCATCATAATAATAATGACCATACATAAGGACAATAATGAGAATGTTGATATTGTACTCATATTCATGCCACACTTTAGTGCATGGCTACAGCAATAGCTATGGCTACTATAGCTAAAGCCAAGGGCAGTGGCATTACTTAGTGGCAGAAATGCAACCAGTCAGCTCACTGCTGTTACTTGTATCCGGCTTTGATGACCCACGTGAAAGCATTTCGTCCTTTGAGCTGTAATGGCATTGGCACTGGCACTGGCAATGGCAATGGCAAATGGCAATCTCAAACCGGCAACAACAGGTCGGCGGTCGCATGAGCCGGCATTGCTATTCCAGGTTAAATTCTATACATTTTGGCTTCTCTCATTGATTTGTTTCTTTCCTTCTGAGTTGCTATGTTGCCCAGTTGATAACAGAGGCAATCGACAATACTGATTTTTATGTAATCGATCAAAATCGATACGATAAATAAGGAAATTGATTTAATATGAATGCAACTGCCACTGGGACATGATCAATTAATACTTGTTTGTTGTATTGCAAAAATAGTGATTTACGTTAAAGTTTTGAAAAAAATAAAGGTTTCAAAAAATAGTGTATAGTGTATATATATATAGTGTATAGTGTATAGGATAAATATCAGGCTTTTCCCCATACAAATTGCGCTAGATTTTTCGCCATTTTCCATACGTCTCTTGGCCATGAAATCCCATCTCAGTGGCAACTTTCATAATAACCATGATGTATATTACAGTTTGGACTGTGGCAAGATGAATTCATCCCTGAGACAGGACAAAGAGTTGTTTAGGGATTGAGCATAAGAGATGAATCAATTTCTTATTACTTAAATATATTTGAACGGAAATTTGCGTTGACTGGCTAAATTTGCGAAAACGAATCGTATTTGTTCAGTGTCATGTTGAATTACTCGAAGTAATTGAATTTGATTGTTTGGCATCGAGTGTCTATTCATAGACTCAGAAAACCTGCCATTATCAAAAATCAATGCTGTTCGATTACACACAAAAGGAGCAGGAATAGAGAAGAAAGTACTGCTCCTTCATCTCCTTCACACATTATCGATTTTCGATATTCTTAAGGTGACATTTGCTGTAATTCTGAAAAATCTTTCACGTCAAAGGATGCCGAACAAAGCATTCTTATGTCTAGACAAAACCATAATTTGCTTTGTTGAAGCTCATTAAATACAGCAATACTACTTAAATTCCTAAGCAAACGTGGAGAACAACAAGGCTGCAACTCTATTTCAACAGCAATTAGGTGCAAAACTTGCCAAAAGGCAGAAATTATGGTATGCAAATCAGATTTCATTCGAAATGCAGTGCAAAATGCAAACAGATTGTATGCCTGCGTATACTGGCGCTTTATTTGCCAACCAAATGGAGAAACTGAACAGAGCTCAGATGCAGACACAAATGCAGATACAGATGCAGATACAGAAACAGAGACAGATACAGATACAGATACAGAGACAAGCAAATACAAATACAAATACCAATACGATTGTTATTTGAAATTCTTCATCAACTGAGAGAGCCTACTGGAATTTTCGATGAGTAAATCAATGCAGACGGCATATGCTCATTAGTTTTGGGTATTGAAACATGTGTGGTTGACAGCCAAGTTAATAACGGAGCAAGGTAACAATGCTGAAAGCAATGCGAATTGTGGTTACAAAATTACATTCAATAAACGCCGTACAAGCTCCAAAGGCATTTGAATATTCTGGTGTAATATTGTAGCTGCAGAATGTGTAAATTATTATGTACATATGTATGTTATGCGCATATATATATATATATATACAAAGAGACACGTAAATACATTACAAAGCCAAAACGAGCACACAATACAGAAGTGTTGGTCCGCCAAAGTCAGCAAATCAAGACATATATAGATAGATATATATATATAGTAAAATAAATTTACTTTGTAAAATAATTATTATTTTACACGAGTCGAACTAACTGCCGGTCTATGATTATATAGACTCAAGCAGACACTGAAATGTGAAAGAATAAAAACACGACACGAATTCGATGTATGACTTTATTTTCCGGAGTTCAGTTTAAGACTAAAAGTAAAAAATATATTTTCCTGGCTTGGCACCCCAAATGAGTGCTGAATTGAATTTGATCTGTTTTACATTATTCTCAAGTGCGGTGCACTGGTTACCATATGTTTGGCGATTCAATTTCGGTTTTTAGGTAGAATTGGGTCTTAAGTGTTATATTATTTATGTGTTGCTTAGGTCTGGTTTCGTATCCTTATCTGCGAGGATATTTGATTCCTGGTATGTGGGTGACATATGTTACTTGTTTTTAAATCTCGGTGTTTAGGTAAAATCGGATCTTAAGTGTTATATTATTTATGTGTTGTTTAGGTATTGTTTCGTATCCTTATGTACGAGGATATATGATTCCTGGGTAACATATGTTACTTCCCTCCCCTAAAAGGAAGCCTATGTTTAGGCTGAGATTATTGGGTACAATATGGGTAATGGATTTTGTGCTACTTCTAATTTAGCTTGTGTTGGATTGTGATTTACATTTCTTTGCTTTTTCGTTTTTTGAATATATCAACATAAATGGGTTTTTGATTACATATTTTGAATACAAGAATAGTATAATAGATATAATAATTATAATTGCTATAATTGTATAAAGTGTGAGATTATTTTGTGATATCAATTTAACAATGTCATTGTGTTCTACAATTTCGATTTTGGTAACTTCTAATGGTGGATATAATGGTGTTAGGTCTATTTCTGGTTGTAAGTAATTTTCGCTTAAGATAATGTTTCCGATTTCAAATTTACATTAAGTTATTCTTATGATTTTATTTCCATTGATTTTTAATTCATTATTCGATTTTTTACAGTTTTGTATAACATTGG
This sequence comes from Drosophila repletoides, assembly GCA_018150835.1. NCBI lineage: Eukaryota > Metazoa > Arthropoda > Insecta > Diptera > Drosophilidae > Drosophila > Drosophila repletoides. The sequence goes on along the minus strand of JAECWQ010000225.1, from coordinate 10,524,023 downwards.
TTTCGCTTAAGTTCCAGGTTAAAATTATATTTGGTTCTATATATTTAATCATTTCTTTAGTATTTATTGAGATGGAATTACAGATTAGTTTTTTGCTCTTAATTATATCTTTAATACAATCATCCTGTACTTCTTCATTATCTTCATTATAAATTTTATTTTCATTTTCAAAATAGGATTTAGTTTCAGTATAATCTAATTGGTAACCGTTGTGATCAGGATAAGGGATGATTTTAATAGATTGTTTTAATTCGTGTGCAATAGGTATATGAGATATAATTATTATTTGATTATCTTTGTGATTAATCCAAGTGGATGTTTTTGATTAGTAGTATATTTTGGTTATTAACGTTTTCTAATTTATCATAATTTAATAGTTTTGGATTAAACAGTCCGAGACGAGAGAGTTGCATACCCATTTCTATGTCTTCTATAAATTCAATGAATTGCATGAGTTCGTATGTGAGTGTGTCAATGCTATTGCGGTTGTTTTCATATTTTTTGATTTTTTCTAATCCATCATTTACTAACTGTATTAGTCATTTAGTTCGTGGATTTTAATTGAATTTTGAGCAACTGTTTCTAGATTATTTTGATGTGATTGATTTTCTTTTTTTTTTTTTTCTTGAACTGTGATTTATAGTAGTGTGTTTCTCTATTTCTATTAGTAATTTTGTAATGGCCAGGATCAATTTGTTCTACAATATTTTTTGATTTAAATGGATCTTCTAATTTACCTCTCTGAAGCGGGCCCTTTCTGTATTTCGAGTCAATTTCATAGTCATGTCTATTATTATTTAATTTTTTGATTTTTCGTTCCTTGATTTGTTGCGTATCTAGGGTTGGTTGTCCGGCATAAAGAAATATGTGAGCAGGAGTCTGTCCAGTAGTGTCATGTTTGGTTTTATGGTTGTATATGTAAAGTATTGTTTCTATTTTGCTTAGTTTGAGTTCGTTATCGTTAGAATTTCTTATAATTCGAATTTTTTCATTTATGGTTTTGTGTAACCTTTCTACGTCTGCTATACCTGTTTTTGATGTATTAAGTTGCAATTCAATATCTTCGCTCAAGAGCCATCTTTTGAGGGCTAGACTCGAGAATGCTCCATCTCTGTCTGCTTTCAATAGTCTGGGTTTCCCCAAAGCATTAAATATTCGCATAAGAGCGTTTTTGCATTCTATCCAATCTTTCGTTTTTATTTGTTCGAGGATAGCGAATTTTGAGTAAATATCTATACAACTCAAGTAATTATTGTCTTCAAAAGAGTAAATGTCTATTTCAAATTTATCGCGGCAATGCTCGCCTTTTTCTTTTGTCATTTCATCATAAGAAATATGTGTTATTTGTTTTTTAAAATAAGTTTCGTGTTTGATGCTTGGTAGACCTTTGTCTATTATTTGTCTATTGAATGTGTTAACTGGTTTTTCAGTAATGCTAATTAAACTGTTGCTGTCTTCATCGGCACTGTGTTGCGTTTGCTCAGCCACGTAACTATGTTCTAGTTTTACTCGGGATAGGGCATCAGCTACGTGATTCTCTTTACCTTTAATGTATTTATTGTCGAAATCATAGTCGTAAAATTTTATGTCTTCTTTACTTTCTTCTTCTGCTATCGGGAATTGTGGATATTGATCATTTGAATATTGTTGGATATTAAGCTGTGGATAATATTCCGGATAGTAATAACAATTTTGGTCGTAATAGTAATTATAAGGTTCATAATGTGAATATATTTCTTCTTCCTGATGACGCGTTTCTTCGACACTCATTTTTGTCTGTCCGCTGTCAGCTGGTCTCATGCGTTTGGTTTGGTTGTTATTTGTAAACGGATTTGGGTTATGTTGTTGAGTTTGGTGTCGACCAAAGCGATTTGAGTCAAAGGCGTTTTGGCGTTGAAAATGTGCGTTGGGTCTGGGCATGTATGGTATTGGTGGAATTGGGCGAGTCATATTATTAAAATGAGGATGATTGTGTTGGTAAAGATTGTTAGGTATCGGGTGACGATATGGCTCTGGAAAATTTGTTTGTATATTATTAGGGTTGAAATTTGGTTGGAATGGAGTATTAGTATGGTTATGGTATGGTGTTCGGTTATCAAAATGGGATTTATTCTGTTTATCATAATTAACTAATTTTCGTTGACCTTTTTGATCGGGGTCTTCATATAAACCCTTTTCTTGTAGTACATTTATAAGTGATCTTATATCTGGTATGTTACAATTAACAATTCTTAAATAAATATTTGTAGGCAATTTTTGAATTAATGCTTCGATACTAGTATTAATTAATTGATTAAAAAGAGTTGACTCTGCTGCATTGTTCTCTAATGCTAACTTACTTGTTAATAGTTGACGTTTCATCTCGGCTTCTTCCAAAAAGCGTCGAATGTTTCCTTTGAATTGGGTGTTGCGAAAGTCTTCCAGTAGTTGATGATTTGGTATTTGTGGCTTAAAATATAAGACGAGTCTCCGTTTAAGTTCCGGCCAGGTTGTTAAGTTGTATGCGTCTATAGTACGCATAACTTCTCCGCTGATATTGCGTTCGATGCTGCCCAAAATTATACACTGTTGACGGACGTCATTGGTAGGGTATAGCGTCAATATGAAGTCGATCCGGCTTATAAAGGTGTATAGTGCGTTGGGATCACCTCGGAAAGTTTCGACATCATGAATCTGGCGTTCCACTTGTGCCATCCCATTGTCGGAGAGTGGTGCTGCTGCTGGTATAACCATTTGTGGTATTTCCATTGTTGTGTTTGTTTCTTCTTTTGGTTTTTTTTTTTTTTATTATAATTTTATATGTAATTTAATGTTATTTTTTTTTTTATCACTTATTTTATTTAAAAATTATTGTTTTTTTTCGCACTCAAGCTGTTTCGTTTTTTGTGGAATAACCAATCAACTTGGATTTATTTTTCCAACGAATTCTTGAGCGTCTATGTTTTTTTTTTTTTTTTTTTTTTTTTTAACAAAAGCGTTTCACGGTTTCACGTTGTTGTCGAGGTTTAAATTTAAACTCAACGTGATGTTCACCGTCGCGGGTTGTTACAGCAAAGTTCTTTGGCGGATACCAAAAATTAGAGAATTATATAGTCAAGCTATCGCATCAATAATTTAATGATATCCTACCGGCTGCGCCAGTAAAATAAATTTACTTTGTAAAATAATTATTATTTTACACGAGTCGAACTAACTGCCGGTCTATGATTATATAGACTCAAGCAGACACTGAAATGTGAAAGAATAAAAACACGACACGAATTCGATGTATGACTTTATTTTCCGGAGTTCAGTTTAAGACTAAAAGTAAAAAATATATTTTCCTGGCTTGGCACCCCAAATGAGTGCTGAATTGAATTTGATCTGTTTTACATTATTCTCAAGTGCGGTGCACTGGTTACCATATGTTTGGCGATTCAATTTCGGTTTTTAGGTAGAATTGGGTCTTAAGTGTTATATTATTTATGTGTTGCTTAGGTCTGGTTTCGTATCCTTATCTGCGAGGATATTTGATTCCTGGTATGTGGGTGACATATGTTACTTGTTTTTAAATCTCGGTGTTTAGGTAAAATCGGATCTTAAGTGTTATATTATTTATGTGTTGTTTAGGTATTGTTTCGTATCCTTATGTACGAGGATATATGATTCCTGGGTAACATATGTTACTATATATATATTGCTGCATTGAGAAACTTAAATAATTAAGTAAGATATATACATATAGATGTATTATGTTGAACTTAAAATCAATATACTTGTTGTTAAATGAAACTGAAGACTCTTATCTAACTAACTTGTCATTATCAATGTTGTATCTATGTTCTGAAGGAAAACAATCGCATTGTAATTGAAATGTAATTGACAGCAGTAACAACAGCAAAATATCATTGTGATTACAGTTCGTGGAGAACAGAAGTTTGCAGCATTCAATTTGCTGTTTGTTTCTTTAACATTAAGATACTTGTACATTATACTACAAGATAAAAGATACAATTTATACAATACTTATTATATACATGTACATGTAAGTATGTACATGTATGTACAAGCTACAAGTCACAGCTGTTAATGCAAGGCTGGTCATGTGTTTCGATTTATCGACAGCATTTCTATTTGTATTTTTTTGCCACAAAATATTTACACAATTGACAGCTGTTCGCTGCTTGCTGGTTGCCTCTTGCCGCTTGCCTCTTACGCTGCGACGTCAGCAGCTAAGCATTTTTGGTGCCCTTAATTCTCGTACTATGTTCTCTGTATTCTCCCAATACGATGTATTATCTAAGCTTATTGTCACATAATCTCTGTCAACATAAAGGAGGCCACATTCCCCCCAAACGGAACCTTAAGAAATACGCTTACTAAGAGACCAATATGCTTCATATGCTTCCAAACAGCTGCATTTTCCTTTACAAGCAAAAGCTTATTCAGTTCCCAATTTTTAAATTCAATTAAGAATTCTTTCTTCTTTTTTTTCATTTCTGTGAATTATTTTCCATTAATTTTAAATGAAAAAAAAAACGCAGTGAACATTTGATTTTAAGTGAAACACTTGAGAAGAGTGTGCAAAATTGGTTTCAAGTTCGCTGGAAAATTTTGAGTTTGGTTTGAGTGTTGGTTTACTTCTGTAAAACTTTTTTTTTTTTTAATTTTTCGATTTAATGAAAATACTTGTTCTCTGAAAAGCTGTCCAGATTGGGCTCAGGTTCGAGTAATGGTTTATATTGTAGCTTTCTATACCTAGAATTATTGCAAAAAGTATGTTAGCTGATTTGTATTCAGCATAAATTTGAAGCCATATAAACATAAATATGAATAAACGAAATAGAAATATGCCCAAATATGATTTTTCTATTTTCATAATACATTTTTGAGATCTTAAGTGGAACAACTCGTCGTTGTGGCTATGACATATAAAATTCTGTTTTGCGGTAAGGTTTTTAGCTCTTGCGGTGCAATTGTGCGTATACGTAATATTTCATTTTTCATTTATTTTAGAGCTGCAGATTTCTGTGTGTATGGGCATGTGTGTGCGTATGTGTGCGTGTGTGTGCGTGTGCACGTGTATATGGCTTTGCCTTTCAGTTATATCATGTTATTATAGACGTCAGACGAACGAATCTTGGCTCAGTTGGTTCTCGCACATTTTGCGGTTGCAGCTTCAACTTTTACATGGTTTAAAAAGCAACCGGCATAAATACATACATTGATTACATTAATATCAGCTAAAAAGTTTTGTCATTAAATAGACGCCTTTGGCAAGAATTAATAAATACATTTGGGTTCACATGCCAGATAAAGCCACTTGGCTGCCTGTCTAATCAATCAATACGGGAGTCTCACGTTTTGCCATGTGGCATAAGCTCGTCCAATACAAAATGGCAGTCATAAATGCTCCCACGATACACAAATACACAAAGATAAATACAAGCATACATATTGATTATTTATACGTTTGCTCTTAGGCTCAGTTCAGTTGGGCTACTAATTTGCATAAAATTCAAAAAAAAAAAAAGAAAGAAAATCCGCAGCGGGGACGTAAATCGAAACTGCTAACCTGTCCACAGTCATTTGTTTTTATACTCTGTAAGTGATTAAAAGGAGTATACTCCTCCAATGTTTGCCCATAAAGCATATATATTCTCGTTCAGTTTAATCGAGTCAACAGTCGAATCGTTTATCAAGTTTTATTCGCTTATTGCTTATCTATGTTGCAAATTTTTCAAGAATCGGATGAAAAGCATAGACGTTATTCAAGCATCAAAATTGGGCCATCAAAAGTTTTTCATATTCTTCTTCATTTTTTATTATTAAATTAAATGAAAGTAATGGGAGATATGACTCTAAGATCGAAAAAAATAAACTATTTTATATATTTTCTAGATATCTAAAAGATAATTTAAATGTCTAAGTATTATTCTTGAACAGAACCGGAAATATTGTGTGCCTTCAGCTTCAGATTTAGTTTTAGTTTTCACATCTAATCTGTTGCGGTTCATGTTTAAGTAAAATAGACGAACCGGTTCGGTTAAAAAACGGATTACAGCTTTGCTGCAGCTGCAGAGTATCTATTAGTCCAGATATCGCACTTTTATTTGTTTCGTAGTGTATATTTGTTTTTGCTACTGCTGTTTCCTGCTAATGGCAAATTAAGGCCTGCAATTTGTGTCAAGTTGAAGCTCAAATGGTCAACGCCATTTTGTGGCCAACAGCAATTTAGCCATGTTACGACGTGATGATCAACATTGACTCATTTTATTTGGTGGAACAACTCTGTGGATGCTGCTAAGTGGCAGCGACACCTTTCACACGAGTGAGGGAGAAAAGACTCAGTTTCAGATTGGTATTACGAGTAGAAAATATGATGTATTGAATTTGCAATTAGTCTTAGAGTAGCGAAATAACAACAAAGCAAAGAAAAACAACGATAATTGAAAATGACAATCAATGCGTTCAGAGACCAGACTAAGAGTGTGAGAGAGGGAGAAAAATTAGAAAATAGAAAAAATGTTTTCTATTGGAATCTTGAGTGACAAATTAAATGGAAATTCTAAGTAAAAATACTTTGCAATTTAGCTAGGCACTTGCACTTGGCATAATAGCCCCGATGGGCATGAATATATTCCCGTGCTCAATAACAATAAAAGTCGAACACAATGCCAATTCAACTAGAAATTCTTTGACTTCCAATTTCATGGAGAGAGAATGAAAATATTTAATATTATCGTATCGCTTACTGGTTTTGATTTGAATCTTTTTATATTCGTACTTTAAATATAATTTATATTATCTTTTTATGCACAGTAACCAATGAAAATGGGTATACAAAATAGGAACATAAACTTTGTGTAAGCTTTGTTCAACAGGCAAGAAAACTTTTCTATTCGACTTCTTTTTATGCTAATTTTTCCTCTTTATGGCAGCTATATTAGATATAGTTGTCTGAACCGCGCGGCTCTGACATTTTTATTGAATAAAATGCACTATTGTAAATTTTATTCGCTCAAAAACTGAGAGATTTGTTTGCATGGATGCAGCCAACTCTCGTCTGTTGTTCTGACCAATAATATGCACATCTACTGTATGGGGAGTCAGAGATGTCAGAGATTACACATTCCTCTCTGTAAGGGTATTAAAAATAATAGTGAAAAATGTAATTATTTTTTGGCAGAATACTCGAAATTATTTGCAATGCAAGCATACATATTTATGCGAAAATAAATAACTGAATTAGCAGAATACCTGTGAACTTTAATTAAATTAAATAAATTAAGTTGCATGCATGTGAATATATTCACTTGATTATAACTGCAAATTTATACTCTCAACCAATTAAGCAAATGAATACAAGTTTGTGAATACATTCAGTGAATACTCTCTGGCCACGAATCAACCGCAATCCTCTTGGCATTTCATGCTCTGAGTATTGCGTAACAAAATGCAAAATGCAAGAAGAAAAGAAAAAAAAAGAAGCTGAGGAACGTATTTAAAATTAGCCAAGAAAACCAAACCAAGTTCTGCAAGAGCCAAGTTGCCGCGTTGAAAAGAGTGTCAGCCATAGATACTACTATATTTATTTTCCATATTTGAATATAAATTGCCCTTAGGGGCCCACAACAGATGCTGCCAAACAATTTTTATTGTAAAGATTTTTCTATGATAAAATGTGAGCTACATTTAATAAAAATGTATCATGATTTGTCAATAAACTGCAAGAAACATTTCAAGAGCGCAAAGGGAACAGAAAGGGATGGCAAGGGATGGGAAGGGAAGGGAAAGAAAGGGCGGGGTATGAGGTAGGCGTTGAAATTGCATGACAGTAATTGACACTGTGTAAATGCAAATCCTTTAAGTGGCTTTGAAGTGGGGACCACTTGAAGCGAGTGCAGGGCGACTCAGCTGCCAGTTGGCAGTCAGCCGTCGCTGTCGCCGTCGCCGTCGCCGTCGAGTCGACGGCACAGTCACGTCGAAAAGTAGACACACCCAGACGGCTATATTTAGAATGCTAGAAATGCTTAAAGTTAACACTTTATCTCAATCTTATCACAATCGACACACATATACCATTCTACACAAGAGTACGAGTACAATAGGCTGCAAAGGCGTTGCTGCTTATCAGCCTGTTTAATTCTTTAGCCTTAAAATAAGGAGAAAAGCACAAAAAGAAAACTTAAGAGAAACAAAAGCACAAATAATAAAAAAAAAAAAAAAAAAAACAGAAAAAAATAGGAGAAAATAAAGCTGCTCAGCCGTAATGTCGCCTATTAATTGCGGTATGCGTCAATCGAAACAGATTTGTGATATCGAACAAGCATTAACAATGTACACAACTTGTATTCGTATTATTGTTGTCGTATCGTATCGTATTGTATAATTTCGTGCAGACACGAAGAACAATCGAACTAACAATTTGTACGAGCTCAGCCAATACTTCAATACTTGAGACATAAGTCGTTTGGTTTCTTCTCTATCAGGGGCCCCGAGTGTAGCCTTATCTTATCTAAAAACAAAAAACAGCCTAACACCCGCTGCTAAACGGTCTAACAGCTAACAGCTTGTTAGCTCTAACAGTTTGCGATACGATTATGAAACGTGTCGCATTTCTCCAGAGTGATTAAGTTTTAGTTTAGGCAAAGCAGCAGTTCGCACTTCGAACAAATATAAAATACTGTTTCTGGTACTTAGTTCTACTTAAGTGCTGGCATTTAAAAATAACACCCAACTTCCATAAATGCTGAATGCATTTCGGGTATTCACGATAGCCAGATGAATAGCTCATATTTTGTAGCACAAATTGATAAAAACACTCACAAAATTAATATGAAATTTAATCAGTCACCATCAAGTGACGCACATAAAAATATGGCTATTTAATGGGAATGGCCCAGCAACGCCAAATTTAAGGTGACCTTTTTTCAAACTTTCAGTTAATTTATTATCAAATTCAACAGTCCTTTTTACAGCTATTACGCCCCGAAGAAATACTCGATATTTAAGAGTGATTTTAGAAAATATCAGCACTCATTTTAGAGTCATTACAACAGCAGCTGAATGAAAATGTAGTAATTCTTCTTAAAATACTCGATATTCTATAGATTCTATTTATAATAGAGTGTTATAAGGAACTATTTTTCCTTCATGGTTCAATATCTTATGAAGAAAAGCCAACTATCGTAGATGCAATCGAGATAATAAAATGTATGGAGTAGAGAGTCTAGGCTGCATTTTCTATTCAATTTATATTTTTTATTTACATGGACCAAACTGCATATTCGGCAGTAGATAGACTACTACGATTAATAAGCTATTTGCAGGGAAGAGCAGAGCACAGTACAGCAGAGATTCAATGAAAATGTGTGGGTAATAATTAGCAGTAATAGATCATCTGACTGTCATTACAGAAATTTACAGAACTGCAAACTTTTATGCGGCACTGTTCATGTTGCAAGGCAATCATCCAGCAATTATCTGCCTCATCACCGCCATCAACAGCATGAGCATCAGCAATAGACATTGCAATAGTGTGAGATACAAGTAGTATTCATGGCACTCAAGTGACGTTTCAACTTACTGTGTGAGTGTGAAGCGAGTGTTTGTGGGTTTTTCTTTAAGCGGTTGCACATTAAGTACGGAACTTGTGTGCGGGTGAGGTGTGTGGTTGCATTTAAATGCAGGCAATATGACTGCTAAAGGCTATAAGAAAAGACCCCAAAATGCTGTCATAGTTGATTTCAACGATAAACTAACAGAAGTGAGTGTTGAATTCATTGATTCATTAATTATAATTTGGTTTAAAATATCAAATTAATTACGTCTCGCTTCAGTTGCACCATTCAATAGCACCAATTAAGATATGTGCGATAATGGATTAATTGGTAGATAATTAAGTTGCCAAATATCTCTCAATAAGGCAATAGATTGTTTAAGGAAGGCTTCAAGCTGATTCGAGTCTTGACAAACGACTTTTTCTTCAGCTTTAACCTCAGCAGGTGTCAAAACTAAGTTGAATCTGTGTCTGAAATTAGAACAGTCATTTTGCAATCTTAAAATTTATAATTTTGTGGTCTCAACGTTAATATAGATAAATTTGCCAAATATTAAAATATGGACACAAAAATATGTTGGAACCCAGGTTCGAACCACAACCATTTATGTTGGAGAACGTCGGAACGAAAGCCGGAAATGACACGTGGTTCGAAACCGCAAATCACAGCCTCACAATCATTTTTTTTTGGCTTGGAGTCTAAAGGAAATTAAAAGTATTTGCAAATATATTGGTATAGAGAAAAAAAAATAAATGTTACAAACAGCTGATTTCAGGTATAATCAAATAACTCAAAATTATTAATGTAGCTAATTTTTTTAATATTTATCTAGTTATCTGGGGAGCCAGGGAAGTACACACTGTACAAGCTTAATTATACGCTTTATCTATTCAAAATATGCGAATAATTTGAGCTATATTTCGATAAATACCAAAGCATCTGAATTACCAAACAATTCAATGCATAAGAACTACTTAAATTCAACTTTCCCCGCTGCACTTTTGCAGTGAATACTATTGAATGCTATCGAATTAAATTTTAAGGCAAATCAAATTAATCGATGCAACGAAGTGCGAATGTAAAGTGCAAATATAAACAGCAGAATCCAGAGAAGAGAAACAATACCATGTGTTCATTGCCGGCATACACGGCGTATGCGTGATGCGTGTTATACAGCGAGACGAGTATGTTTTCCTTTACGCTACACCGAACATTGCATTTTTTTTTTTTTTTTGTTGATGTTTTCCATTTCGGCATTTGCTGCGTTTCAGTTTGAGTTTGAATTTGAGTTTCAGTTGCATTTTCAGTTAAAATTTGCAGTTACATTAATATCAAATATTAATTATACTCGTATTTTTTGGTAGTTTGCGTGTGTTTTCTCACCGCTGTCTAATTACCTTTTGTGCTGTTGCTGTTCCTGTTTCTGTTTCTGTTGCTGTTGCTGTTGCTGTTGCTGTTGCTGTTGGTGTTCCTGTTGCTGATGCTTTGAGTTTTGTTGTTGTTGTTGTTTTGTCTGGATTGTTGTTGGTTTTGTAGAGGGAAGTTGGGCGAGCGCCCCCAACTTGACTTACGGCACAATTTGTTTCGTTTTTAATTGGTTTTTTGCTTTTGGTTTTGTTTTTGTTTTTGTTTTGCGTATACTTTCTTTTTATTTATTTTTTATTATTATTATTTTTTATTTTGGTGTAAAATACTGTGGAATTTTGTGATTACCCGCTTTAAAGGGACCCAAAGTATTCCCACGAAAAAAAAAAGAACTGTTGAAATTAACGCGCAAGTAGAAAACAGAAAATAAATATATAAAACTCGTACACACAGAAACGCGAAAATAAAATAAGAAAATGCTGTTGCTACTGTTGTTGATTGCTTTTGTTATTATTATTATTTTTTATTATTATTATATATTTTTTTGTGTTTGTTTTTTGTTGTTGTTGTTGTTGTTGTTGTTTTTGTATTTATTCTATTTTTTGTTGTTTTGTTTTTAATATTTTATGTCCCTGTTTTGCACCTTTTTGGCTTTGCCAGCGACTCGGTCGCTGTTTGCTTTTGGTTTATTTTTATCGTTGAATTTGTCGCTTGTCTTCGTTGTTTCAGAGCACAGAATTCATACACTCGACTGACTGCGCGTTGTGTTGTGTTGTGTTGTGTGATTTATAAATAAATAAGTTTCACATCAAATAGCCACCGAAATTAATTTCCAAGCCAAAGCCAAGCTGCAACCAAAACACACTGGCAAACACAGTGCCTACCAAAAGCAACCTCTATGCGTATCTATACTATACGATACAAGTATGCAATAGTTGCACTGTACTGTATGCGTTCATTATGCCCCAGAATCACTTAGCGTAACCAACAAAATTACGAACAAAATTACAAAAAAATAAAATAAAAACATACTCGTTAATTCAGTTTGATGAATTCTGAGTTTTGTTCCTAACTCAATTGGTAATGAATTTTCTAAATTTAATTTATGTATATATATATTTATATTAATTGACTTAGAAAGAATTCGGTATCAAGAATCGAAGTTAGAGTTTATACAAAACAGTCGTAAATCGACTACCAAAGAACTGATTTGATTCAGGTCCTTTTCATTGATAACTAAGCTATGAACTCAATCCGACTACTATAAGTTTTGTTTTTTTAATAAGAAAGAGAATTAGAATGTTTAAATATTAAATAATAAATAATATCTAAGAAGGTTCGATTAAAAAAAAAATAGGCTTTTCGAAAACACATGAAACCACAGCTTGCGATTAAACCGCAAAGCTCTTAAACGCCAAAACACTGGTGGTTTCCCACCGGACTCCTTTGTGGTTTTCTGTGCAATGTGCGCGATGATTTACTTTCGTTCGTCAGATCAGATAAATATATCTTATATCAACTAAACGAAAAGTCAAATTTACATAAAAAGCAAAATAAAATTCTCTTATAAATAAATGATTATCACCTTCGAAGCGTATTTATGCTTCGGTGTGAGCAAGAAGACTTGTCATTTGTCGCTTTTTATTTTTCTCTAGTCGCTTGATGAATATTTTTAAATTGTTTCGGCTGCCCCACAAAAATGTGTTAATTTTCTTAGACATTGTTGTTGTTGCTTGCAAAAACAGATTATTTGTTGCTATTGTTGCTATTGTTGCTGATTTTCTTTAGTATTGGGGGCCGTCCAATAATTTTGATTGCTGCCAAAAATTCTTAGACAGACGGCCGCATTTCCCATTTAGCCTGGCTAAACCGACGGCTGACTAAACTACATAAATAGGTGAATGGAGGGGCCAAAAGTGGACATTGTCTATCGCCACTCTGGTTTCCATTTTCTAAATTTTCACGACTGCCCTCCCTCTCGCTAAAATTTATGTATATGTACTACATACTAGTGCCTCCAATAACATGTGCTGTATCGCGTTCCACGTTCAATGGGCTCTGTAAAGCTGACGCGTTAATTGATAGCAAGTGATATGAGGAAATCACAAAAAAAAGAAAAAATAAAATAAATAAAAAATATATATATATATATTAAATTATTGGTGTGTGATTTCTTTGACTCATAGAGTTCTTTGCTGGTGACAGTACCTGGCAGCCTAGCGACAACTTGAGCTTAAAAATTCACCGACATAATGATGAAATCTGGACAGCTGCAGCTGTGAACTGCCTGTCGAATTTCTAGCACATTTCCTACTCTATAAAGGCACAACCTTAAAGAGAGAATCTCTTATATGCTGTTATTCTCATTCTAAATACTTTCCGGCTTATAATAATCTCCGTGATTTATTTTGTATTTTTTTTATGTTTGCATTTGCTTATCTCCAGCCCAACACCTGCCCATAGATCATAGCGATAATACGAGTATTAACGTGTATATCCCCCTCTCTCTCTCTCTGGATATACTGTGCTGCGTGACACTGGCCATATATATTACAATATGAAGCCGATTTTCCGGGGCAGCGGCTTAAAATTTATGCAAAACAAACAACAACAGTCAATAAAAGCGATTAATTTAAGGCAATAAATGGTGAATTGCCTGAAATGAGAGACGCCCACGCCATACAAATTACAGAGACAAAGCGATTTGCAGACTATTCTCATTTGAGTTTCTGTTTCTGTTTTTGTTGCTGTTTCTGTTTCTGTTGTTTCTATTTGAGTTTGGGTTGTAAACATAAACTATAACAGCCATATATGGGTCACAGTGGGCCCAGAATGTTCATAAATTTATATACGAGTAAAACAAAAGCAAAAAAGTCACCACAGCAAATGTGGTCTAATCTCGGCTGGCTTGGACTGCACTTTGTGGCTTTTATGCCGCATTCAGGGGCATGGATTATGTGCCCTGCAACAAGTTCTAGCCGCTGTTGATGGATGCGCTAATTGCTGGGAGTGCTTTCTTCCTTTGCTTCGCCTATTTCGTTTTTTTCTTTTTTTTGTTTTTCTTTTCACTTCACATTTGCAAAGCTGTGCACTTTGATTTGCTTTTAGAGTACCTTCGGCACTCAACACGCGACACAAACACAAAAAAAAAAAACAATTTATATATGTATGTAGTACATATATGCATAGAAAAAACTAAAATCCAAAAAACTGCAAACAACAAAACAAAAAAGAAAATACCGACTTTATGTAGCAGTCATATTACACTTTAGAACGGCAAGAAACACCCGAGCTTACACACCGGGATGATGACTTTGTAGCTATTGGTTGCTGTTGGTATTTGCAATTGTTGTTAATGTTGCTGTTGTAGGCACGTGCTGACGCTGCTTCTGCTGTTGCTGCTGTTGCTGCTGCGACTGCGAGTGCGAGTGCGAGTGCCACTACTGCTTCAGCCGGCGGTTTGCTTGCTTTTCTTTTGTATTTGTTTCTTTACTTTACTTTAATCGCTGCTGCTAAACCTTCACGCTAGACGCTTGCTTCGCAACTGACAAGCGGCATTGGTTCGCGAGGTGCGACGAACAAGCAACAAGCAACTCGGCTGCCTGTTCGTTCGTTCGTTTCAAGTTCGTTCTCAACATGTTGCGAGCATCAAAACACCGAGCACCGAACACCGTGTTCACCGAACGAAAGTGCATCAGCAGCAGCAGCAGCAGCAGCTCGGGCGGACAGCAAAGTCGCCGCATTTCTAAGCTTTCCAGCTTTTGCTGCCTCGCAGCATTAAAAAAAATACAACTAAAAAAATGGGGGAAAAAATAACAAAAATTGCATGGAGCTCAAAATTGGTAGGCATTGACAAACAAAAGGAAACAAAGCAAATAAATGTGCAAAACTACAGAGCGCTGGCAACATGTTTACAGTGGAGCAAATACTGTTTTCTTTTTTTCTATATGATTTTAAATTAAAACATGCTTCTGCTTGCCGTTTATGAAACTTTTAAATATTTGATTTTACAATTTTGAATATACAATTTTAATTGGTATCAGATCTGTTCCGAACTTCCCCTCGAAGTTAACCTGAATCGAATTAGAATCTAGCTTAGGTTTTTGCTTAATTGTTTAATTTTTAGACGCCCTGAACTGAGTTGGATTTACTTTTTATTCGAAAGAGTTTTATAATTGTTTCAACTGATCAAAATTTATTTTTATTTGCAATAAACTTTTTCTATTTATTCTACTTCCAAATGACATTCAACCATCGATATATATTAAGGTTAGTATTGAAAGTGCTCTTATTGTCTTTTGATTGAAAAATTTCTACAGAATTATTCAATCTATGATAGTGGTTATGGGGATCATTATTATTCTCGACAAGTGCCGATATTTGTGTTGCGATCAATAAATTATATTCCTACCCTCGATATGTGTTAACATTCTTCGTTTATTTTTCTTTATCTATGTTTATTATTGATTAAATCGTAAAAAAAAATTACAGTTTTTATAAAATTCATAGAATATACAATATGCAATCTCATGCCACTGTGCAGATCCCGACTGATACCCGGACAAAGCCAACATGTTGCTAAGTGTGTGTATAGCCAACATGTTGGCCGTTTTTGCTTGTTGGCCCTAATGATGTGGCCATGTAGCACCAGGAAAAGCAGCCGGTGATGATTGCGGTACTTCCAAATCCCAGACACGCATTAGCTAGATGGCAGATGGCAGACAATAATGGATAGAGTTGAGGTGTTAACTGTAGGTCAGCCTGGGGCTTCTGGCCTCTGAGTTATAAGTTAGTGTTTGTGGGGATTTTGTGCAACCAACGTTGCGTATAATTAATAGAATTAGCAAATATTTATCAGAAGCTGCACCCAACTCCCCGAAGAATACGAGTCAGTCTGCAATGCAGTCTCTATATATGTATACATATATGTGAGAGGAAAATGTGAAAGGCTTTTCAATACAGGTTCCAGGCCAAGTTCAATTTCTACATCTAGTTATTCGTTCGTAACAATCATAATTGAAATATTCTCAGTCTGTTTCACAATTGAACAATTGTATTGCATGGCTTTAAGGCCACAAAAGCTCTAAAATAGTTGCTGGCAATGCAACTGCAAAGGGAAACAGAAGCCGATTACTTAATTAATACATACAAAACAAATGTTACACTTGCGAGTTTTCATTGTGAAGCAGAGACAGTTAACCTTGGACTCAGTTCAAAATTCCATTAAACTTGCTCTAAGAAACTCCCCCAGCTGAGCTGGCTCGTTAAGCAAGTTCCATATATATGCACTTATTATGAATTCTAGATGAACTCCCAAACTTTCTTGTTTTCAGTTATATCATTTATAATTTATTTTTTTATAAAACCGCAGTAAAAGTCGAAATGCAACAAAAACAATAATAATATCATAGCTGCACATTGAGATGTTAGTTGGAGCTTTGTTCTAAATAAAAAATATAACAATGCTTTTGTTATTTCTTTTGTATATATTCAAAGCTTGCACGGAAGACAGAAACATGTATCTAATGTAAGGCAAAATAATAATGAATAATGAATAATAAAATAAGGTATATCAGCACACAGATGCATTAGTTAGGACTTTGTTTTGAGTCAAAAAACGATGCTTTCGCAGTTGGACTTACATAAAACACGATTTTAATATCACAGTCATTTGTGAATTTTATACACTCGAAAAAAAAAGAAAAAACGTGTTTAAATTATAGTTTGACCGGTCTTGAATTTATATTATTCCTTTTATACTTTCCAATACCATTGGTTTTTTGGTCTCCTTTGAATTTCAAATTTTCCGTTCATTATTTGAAATAAGTATTAAAAATCTGTAATCAATTGCGAAGTTTTTGTATTAATTGTGATCCATTCTAAGCCCCAAAACAAAAGATATTGCAGGGAATCTTTGAATGCTTAACTCTTTATTTTACATTTAAAAATATGTATATTACCTTATGCTGAGCGTCTAAGCGACCTACTGAACATTTGGTTCCAAACCCTTTCCAAACGCATCATCAAACCCTATGAATTCGTTTGTGATAATAACAATTTAAGAACTCAGAATTCACCCAACTTACGGCAAAGTTTGTACTTCATTTTAGTGCAAAATTCTCTGTTATTTCTTTAAGTGTATTACTAATTACTGTGTGCATTTGCACACAGGTATATTAAGGTAGTTAGTATATTAAATAAAAAAAAAAAACGATGCTTTTTCAGTTTCTCTTACATATAAGCTGAGCTTAGTGCAACGGTTATTTGCAATATTTGCATAGAGGTTAATTATTCGTTGATTCATTTTCAAGTAAAGGATTCGGAGTCTTTTCTCTGGGCTTATTAGTAATTATTTGCAGCTGCAGGAATGTTCATTAAACTAGATAGAATTCTGCTGTGAATCAACAATTATGCTTTGCATATTTGCTTTTACATATTCGAAAAGCCTGAGCATATTAATACCACAGCAATTTTCTTGGCTTGTATCGAGCTTAATTAATCAAAGGAATTTTTTATTAGTTTACAATAATTACAATTTATTTTTTTCTTTTCATATCTACCTCCACCACGAACACATTTTTGTACTTTAATTTTGTTTTATTATCTCAGAATCGCTTCCCTAGTGGCGAACCACTTCATTTACTTGGGTGAAGCTTATGGCTCCATTTATTACAGTATTACAGTTGAACTTCGCTACGTTAAACTACGCTCTGATTTACCACAACGGTTCAGCATAAGAGATAGAAGTTTTTATGGTGAAATCATCGTAATTTATCAATATATATATATATAAAACGATTTGTGCTGACTGACTGATTCATCAGCGTACAGAAAAAACGGTGATGAAGTTGAAATTTGTACCTATGGTTATGTTATAATGAAAGTTTCCTGTAAGAAGGGATTTTGGCAATTTGACCCCGAGTAAGATGGGGAAAACCGTTGTATTTATTATTCTTATCTGTTATTTTGGTCATTGTCGGGAAATAGTTGAAAAGCTATAGAGTGTTTTTCCAGAATCATTCTCAGAAAATAAAAGTTAATAGAATTTAAAATATTCTCTGGCAATGCAATCTAATTCATCTTATCAAAATACGCTTTTTATATTGCTTTACCTGAGCAACGCCGTGTAAAAGCGGCTAACGCTATTTATAGAGTATATATATTTTATTAAGTCGGAGTTCGCGAAGTTTGCCTGTAACTGTCTGATTTATAGTGAATTTTCTGTGTTTTGCTTTGAACAAAGTTTGCGGCTTCGTTTCATAAAGGCCTCTTAGAATCATAATAAAAAAAGGGAAAAATAAGAATAATGTTGGAAAATGCAATATCCCCACCCCAACTGTTATAGGGCAATAGACCCATTATTGCAACAACAACGACGTCAGTCAAATTGATTGACGGTTTGTCAGCTGCCTTATGAACTGTAAAATGCCTGTCAGTTTACGGCCAAAACGGTTAAAGCATTAAATACAACTTTGCTCATATAATGAAGTTGTAATTTACTGAGCAGGCCTACTCAGCCTATTTATCTAAATTAACCGATTACTCTCTCGGTTACTCTCTCCCGCTTTCTTTTAAGATGTGTCCCAACTTCATTAAAATAGTTGTATACCCCGTTCAGCCCGTTTTACCCGTTTTACCCGTTGCAAATGATAAGTGGGAGGGATTTCTGCAGCTGGGAGCCTGTACAGCTCCATAGACTGTAATTAAAAGTTGTCAATCACCAAGCCCAAAACCAACGCTTGAACATGCAATCTCAGATACCCATTTGGGTTGTACTTACTTTATTTATTCAATTAGGAGTAGTGCACGGTTGCACCTCAATTTAAAAGGGCAGCAAACTTACCTGCAAGAAATAAAACGAAACAAAAAAAATTATTTTATATATTCGTTGTACTTGTAAAATCTATGAATATGTTTCTATATTTTATTTTTATTGTTTAAAAAAAAAAAAAAATTCTATTTGAGCTCTTAATTGGTCGGACATAATCCTTTGAAAAATAAAGCTGCGAAATTGATATGCGTAAAAAAAGATATTGTGAAGTATTGTGTGTCGGTCGCATCAGTAGACGCATTGGGAAAGTCGGTAAATGAAAATTTCTGATTTTATTTGCCTGTGGCTGTTCATTTTACAGTCGCTTGCAGAATATTCAATTTACACAACCTAAATTTCAGTTTCCGCTAAAATTTAAATGCTGGAAAAGTTAAAAAGCCATTTAAGCGAAAATTTATATATCTTTTTAATTCTTGGTAATATTTACGCACTGTGAAAATCGAGCTAAGGCGATGCATTCAAAACATTTATGCTAAATTATGCCAATGCTAAAATCTTTTAGTATTCGTGAATAAATAACATTGTCAGTTGCAGTAGACTGTGATTATTCGCTTCTGGCTGGTTTTGCCCATCTCAAGCTTAAATCTACCAATCTTTCTGCCATTGCCTTATATGGGTGTGGAATATAGAATAGTTAATTCACACCATAGTCCAGTGCTTTCGCTGTGGTGAAAGCTCTCAAAGTCTTGTGCTTTTCATATAGGTTTCCGTACAGGCTAGAGACTTTTGGCAAGACTGAGGTACGAAAGCTGCAATACAACTAAAACTGCGCTTAGCTTTTGTCTTCGAGCTTTAAAAAGCTCATGCAAGTTTTTACAACTTTTTTATATAGTAAGACCAAAACCGAAAGCTTTATAAATTTTGCAATTGATTGGATTGGGCGGTTCGAGTCCAGGAAGAGCTTTCGATGCGCTCCAGAGTTTCCTTTGAGCTTTATATAAAAAGTTATTATTTAAAAAGGAATAATTAACGACATTTTAAGTTTCAATTTACCCACATATATTGAATGTATTGAAAAAGTTAAATATGTGTTCAAGAAAAATTGGTTTAGTTTTAAAAATATTGTACAAATTTGAGGTTGACTTCAAGTATTAATAGTCTGATCTTGATCATTTGTGGATTGTATTTAAACTATAAAATTCATTGAGATATCTTGAGAAACGGAAAGTTTGCAATCTGATGAATCCTATGGGAGATATATATATACATAAAATTATCAAGATTGTTATGAGTTGTCTGACAGACTGGCATGGCTATATCGACTTGTCTCCTCGTGTTGATCAAAATATTATATGCTTTTTTCAGACGCGGTGATACCTTTTTCAATGAATTACACATCTTATGACAGAATTATAATATCCTCTACAAGGGTTAATAAATATGGAATAGTTAGTCAACCTCAAACTCATCAAGTTTCTTATTCTTATTTCTTATTCTTATTTAAACTATTAAAGTAAATTAAAATACTGAATGAAGTCTGAAGGGATGGAAATCCAACAGAAAGCTCTCGAACTAAATACATAATGCTATGATGATTTAATTTAAAGAGTAAACACTTTGGTAATTTAAAAAGCATAGTTGAGATGTATAAATTGATTTAAAAATCAATTCTAGGACTTAAAATGTCTCTTTAATCATTTGCCCAGCACACCAGACGCGTCCAGTGGCTCAATTTACATATCCGTTTCAGTTATCTCTCTCGGCTCCCCTTGTTGATTTACTCATTATGAATTTATCTCTCAACAATTCTGACATTGGCACAGATTCTCATGTTTTCCTGGTACCAAAAAGATGATGCCATGTGCTTTTTTATTGATTAAATGCAAGTTATTTTTGCGCTGGCCAAGACCCTCAGAAGGTGTAGCTATAAATAATAGGTAAATTCTCTTCCATTCGCATCGGATTAAGCTACGACTTGTCCAGCAGCAGCAACATGCCATGCCACGCCCACTTGCGGCATACGCCCACATTTACTGAAGTTCAATGACTAGCGATAACGAAGCGTCATTCAAGCGTAAATTGTTGTTGAGGACCCCAAATGGGCCGATAACAACAACAACACTGAGCAAAAGCAGGAGCAGACACATGAAAAGAAGCAGGAGCTGGGTGGTTTTGGGTGGGTTTTGGGCCGTCAGAGCAGCTTAGCGGAAAAGTGACAAAAGTGTGTCCCGGAAAGGGTTCAGTGCTTCTTGGGAAAGGGGAAGCTGCAAGCCTCTGAGTTTATGGAGAATGATGCGCAACAGTTGATTACCATCAATGGAAATTATGTAAATCAAATTGTCCACGCATTATTCAGAGTGCATATTGTTCGCTTGACGGCTCCAATTGAGCGTAAAAATTCATATAGAAATCACATATGCTACAGAAAATCACTTACAAGTTGCGCAACACAAAAACAAAGAAACAAAATAAATAAATGAAAAGAAGAAAGCTTCCTCAATCCGACAGAATTCCAAAGAGGGCTTCGCTAAGTTATAAAACTGAAGAATATTAAAATAGTATTAAAGTTGTGTACATTTACGACTTTTCTTTCTTCAGATTATTGCATTGACTGTTTGTCTTTCTGTTCCTAAGTCTTGGGAGCGTATCGATGTCCCTACCAAAAGTAGAGAACAAAGAAACACAAAAAGAAAGGCTATCACACTCCAAAGAAGCAAATGCTCTTATAGGTTTTAAATATAGGAGAACTTATATAGAAATATACGGACTGACAAATGGACAGACGAATATGTGAACCCGGTCCAAAGAACAGAAATCTATGGCCAGTTTTATCCATCTACCTCAAAAATTGATACACTAGAAACAGACAGACGTCCAAGCGGACATAGCTAAATATAATATAATATACAAGAGGAGGTTCGTTTTGGAGGTTCATGTCCTAGTTCATGGTTTAGTTCACAAAACCTGAAAGCCAGAACCGAACCGGTATTTAAAACAGAATTCAGGACATCGCATAAAAGTTTTGGGGCATCTAAGCCGTATAGTAACTGTTCCCAATTATATTAATTTTTATATATTTTTGTCTGAAATCTTCAATGTACAAATAGGTTCAATAAATACATTTTTTACAACTATATAAAAAATTAACAAAAAAAAATAAAATTAACATTTTCCTGGTTTACGCGGTGTTGTGCATTTTCGTGGAGGTGTTGGCTTACATTTTGGTAGTACAGGACGGGGTGGTGGACATATGATCGGTACTGGACGCTTAGTTGTTATTTTTTTGGTTGATTTTGTTGCTTTGCATTTTGGAGTTGTTTTGCATGGGCATTTCGTTGTTGGCGATCTTTTTGTTGTCTTTTTCTTCGTGCAGGACTTCGGTGTTGTTCCACATGGTTTCTTTGTGGTTTTCTTTGCTGATTTTGTTGTTGCACACGGTTTCTTTGTGGTTTTCTTTGTTCTTTTTGTTGTTGCACACGGAGCTTTTGTTGTTTGACACGGTTTTGGGGTCGTTGGGCACTTCGTTGTCGCTTTAGTTGATGTTTTACACGGGGTTGTTGTCGTTGGACACTTCTTCGTTGGCGTCTGACAAGGCGTTGTCTTTGATGTACAAACGCATTTTGGTGTTGTTGATGTACAGCGACAGCTTCGTTCTGTTGTCGTTGGGCATGGCGTTGTTGTCGTTGTTGTCGTTGTTGTCGTTGGACATGGTGTTGTTCTCGGTTTAGTTGGATGGCACGGCGTTGTCGTTGATGTACAGCGGCATTTTGGTGTTGTTGATGTACAGCGACAGCTTCGTTCTGTTGTCGTTGGGCATGGCGTTGTTGTCGTTGTTGTCGTTGGACATGGTGTTGTTCTCGGTTTAGTTGGATGGCACGGCGCTGTCGTTGATGTACAGCGGCATGTTGGTGTGGTTGTTGGTGGCTTCCAACAGTTGGCAGTGATGCAGGACGGTTCGAGGATCAGAACCAGAATTGCCAATAAGCCAGACAGACAGAGGATGCGCATCGTTCAACTGTTGAGGTAGCTGTTGCTGCTCTTTCGGGCTCAGTTACAACTCTTTTATAGCACATACAATAGGGGTATTTCAACAATGGGGTATATTGAATTTAAGGGCGATTTGGTGCATCTCAAAGGAGTACATTGCGATCTTTAATGTTATTGACAGTTGGTGCAGGGTATTGCGAGAGCATACACGAAAAATTATATACGGAGGCAAGTCTGTTTTCATTTATAGATTTTAATGTTGTATGGTAAGTTTACTTAACGGCAACTGGCGAAAGCAATAAATTCTATTTAAAGTAAAAAAAATAATATTGTTATACTATTAATATAGTCTTAGCCTTGATCAATGAACCCATCGAAACGTTTCAATTTTTATCTCTACTTCAAAGTAGTAAAATTCTGAATACAAAAAAACAAGCTAGAATGCTGTTGTCGAAAATTATTCCTTAGGAAATATTCTGGTTTCTTAATAGAAAGTTTTTAACAACTTTCAATTAAAACACGGCATGATAATAAAAGGAGAACCCATTATGCACTAAGATACAAATCAGGTTTTCCTCCAATAACTTATGGGGCGATTGCTCCTTAATATGGCAGCTATATGGCATAGTTATCTGATTCGTGGGCGAATGAATATGGCACAACAAAGTAAATGTGTTGTTTAGGTTTCATACAAATAGACGGACATGATTATAACGACTCATCTCATCATCCTCAACAATTACATAGAGAAATGTTTGCTATAATGCATTACACATTGCTTGAAAAAGTTACTCTGCATATATAGTCTACTTTTAGGGGCATAATTGATCGTTTTTAGCCACCCTAATAGTAGGCATTACTTTCCTCAATGAAACTCAGCTGTGCCTTATAAAAGAACGTCATATTTCAGTAAGTTCTTACTGCTCGTTCCTACTCTGCATATCAGGAAATCTATCTCAAACTACCAAAATTTACTACGAAATTGTTTTTATACTCTTGTATTATAACATTGTCATTTAGTTGACTAATTGATCGTTTAATCATATATCATATTACCAGCCTCTACGAATTAAACAATATTAATAAATCACGTATCTTGTACAGATTACGGGATATAATAATGGGGCGTAGCAATATGTTCTTAGTGCCTCTATTAGAACTCATATCTATTACCGGTTTTATATTGACCAAATGCAAAGTCAATAAAATGCTTTTAATATTATATTTATTTACGAGACAAATATTGAATGCATCAATAAGTGCAATCAAAACTTTTTTAAAATGAGTTAACAATTACATCAGAGCAGATATCAAACAGAGCAATAATCAATTCAAGTCGAAGTATTTCCTTTCAGCGGGTTCAATTAACATTTGCACGGAGGTGTTTTAGATGGTTTAACTGGTGGTTCGCATGGTTTCTTGACTGGTTTTTTTTTGGGTTCTTTCTTCGGTGAGCACTTGCTTGGTTTTGACTTAATCGGGGGTTGCTTGTCACATGGTTTCTTGGATGGAGCAGGCGTTTTTTTCGATCCACAGGGCTCTGACGGACGTGGCTTAGAGCAAGAACGTTTAGTTGAAGGATTTCCACATGACTTGGTGGACCGCGTAGGAGCTGAACCCTTAGTTGGCTGAGAACACGGGGCTGGAGGAGGTGTTGCTGGATTCTTTGATGGACTGACGCATTTAGGAGGCGCTGTTGAACATGGCGTTGTTGAAATTGTCGGTGGAGCCTTCTTGTTGGCATAGATGCCACCCGGGCCCAAGACTAGAACCAGGGTTGCCAATAAGCCGGACAAATAGAGGATGTGCATCGTTCAACTGTTGAGATAGCTGTTGCTGCTCTTTAGGTCTCAGATACAACTCTTATATAGCAGATGCAATTGGGGTATACTCTGTATTTAGGTACTTTGAGTTCAAAAGAGAGTATGTGCCGGTAAAACAAGTTCAAAGCATACAATCACATAATCAGCAGATGTTGCAGGGCATTCTGAGTGCGTGGTGAGAGTTTTAATGTCAATTAAACTCAATTATTTATATCTACAGTTGACCTATGCAGGCCTGTTTCCATTTATAGATCTTGTTATTTTTGGAAATTTACTTAATGGCAGCTGGCTTTTAAAAATATTTTTGCTATTAATAGTAATAATTAAAATGGTAATGTTAATATACTTGCAGGAGTATAGAAAGTTCTGGTAGAATAAGGGTTGCGAATCGGTCCGGAGACCGAACCCCTCTAAATAGGTTCAGTGCGTGAACCTGAAACCGAACTGGATCTGCCATTGGCTAAAGTAATCGGTTTGGTTCAAAGAACTGAAGAAACTTTGTCAAGCTGTCGTTTCTAAGTTAAGTTTTTTCCTTTGTACTATTCAAAGCTTTTTGTCAGGTTTAAACATTAGAAACGAACCTCTTCTACCATTTTTAGCCTCTACCTAATATTATTTTGAGCAGCTGAACGTATGTATTATATAATTATATATATTTCCTCTTTCCAATTCCTTTGTCTAAGTACACCAAGCATCACCCAATCCTCCCGCTACCAACAGAAGACAGTTTTTAATATAAAATGGAAAAGTTTTCAGAAAAATGTACATATCTCACATGTAGTCAGTGGATTTTAACAAATATTGCATTAATGGACACAGTATTTTATACGGCCATTTCGAAAAAGAAGTTTGCCTAAGCACAAAGGATGTGTGATACTGACTTATCCGCATATAAAACTGGCTGACAACGTCGACAATTTTGACAAATTATCATTGATATTTGAAAGAATAACATCATGAAGTTTAGCTCGCGTTTTTTGCTTTTGGCCTGCCTTTGCCTGTGGGTTTCTGTCGCAGTCGCACAGGACGATGGCCAGGAAATCGATGTCGAGTATGTCGAATCCACAGATCAGGATGTTGATGCTGGCGATGGAACTGTCACCGATACAGAAGCAGCTACAGATGTAGATACAGTGACAGATACAGAGGATACGGCCACAGATGCTGATGTGGATGCAGAAGATGATACTACAACGACAACAACATCAACTGTGCGCCGAACAACACGCAGAAATAATGCCCGTAGAGCTAACAATGCCAGGCGCAGGCAGAACGCCAGCAACACCTACAACAGGCGTAAGACCAACACCAATAATAAGCGCAACACCAACAGACGCAACACGAACAACAGCAACAACAGACGCAGGTCAACCAACAATGTGCGTTCCTTGAGAAATAGAAGACAACGCGGTTAAACTGGATTATAGTGTGAGTCCGCTTTATTTCTTTCATTATTTTTATTTATTTTCATTTGGTCCTATTTTTTTTTTTTTTTTAATTATGAATATTAAAGTGCTTTGATTAAAACTGCAAGATTTTTTATTATCAATATAAATATCCTTCAATCCTACAAGTGCTTCAGATACAGATACGATTTTAAGTTATATTGTTTTTCTTTTTTATTCCATGGATGGCAATCAATTAAATTTCTCGAATTCTGTGATATTTCTTGTTCCGAAATAATGTAAAATTCTATTGAAAGTTAAAAGAAAATATTATTCGTCGGATTCATTTCTCTTTTTGCTGAATGTCAATTATTATTTCTTACAGCTTTTCGTTAAACACGAATTTTCCAAGCTTTAAAAAAAGCTTTTAAAATTTAATTTAGAATTTGAAGAGAATGTCCTTTTGTTTTTTTTTATTATTTTTCTCTACAAATAAAGACAAGCACCGTAAGTGATATAAGTGCTTCAATAACAAAGGCCTTGCAAATTTATTCACTTTTATTTGTACAAATGTAATTCTGGCCCATTCAGTCTTAAGTTCATTTGGCAAATTTTATTGGCAGCAGACTAGTTTAAAATATTCAATTATGCATAAGGTTTTGGCCATAAATTACTCTGGCTTTTGTACTCTCCCAGCCGTTAGTTGGGGCAAGAAATTATTGGCTTCTATGGTGAGCCCTGTGGCCTGAGGCCTGTATCCTGTCTGCTGTATGCTTTCAGCTTTGCCCTGTGACCTGATAAAGTTTTGTCACTTAACTTTTCTGATTTGATTAAGTCGACTAACTGCAAATTGATTTCATTGTAAGTCGCTAATTGGCTACTTGCTTGATTTTCTAGCCGTCTAACTTTTGAGGCAACTTCGTTTCGTAGCTCGGGCCTATTGAAAAGATCTTGGCTAAAATAGATATGAGTAACCAGCAGACAAATTCGACTGACAAACTGACGCACTGAAGATTGGAACGAGTTTGCCTTTAAGCAACCGGGCATTTGTACAAATATTGATAAATAAAAAAGTATAGAATAAAATTGTGACATTAGTTGGCGGTTTCTTTATTGTTGCTGTTTATTTACTTAAGTTTTTTTTGGGATTTTTTCTCCAATTTTTATTGTGATTGTTGTTATTATAAATATTTCTTTTTGAACGTTTTTCAAAAGCAATTTTATGGCTAAAGAAAACAGAATATAAAAAAGCAGACAGTGAATAATCAAAAATTGCATAGCTTTAGGAGGCTTTTAAACTCTAACACAAAAGAAAAAGAAGATTATTTTTAAAGAGCAAACGGCAAATATATTTTTATTATACTGCGATTCTTTCCGAATAATAGGAAGTAATAATGATTTTTTATTGCAAGTTGTTGGAAAATATCGCTTAAAATTTTGCAATTTCTCTACTTTCTTGTGTATATCAATTCATTTCTATTATATGTATATAAGAGTTAAAAAAATAGAATTGATTCACTAACCGATAACCTGTAAACCATTCCAAGAATTGAACTGAACCATGATCCGACGTCATTTGCATTATAGATAATAAGTCGATTTTAAAAAAAATTGGATTTGATTTTTAGCGATCGGTTCTTTGGTTGAGGTTTAGTTATAGATAAAGTAATAAAGGTAAAGCCCCAATTTGAATATCCTATATCTTCATATGTATAAAGCATTGAAGGAGGCATAGCCAACTCACTTCTATTATTGATCAGGACGATGACAGAAGTTTTCTTTCTATAATTGTATGACCTAAAATAACTTGTAAATTAAATAAATTATTTAAAATGGTTTATGATATGTGTGAAAATGATTTTTCTCACTGATCAACTCAAAAATGTGTACAAATAGTCAAAATTATCAAAGACATTTTTAAAGTCTACTTCAGGAATTCCAAGTCAATAGTAATATCAATATATTTTGATTGAAAAATTGTACTCACCGGACATTGGCCAAGGTGTGGCGGCGATTCTTCAGGTAGCGACTGTGATACTTTTGGAGATCACCGATGGAACCCTGTTCGGCCTGCATTTTGCTGGTGGGTAGCAGCTGCGAGTTGCTGGGATGCGAGGCGAGAGCTGATGCCGAGGATGAGGTCAAGCGATGATGAGCAGCGACGCTGATGCTACTGCTATTGTTAGTATTGGTGTTGCCGGTGCTGCCGCTAGAGGCTAAAGTCTCGTTTGAATTGCTGCCAATAACCGTGGCCGAGGAGGAGCCGCCTCCGCTGGTGGCAATGGGTGCGAGTACAATACGCGCCCAGCAGGATTTATGCGGCTTTCGAAACTTTAACTTAATGCGAGGAGATGGCGTTGATGCACCACCGTATTCCGGCTGCGCAGTGCCGCCGGCTGTTGCTGAGGATGAAGTGCCCGAGGAGTGATGAACACTCTCACAGCTGCCACAATAGCCGCCACCGGCTATGGTAATGGGAGGCAGTGGTTCCTCGGGTTGCTGATTGGGACTGTTGCTGGTCGATTGACGATTGTTGTTGGCGTGTTGCAACTGTTGCTGCTGCTCAGATTCTTCCTCTTCTTTAATATGCGGCAGGGGTGAAGTCTGCGGCTGGCAACTACAACGCTGTGCTGCTGCTGCAGTTGCTGTTGTTGAACCAGTTCCTGTTCCAGTTGCTGCTCCAGCAGCGCCGCCGCCGCCGCTGCTGCTGTTGCTGCTACTGGTTGGTTGCTGATTTCCGCTGTAAATGCCGCTGGGCGACGGCGACGTTGAAGGGATGCTGGTGGTTGTGGATAACAGCGTTGCTGCTGTGGTTACTGTCGATAAACTGGTCACCTCTGGCAGCGTCAGGCTGGGTGCTGTGCTAGCTGTCACAGTGCTGGAAAGCTGCAGAACTACCACGGTGGGTGAGACGCTGGCGTCACTAAGTGTTTCGGGTTCGGCACGTCTGGCTACCAAGCCGCTGGCTAAACTGGCAGCAGCGATGTCTGCTGCTGTTAAATGTTGCTCCAAGTCCTCGTCAACGTCGTTGATGAGTGTCTTTAGGGATATGGGCGTAGTCACCGATGTATTTATAGTATCGGCAAGCGAATGTTTTTTTTCGCCCGTACCACACTGCTCAAATTCTGTGTCCAACAGTTGCTGTTGCTCCTGCTGATGTTGTTGCTGTTGTTGCAGTTGTTGATGTTGTTCAGTTTGGGTTGCCTGTGTTGGCTGCGTCTTTGGCTTCAGTTCGTCCGGTGTCTGCGCGGGTGTTTGGGGCGGACTTGTGGCGGGGGCTGCGGAGCCGCCCCCGCGACAAGGTAGGCAACAGCGAAACACTGTGCCACCGAAACACTTTGTTCTTGGCTTCGATTTTCGTTTGCTGCTGTTGCCGCTGCTGCTACTGTTGCCACCGTTACTGCTGCTGCTGCCACTGCCGTTGCCGCTGTTGCTGTTGGTATTCTTCGTTGTTGCAGCAGCTGTTGCTGCTGTGGCCGCCAGGCCGTTAAAATTGGCGCTGCTGCCAATGCTCTGCCCCGCACCGTTGCTGCTGCTGCTGCCGTGACGCTGCGACCGAAAAGAAAACAAAAACAAAAACAAATATATTAATTAAAGATCTTTTAGATAAAATCTCTCCTAGCGATTCTCTCCCAATTCCCTCATTTCTCCACCCTTTTTTGAACCTTGGCGAGCGGCTGATCCGCGCACTTTTGCGACACATTTTTCAGCGAAAAACTTTGCGTCAATTTCGCCAATCGCATCCTGAACGCAGCCACGCCCAATTAAGCTACAGCTACAATTCCAAGTTTTAGCATCCGCATCAGACTGGTTTTGGGCCTGCAATGGAGGGAGAAAATCCAAATTGATTACTCATTATCAAGTCTTAAATATAATATTTTTAAGTCTTAAGTATGTATTTAAATGAATATTTAATATTCAATAGCATAAAATCTATCAATAATTCAAATAAATTTTCTGTAAGAAATTCTAGCCAAAAAAGCTCTACTGGTATATAAATAATATTAATCATATAAACCATTTCTGTTTTCAATGTATGCAAGATTAAAATAAGATTTGTTTGCATGATTCGGTTCGAGCTCTTATGGCTCTGAACCGGTTCGATAAAGAATTTTCGGATCTTTAGAAGCGGACTACAACTGTAACTCTTTTTGGTAAAATTTGTTCTACCTAATAATGCATTTGTTTATCAAATTATTCGTTTGCTGCAAAATATTTTATTTAATAGTATAAGCAATCTACAATAATATAGCTTTCAAAAATATTATAAATAATACAAAATATAAATAATTACTTCTAAAACAGTGGGTTCATCATCTTTTTGATCCAGAGCGAACCAAGTATCACGTTCAAGCAATACCGAAAAACTTTTAAAATTATAGAGGTTTGCATCCCCGGTTATGGATGGGCTATACCCTTTGTATAGTGTCTAGTTTGATTGAAAATCATCATAAGAAACGTAAACGATTTTTATGATAAGTTAATTATATTCTCTATAGAACCTTTTGATAAACTCTACTTGATTAAATACTTGTGCCAATTATTTTAACATTTCATTGACTTAGCCACATTTTTTAGGACATTGCGTTAACCTTTTGTTCAAGCTGTACGAAGAGTTCTGTTTAATGTGAAATGTGCCAGTAACCCTTTTAATTTGTGGCGAAATCTGCCCGCTTGTCCAAACAGCCCCTCAATCACTGCTATATTACAATAATACTCGCTTTGGGTGCTGTAAAAATTCCAGAGTCGCTTAAAAGTATGCCACAAAGGAATGCTTTGCCAAGCTGAATGTGGGTTAGATATACTTGTTTATATATGTATATGTATACATAAACACGTAGATATATATGTATATAGACACATGTATATACATAGACGTTTATATATATGTATATATATATTTACTCAACCCCAACGGCAGCTGCACAAACTGACCCACATGTGAGTGGAGTGGTGCTGTTCATGCTCTCTTTTTGATTGGACCAACTCAACTGGCTATCATTGATAATTCATTCGCGGTAATGAAATGTTGGCTATTGAAACCTTAAAGCTACAGCTCAGTGAATTTATCTGGCTGCTATTGTTTCCTTTTCTGCTGATATACTACTACAGAGTGGAGGACTATCCGGATCAGAATATACACTATAATGGACTAGACTACGACCAGGATCATTATATTGACTCATTTACAGGTCTGCAGCAGCAGGACTATTTTGAATAAACCCAAAAAACAACTAAATATTTATCAACTCCTTGAATAGAGAGACAACCAAGCTTTGGCCTGAACCAACAGAAATTCAAAATTTGGCTAAGAAAGGACAACTTTTATAATCATTTAATAAAATTATAAAAAAAAAAAACAAAATATGAAATTGTTTAAATACTTATTTCAAGTTTTATTAAAAACCTACAAAATTTGAAATCATCAATATATAAATATAAAAGGATCTTCTTGAAAAACCTTTTGATTCAGAGCACGTAACGCTTTACAGCATTCTAAAGGATTGTTGCCTTTCTATCGCTTTGTGTCTAGTTCATGTTCATATATTTTGAAACTTAATTAATTAAATTTGCCTTATAAATTAATCGTGCTATCATTAGCATTTACGATAAACTATTTTTAAGTTTCCCCCTTTCGCAAGTAATTTCGTAGTTTGCTAGTTGAGGTACTTCAAAATCAATTCAGAACGGCCCATTAGCTGAGAGCTGAAGCTACGAGTAAAAAGCTACCCAACTCAAAGGCACTTAAACCAACTGAAGAATTTAAGGTAAATGCCAAAAACTTGTTGGCAGGCAAACAAGAAGAACAAGAACAACAACAACAACAACAACAACAACAACAACAAGAACAAGAATAAGAAGAAGAAGAGCAAGAATAAACTGTCAGGGTTCCCATAGATACGGCAAACGACGTGTTAGTAAGAAAAACAATTGCAACACCAGAAACTAAGGGCGAAAGGGTTCAACAACTTGCAATAGACAAGAGTAACAGGAGCAAAAACAATGACAATGGCAACAAGAAACCCAACTTCAGTTGCCACTCAAAGTCAATTTATGTAGAGAAACCAGAAATGGTTTTATCTAATGAATTATTAAATTTATGAAGCATACTTTCGGGCGTGCAAGCTAAATGAACTGTCTAGCGACCAAAAGTGTGCACAACTATTTAAAGAACTTTTCAACACTCTGCAATAACAACAAATTTTAACATTTTTCTCAAATATTTCTAGAAATATGCATATGATAATCAAATCAAAACAGTATAAAATTTTCGTTTAATGTATTTTTTAGTCCGATCCTGACAATTTTCGGCTTGAGCCTAGAAATCTCACTATTACATTTAATAGATATATTGAGAAACAATATAGTATTCTTTATAATAACTTTGGAGCCTTTGTTCGTTTCTATATCAGCTGTATGGGTATATCTATTCCGGCCAATTCCGACACATCTGCTGCAGGTGTAACAACAAGAAAACGCCAAGTTTTTTTAATCTTTACCTTGCTTAATAACTGAGAAACTAGTTTGCATATAATCAGACGGACATACAGACGGATGGACTTGGTAATGTCAATCCGTCTCAGTGCCCTGATCAATAATGTATATAATTTATAGGGCCAGATATGCATCCCCTTCAATGTATTACACATTTCTTGATAACGTTATAATACCCTGACAAGAGTATAAAAAAATTCCGGTAGGTCGACATTATCAAGAGCTAAATAAATGAAATAATAGACACAAACAAAATATCAATATATAAAACCATAAGAGAATTTCTTTTCTCATATATATGAATGTACACTTAATTCTGGCAACAAATGTTTCTATCTACTTTTAAGTCTAATACCCTGGCTTATGCTTCCAGATTTTATTTTTATTATATTACATATATATATTTATTTATTATATATATTTTTATATGCATAAGTAATTTGGTTTTTATTTTTTTGCATTTATTTTTTTTCTTGGTCGCAATGTATGCAAGAATTTCACTGAAAATGATAAGCTAAAAATATTTCTTGGCTTTTTTATCGTTACAGTGACGATGCCTTAATAAAGCCATAAAGCATAAAATATATTTGATATTGATTTTTATTGAGACATTTTCAAAATTAATGTGTATGATGCGGGCGACCGCCCAATATATTTGATACGGCAACAGATAATATTGGAAACTTTATACTCTCGTATCAAGTGTCGAACAATGAGCGGCATCAATAAATCAATATAATTTGATGGTAAATTATATGACGGCTTCCCTGTAGTTGATGACAGTTTCTTCTATTAGCTTGGATACGCTGCGTATGCGTGATACATATAAGTGTTCCATAAACCATGCTTCATCGAAACTGATTTCGTTCCACTCGCGTTAGTTTCATTGATTGATCGGTACAATAAACTGTCATATGTGTTTTAAGCTAGTTATTTATTTAATTTTTATTTTGTTTTGTTTATTTTTTTACTCATAAAACCAATTTTTCAAGGTATAACTGAGAAGTAAGCTTATGCCTGCCACAAAATGAAACTTGAGAGTTATCGTGCGATATAATTGAATTTGCCTCTTCAACTCTGGGCAAGCTTATTATCATAGCCAGCATAAATACAGGTACTTATATGAGATATATGATGGCCCTTGGCCTTATGGCATGTGCCTGAGCTGCACTTTACTCTTATGCGATTCACAATGGCACTTTAAATGTTTCGCCGTCAAGCTGCGCCCCAGGGAGCATTAAGGTATTTAGGCTCAGGCTCAGACAGAGACTGAGGCAGAGGCAGAGGCAGTGGCAGTGGCAGAAGTAGGGTGCAGAGGCTGGGCCACAGACAGGTAAATAAAATTATGCGGATGGCATAAAATGCTCGACTTAAGGTCACATAAAGTGCCACGCAGCTAATTTTATATACCCTATAAAAATGACTAAAAGATTAAAAATTGTGCAATCCAGCATTCGAGAATAGGTTAGGTCTGGGTGCTCGAACCTAATAGAAATCTTTCGGTGTGGTTCACGGATCGTTTAAAGCAGACGTTGAAGCTCAGGTTCGGGTAAAAGTCTGCGTTCTCTTGAATAATGTTAATAACTTTGTTGCTTTTATCCAAGATTAAACTTTGAAAAGTTAAAGTACAGAGAAAGAAACACGATTTTCAACTCAATCATACTGCTAAAAGTAGGTAAGAAATGTTGCTTTTAAATTGTATTATTCAAAACGAGATCCAACTCGAGTTAAAGCTTGAGGTGTGGAGAGATTTTTGGGTTAGAGCCAGTATAAATATATATATTATGTATCAGGTAGAAAAGCGCTTTTATTCGCGAACTTTCTATGTAAGTTGCTAAAGAAATTTTGTAGGTTTCCTAATAAGTTTAACAGACTAAATAAATTTCACCCTTTAGCACCACAGAGAAAGCCATACACATGAATCAAAAAGTTTCAAGGTAATTTATTGTGTTCATGTGTATGCTTTTTCTTAGGCTTAAGGCTGCAGGACATCTGCTAGTCGTGCACACCCGATTAGAGAATGTTTAATTGTTTTTATTTATCTGTTGCCTTCAGCAGAAATTGGAAGCCAAGTCGACTGTCAGGTCAGGACGTTTAACAACAATACAGACGAAAACAACAATAACAATGAAATGAAAGAAAAGAAAACAATGGACCACAGCATGAATCAATCAGAAAAGTGGAGGACAACAGATACGCAGCAATTAATGGGTAGCTGTAAATGTAAACACACATGCCGTGTGGCATGTGGCATATGGCATATGGCATATATATATATTTGTATATATATGTGGGCGTGAATCTTGCAACAGAAATTGGTACTGGACCAGGACTTCGTAAATAAATATGTTGCCCGAAAGGTTGACAAAAAAAAAATAAATACACACAGAGACAAAGCGAGCAAGGAAGGAAGAGAAAAAACAAGAAAATGTACAGTCAGAGAAAAGCTTTTGAAGAAATAAACTAATTAAAAGATATCCTTAAACAGCACGTTTATTTCCAGCCGAATAAAATGGAATCTTAATTATTTTGGCCAACATTAGGAAAACACACTTTTACCTGCAACAAGTAAATTTGTATCTACTTTTAACATTTTTCTCAGAGTGTATGGCATGGTATAAGAGAACTTCAAGTGAGGACTGCCTTTGGCTCTGACTTCTTGTTTTCTTGTTATTATTGTGGTCTCTGCGCGCCTAATGAGCAATTTAATTATGCACACTGATTGATTGATTCCAATTGATGGCAGCCCAACAACAAAGTTCGACAATCCAGCCCAGCAAATTAAGTTCACTCTCAGTATTTAATCAAAGCCTTAACATGTCCATTAAATTCCAGTCCAATTAGCATAACACAACAACCTTTCGCTGGCAAATAAATGAAAATATTATTTTGCATTTTCCAATTGTATTGTATTATTTGTATTACGGACAACCGCATAAATATCAGCAATTGATAGTCCATTCATCAATTGTCTCGACTGAACAGTCAATTACCCACCCAATTGTTATAAATTCAATTTCATTTATTATTTCATTTTGTGCGCTACAATATTATTTAAATAGTCAGCTTCAGTAATTGTTAAACTCGTTACTATTGCATAAATTGTGAAACTTTTTCTTTTGCATAGGTATTAAATTGTATAATGCACTGAAAGAGGCATTAATTGCCCTACGAAATAAATATATTATTGATTAGGATGAAATGAGTTGATATAGGTATATCCGCCTGTCTGTCTGTCTTTCAGTTCATCTGTTTCTATGCAAACTAATCTCTCACTTTTTGACCTATGTGAACCTTGGCATGCATCCTTTGGACAACTACATCATATAGCTGACATAGTAAGTAGCAATGGGTCCAAAACTTATTGTACTTGTAGTGAATCCTTTCTCAATATATCTGGATGAATATTGAAAGTTGGGTGTAAAAACGGAAAGAGATTTCCGAAAATATAAATATCGGATTTCTCTAAATTATAGCTGCCATAGTAACAATAAGCCAAGGATTAAAAATCTAATCTAATTTTTTTTTAATTTTCGAAATGGGGTAGCATAAATGAAGGAATGTGACTGTTTTTCTGTTAAAGTGTGTTATTCTAATCAAGAAAATTGAAATTCTAGAAATTTTATTACAAGTACAAAAATTTATGAAAAGGAAGAGCATTGCCAAAAAACCAATTTTTTGTCAATCGAACCAATTTTTTGTCTATCGAAAGTGATCAAAGTTTTCAAGAACCCAACGCATAGCTGGTAAGCAATATAATATTTTATAAATTTCATTTTGGAAATTAAGTTATGGAAATATATGTGGCTGAAAGAGGTTGGGCAAACAATAAATTTATAGATTATTCTCAATGTAGACTTCACCTTTTAACTAAAATTATTTCCAAATCGAAACTCGGAACAGCCCTGAAGTAATGTTTAAATAATTAATCAGCTAGCTGCTTGATTTGTGTGGAAATTAATTTGAAATTCAGCTGCATTCCCAAAAGAATACTCTAAACTTTATAAATGTAAAGCGAATTTGGACAGTTTTTGCAAGTTTGACTTGCCATCAATCAGTTGACTTCAAAATTGTTGATGCAAACTTAATCAAAAGGAATTCAAAATTTCGATTTTTTTTAATTTACAATTTACAATTCACAATTCTCAATTTGCCTCTTTGAGTATAAATTGCAAATTGAATTTGGACGCGCGTCTGGGACTGACATCATACTTGTTACAGTAACAGGACGAATTTAAGAGCAGAATAAGAAGGATAACGAGAAGCAGAAGAACAAGAAAAGCGAACAGAAGCAGAAAATGGTAACTGTTAACATTTAAAATGCACATAAACGGTTGCTTTGATTACTTAGCCGCGCTTCACTGTATTGCACAAGGGTGAAAGGTTAAAGTTGCCTCAAACCAAATAACAAGGAATTTGAGAATTCGAGTCTTGAAATGAAAAAGCAACAAGTTGCGTATATAAATGCATATAAATCTTTACATACATATATAAGTATATGCTGTATGTATATACATAGTATGTTTGTATGTAGCAAGTCATCAAGGACCAGAGCCCATCAGCAATTCCAGCACATAAAAATGGTTGTAAAAATGAAAAACAATAACAAACGAACAACACAATGGCAGCAACTGTTGCTGCTGCCATTGCCAAGTAATAACAAGCAAGCGAAACGGGTAAACCAGCCTGAAAGTATGCTATACAAAATGAACGTATCGCAGCACACAGCATGAGGAGCCGGGATTGCTGTGTGAACATTGTATAAGAAAAAGAGTAGGGGGGAGTATTGCACGTTGGGACAGCAGAAGAAGAGCCAAGTTGTTGCCAGCGGAAGTCGCGTGGAAATGACATTCGTCTTCAACACGCCCACAAAAACACAGAAAACATGTGAATGCGAAAAACTCCCACAATAATACCGGGTT
This sequence comes from Drosophila repletoides, assembly GCA_018150835.1. Classification (NCBI taxonomy): domain Eukaryota; kingdom Metazoa; phylum Arthropoda; class Insecta; order Diptera; family Drosophilidae; genus Drosophila; species Drosophila repletoides. The sequence continues at coordinate 10,486,733 of JAECWQ010000225.1, read as the reverse complement.
ATTCATATAAATTTTATTTGGTTTTTAGAAATTCTTTTTCTTGATTTTGGGAATGCTTTAAAATATAAAATATAAAATATGTTGCCAAACGGCTGAGTAATCTATTGCTTTCGTGCTAAAAAAACATGTTTTTTATTTAATTATGCAGTATCATTGCGAAAGTGGAGTTCAAAAATTAAAAAAAATATTGTAAGGTAAATTACAATCTGCCAAAATGTTTTCAGTTTTTGGTTTAGAGCACACCATTATTTTCGTAAGCAAATCTATAGAACACCCTGTATTATGTACACATGTTCATATATATATAGAGCTCTGATGTTGATATGGTCGACGTGACGGTGCGTAGTACATTGTAATGCTTCTTTGTGCTCCGCATTCATATAATGGATAAAGAGGGTATAGTACATTTATACAGTGCGTATGTAACAGGCAGAAGGAGTCATCTCTACGCATATAAAATATATAAATTCTTCTTCAGGATCACCAGTCGTTCTGGCGTCTGTCCGTCCGACGAGCTTTTGTTGCTCTCTGCGAACAAAAGAATCCCGAAGCTAGAAACACCAAATTTCACAGGTTTCCTGTTTCTGATATTTTTTGAGTTTACTGTAATCGGTCGATCGTAAAACGAAGTTATTAAAGAATATATTTCATAAGCAAATAAGAAGCTCCGCTGCAGTTGCCTGTTTACAGAGTATTTCTCAGTCGTGCACGCTCCATAATTTTATTATTTAGAATACTTTTGTACATATGTATATGTATACGTGTATATTATGTACGAAATGCATATACATAATTACGCATATCACAATCAAATACAGACACACAAATAGGTCGCAACACGTATTGTGACACAAGAGCCATACAATTACGTTGGTTTTTTTTTTTCTTATTTGTCCTGTCTTGTCTTTGGTTTTTTTGCTTTTCTTGCTATTGTTACGCCGCCAAATTCTTTTGAAATTCTTCTTACTTATTCGTAAATACTTGAATCTAGGAGTATACAAAATTTGAAAGGACCAACAACAATAAAAGCAATCACAGCAGATCATATACTGATTCTAATACTGTGTAATAAAATTAAAATTGTTTTCAAAATATCATGTCATAAATTATTATCTTAAATTGATTTATATATGCAGAGCTTACATTTTTTTATTGACAATCATTTTAAAAGTATTTCGAAGAATAATTGTACTATTTGCCTAAAACGTTGATACAATTTTTTTGAAACAAGCTTTGGATATAGAGTATCTCTTAACCGAACTATCTTTACTTGCCTTTTTTACTTGTTTTGCTATGTGTTTTATGCCGCTCGTAATAAGGCCCCCACAAACAAATGCGCCCGCTGGTCTACCGCTGAGGATAAAGAAAGTAAATGCGAGGAACAGAGGCAGAGGGATCAACAAGTGAGGTTATGGCATTCACATATACATATATACGAGTACATACATAGTTCATGCCTTGTTATACCTTTACAAAACAAAATCATTACGCCATTACAGAGCTATTGAATAAGAACAAGAACATGTTATTCAAGGATGTGCGAACTATTAAAATTTCTGCGCACAGCTGAGCAACCTACTCGACTTACGCGAACCTGCGTTCCATTGTGAATTAAATAAAGCCCAAGATTTTCAGGTAAAAATAATATTTATAATAAGGTTGGAATATAATATTTAAATATGAATCCCTTAATTCTGCAGTCAGCGGAATTTAATAAGTAAAGCATCTCATTGTATGGGCAAAACGTGAAAAATATAAACTATCTTCCAAAATTAAAGCAAATAACACTTAAAAAATTTATGAAAAATTAAAAAAAAAGTTTACCTGTGTCACACACCGTAGTAAAATGATTTCCAAACATTATTGAATATATTATTGTCTAAATAAGGTTTTTAAAGATATCAGGTAATGACAATCTTAATATGACAGCATCTTCGTTTTGAAACCGGATATAAGACTCTTAAACCGTATATCCTAACAAAGGGCCATATATTTTATATATATATTTTTATTTTTTTTTGATCAGGATAAGGAGACGAATCATATCCGTCATGTCTGCTTGTCCGTCTGTTTCTAAGTCTCTGTCCGTCCTAGTTGAAGGGAATTCAAAACCGACTGGATCGGGCAACTGTATCATATAGCGGCAATAGGAACAAAAGGTCAAAAAATTAATATATAGAAAATGTTGTTGTTTCTCAAGAAATCTTGGTTAGACTCAAATGTAAGTTAAAGAAGATTGTATTCTGAATATATACTGATATAGAGAAACAATCGACCAACTAAATGCATTTGCAGTCGGCAAGGATTTTCTTATTATTTATTATTATTTATTTATTATACAAAATACTAGTTTAAAGGAAGAGACAGAGAAGAAAGCAGAATGCAGGGTATTCGCTCGTTAAGAACTCAGGATATTCTAACATATTTCTATATTCCGCAAGTGTATAGAATTTAATAACGCACCCAATTACCATTATATATTTCTGTTGTTTGCTTTCTGTTCTTTTCGTCTTTTTTTCTTAGTTTTTCTATGCAAAATGAATTTTCTTATGAATTTGGTATGCAAAGAGCGCATAAATTTAATCAGTTAGTTTTTCGGGGCGCTGCCACTTTTTGTGGGTGTGACCGCATGTATACATATCTATATAGCCATATTTATATGCGAGTGTGTACATATTTATGTAGGACATTTGCTCTGCGTGTCTGGCAACTATCTAAGCCAGGTTATAGCCCGCATATTATACATAAATACATATGTACATATGTACTATATATACACATAGATATGTATGACTGTGTGTATGTGCAATGTACGACAGATGGACAGGCAGAAAAAGAGACAATGCCAGCGGCAGGAGTTTGCCGCTCGACAGGATTCGGTGTTGGGTGTTGGGTGTTGGGTGATAGTGGAAGAGACGGTGAACGAGGTGCAGTCGTTGGAAGAAGCATCATTGATTTTCACGTCTTCTTTTGGCGTTGCCTTTGCCAGTTGCCATTTCCTGTATGTTGTGTGCTAAACCAATAAAGCAACTTTTGACATGTCTGTCGGCTGTTTGAACTGTCCTGTAATTGTATCTGTGTCGGTGTCGATGTCTGTATTGGTGTTGGGTTTTCTGTTGCTGCTGCTGTTGCTGTTGCTCTTGGTATTGGTATTGGTGTTGATTCTGGTGTTGGTTCTGGTGTTGGTCTTACTCTTGGTATGCGGTCACATATTTCAAGTGTCTGCCAACTGCAATGAACGCCCAGAGCTATGTACATTTGTAATATTTTTATACCCTTACAGTACATGGCTATCAACATTTTGCCATAAATCACAACTAGATTGAATAGATGTATCCCTTTTCATACCCTAATAGGGATAGGATGTTAAAATTTGGATTAAAGGGCCACAGCATAAAGGACCCGATTGTATAGCCTTAACATATAACTGCTATAGGAACAATTGGTCCAAAAGTTATTGCTTTTTTCTTTCTTAAAACTTTTTGAGTAGATTTAAAAAATGAATTTTCTCAATGTACATTTAAATATGTTATATCTTATAGTTGCCATAGGCAAATCGGTTAAAATAAATAAAATAAATATTTTCAAATGCAAAATTCTGTCTGAAAGAGTATCCAAACTGCGGCATGCCGAAGATGCCATTTCCTTGCATTTAGAATTTTAAGTTCAAAAACTTTAATGGAAATTTCAATTTAAAATAAGTTTAGTTCAAAAATATAGCAAATTTGTTATTTTATTATTGAATAATCCATCAGTTATATATTAACGACCTCTGTGTTGGAGTCAATCAATATTGTTTTTGTTTTTTTTGTGTATAACTTAAAATATCTGCGAGTTGAAAGCCAATTTTAGAGCAAGTTTCAATCAGCTTTCAAGTAGGATGTTAAGATACTCGTATTCTCGTCAATCATGCGCCTAGTTAAAAACATCTATGCATCAATCAAAATCAACAGATTTACATTTAAGGCCAATTTATTGTTATAGATTTTTTTATGACGTACATTGACTTTCTCACTGGCATTGATTACTGTCATCTCACAGCTGGGCGTCTAACAGTGATAATTAACGTCACTTAACCGTACCGTTTCTCTCTCTTCCAAATCCAAATGTATATTTACTCTATATACATATACGTCAGTGTATATACAAATTTGCCTCTGTTTTTGCCTCTGCCTCTGCCTCTGCTTCTGCCAGAGACATCATCATCATCATCATCAATCACGTCGACTGGCATCGCGGCAATTTGACAGCGATTGCGACATTTACAGCTGTTCATCAGTTCTGACCCGGTCAGCATAAAGTGGCCAACATCACCGAATAAAGCTAAACACAAAACTGAAACTGAAACTCGCAATTTGTTGCATAGTGTAGCCCAATAATGATGTCACATTGGTGTTTTATTTTAATACTCTATTTTTCTTTGATGGTAGCTTATCTCACGAGCTTTTCTAGCGATAAGTTAGAGCTACGTTATTATTATTAATATTTCTTGCACTTAATTTCTATATGCTGACAAATAAAGTAAGTAAAAATTGTACCGATTTATCATCGGAACGATCGTTCTAATACTAGGCTAACTTATTCCTCCATTTTCAGACAAAGGTTACTGTTCTTTTTTCTTTTTTAATAATTAAAAAAAAACTTAATAATCTTCTAATAAATTGCACCGCACGGTCGATATTTATTTTATATGTAAATATAAATTTTAATATATTTTAAAATACATTTTCCTATCACTATTCACACTTCTTTTTAGCGTTTTCTGTTTAACGCCTTGTTTATCGCTCTTCTTAATTTGCTCTAAATCTCGTTTCCTTTCCTCTTTTTTACGAGCATTTACCAGCTTCACCTTGTTTGTCTTTGGCTTTAGCCGTGTGTGAAATTTTCTGCATTTATAAGGTAGCAGCTGAAAAGGAGGTGAAAATGTGTGGAAAAAGGCAAGGCAAAACGAAAAGGGAGGAGAGTAAGCGGTGCAGAGAAGATGGAGCTATTTAATGTGTGAAATTGTTGCTGTGAATATCCTTGCTGTTGCTTTTACTGTCACACCATTTTGCGGTTGTGTCTGCGGCATTTCATGCATTAAATTTTGACCCAAAATTCGACCGAATATGAACTTTGCTTGCACGCTTTCGTGTGGCTAGCCATTGTGGGCGTGGCACACAAGCTGTCATCGCATTTAATGCATTAAATTAATGCCCTAACAAGAGCAGATGTCCCACATAAAACTATCCATAACTCGTCCAATTTACATTTGAGGTGTTGTGAAGAGTTGGCAGTTTCAGAAGAGGACATGTGACTATTTCCTTATTGAGTGCTGCCAACCATAACAAGTAAGGTGTTCACGACTATCAGATACTCTTTATCCAAATACGAAATAGTTGTGTAAGTGTTGCTGCTCCAACGTCGTGAGTTGATGCATTCTTTCGAAGAGATGAGGTATGGACAAGAGGTCGAGCAGAGGGTTAAGGTTTGGCGAGCAGCTGGACGAACGGATGGGTAGACGGACGCCAGTTAAACAATAATGTAGAAGGACAGAAGGACGAACGGATAGACAAACAAATGCGCAGACAGGTATAATAATTTATGTACTTTATGGAATCAGAGATGCCTATTTCAATGCATTAAACCTTTCGAGACAAGATTATGAAACCCTCTGCAAAAGTATAAAAAACCCCAGAATGGGCCAAGAGCCTTACAATGTGGATGAGATAACCAAAAAGGTTCCAGCTACCAAATTTCGGGCATAATAAAATGCTTCTGATTTCATGAAGTGTCCCATAAGATCTAATTATTTGATGAATATATAATGAGAATTTTGCTATGGTAATTTAAATTATTTTGTTTCAATTATTTCATTAAATAATTAAAGCAGCTTGGTATGCAATTAAATTTAATGGCCATTAAAAATCTACCACACACCCACACACACACACAATGTTAGCAAAGACTTTAAGCGGCAGTTGGGGCCCAGAAAAGTATGCAACAAAAATGTTCTTGGCCATTTCAAAGGTATTGAGAAATGAACAGAAATGGTCACAAAACTCAGTCATTTTAGACAATATTTTTAAATTAACACACACACATGCATACACCCGCACACAAATACACACGCACATCGTTTGTGTGAGACTCGTGACCATTTTATATGGGATGGTCACATTTGTATACTGTGCATGCTGAAAATCGATAGCTGCCTCTGTTTCCACCTGATCCGCATTTATTAATAAACCAGCCAGCTAGACCAGCTACTAGCAGCAGCTACAACAACAACCAATTAGAAGGGGCGGGATTAGGGGGCTGCTTTTGACCAGGTGAGTACATTTTTATCGCATTTTTCATTTGATTAACAACAGTTAAGAAAGCTTATGCATTTAATTGTGAATATTCCATCAACCACAACCCACAGTCAACAATATGGTGCACTACAGTGGCATAAAGCATACAAAAATGTTTTAAAATTAATATTAAACTATTCAACATGTTAAAAAGGTATAAATGTAAGTCTCAAATCAAAAATTGTCTATTAAATTGTGTCATTCAAGAAGGCATCTCAAATTCCATAAACTCCGTAATTGATTAGGATGACGTGACACGAGTTGTTATAGCCTCATCGGTTGGACTATTTCCATGAAACCTGTATGGAGAACTTTATTGGTTCTTAATATATCTTGATGCAACTTTTAAGAAAAAAATCAGTTATACTTCAAGCTATAAAGTTGGGAATACCATACTATAGAAGCAATCGGTCAAAAGAAAAAATACAATTTGCAAATGCTTAGTCAAGTTTCACTCTGGAAGGGTATTTATTGTTGGGCATACCCTTAATTATTAATCTAGAAATTAAGCTTGAATTAAAGTTAACTTTGGTTTCGTGTGTGGATTCTGAACAAATAGTAAATAAAAAAATAGTTTTCAATGAAAATCTCTATGGACCATTGCTATAGATTACTGCAATCAAATTAGTAGCACTGTGCAGCACTTTTTCCCCGTTTGAACGATTGCATGAGTGTGTAATTAATTAATGGATTACATATAGCAAACAAGGAAAGAAAAAAGGAAAAGTGGAAAAAAATAAAAGCTTAAATAAGTTGCCAGGAAGAGAAAAGACTTGAATATACGAGTATATTCCACAAATTGCTTAAAGCAACTTGAAGAGCAGAGCAAGTTGAAATGCAGACGATTCCCTGGTGCTTCAATCGACTGCTGTCAGTCCTTTGCCAGGATGCCAACTTGAGAAAAACTTGCTTTGGCTTTAACGCAGCCTCTTTGTATAGCTTCGCATTTAAAAACTTGGCATAAACTTAGAAACAATGAACCCAGCCCAGGCCAACATTTGCTTCAAAATTTCACAGTAAACTTTACACAGAGCCAACCAACTTTACCCAACAGTGGCGCAAAAGCAACCAGCTAAGACGACCCGATAGCCAGACAGCCAAAGTCCCACCCAGTTGCAAAGTCAAATTGGCCATTTTCATAAGGCAAATTACTTATGAGCAAGTTAAATTTGAAGAACTACGAGTATGGATGACCGTCTATAGAGTTTGTCGTCTTTTTTTCGTATTCCTTTTTTTTTTTTTTGTGTTCTGCCTGTTCAGCGAAGCTTCTGGCGTCTCATTGCCTTTATGAGGCTGTCAACATAACAAAGCAGGCCGCATTTTCCATTTTGGCCATACAAATGGCTTCATTTGAGGCAACCACTCTGCCGGCCATTTGCATGTGTACAAATTTTTTTTGATTGCTCCCTGACAGTGGGCAGTAAAATGCTTTGGCAACTTTGTTCGTTTCTCCAACTGTCTTTTTATACTCTGTAACCCATACAATTGCTGGAAAAAAAAGAGTATGCTTAGCTTATGGAAAACGCATGTCATAACCAGATGGAGATACTCTACATTTCCGACTATATAAAATAACAGTAGAGGCGACACGGCCAAGACTGCTTTAAGTTTCTGTTCGTCAGTTCATTTGGATGCACTCAGCGAGCTCAAATACTGTTTACGGGGTATTTCGTTGTAGTGCATCTTTGTTTTGAGGATGCTTACTTGTTGTCTATCTCTCAGTGCCTTTGCTTTCTTTCTTACTATTTGTATATATGTATATGCTTGTCTATCTGCACGTATTTTTGTTTGTTTGCTCGTAAACATTTGACTCTGGCTTTGGCTTCATAAAAATAGTTGTAAATTCTAGGCAAGCTGCATAAATTGCACGCAATACCCAGTACCCCCGCCTTCTCTTTGACGGGCGTCAAGAGCTTCACACATCGTTTGGCCTTTGAGTACTAAAAAGCGTAGCAACTTTTGTGCACATTGTCAACAGTCGTAAATTCTTGTTCCTGTTTCTTGGCATTAACTGGATTATCTCTGAAGTCGCATTTCCCTTTCCCTTTTACACTTGACTTTGCTGCATTCAAATTCTTCAATTGGTATAAGGCATTCTTTTTCTTCTTCTTGGCTGACTAGCCCAGTAATTGAATAAAATAAGGTTAGTTTCCAGAAATATTCTGAATTTATTTCGTAAATTTAAACTTATATGTTAGGTTACGTTTCGGTATTTTTCATACGCGAATTTTACCTACTTACAGTTCTGTGAAATGTTAACGAAAGTATCTAAACTATGATTTGGATTCAATCCATTTTAAGTCTGATATTCATATGCAAGAGGAAGTTGTCCGATCTCTTTCCCAAAAATTATTTATTTTAATCAAGCAAAAACTACGAAAAAATATCATTTTAACTTCAAAAATTCCCTGCTTTACCATGACAAAACAAAACCGTTTTCAAATCTTTTTCATCTAAATTGTTAACATCCGGGTTATATTTTAGTCAGGATTTAGCATTCAAGTTTTCAAAAAAACAAAAATGTTTACCAATATTTGCCATTCATCTGATCAACTTGGCCAGAGATCAGCTTTATAATTCTTATTTTGATATTTTAAAACTAACTTTCATTCAAAATTATCACAATTATATGGTATTAATTAGATAGTATCAGTACTTTCTGCCATTTATTTGTATAATAGTTGCTCGTATTTTTCAAGACTAAGAAGACATTTATCGTTTTGATTTCATTCAAGCTTAGAAAACTATTCAAGTCGACTCAGACATGAAAATTAAAATTAATTTTGCTGTGCGAAAAGAAACGCATGGAAAATACGCATTTAGATTATTCTCCATTGTGTCCATTGTCTGTTGTCGTAATAACTGAATATGGGACTCATGATACATTGAACAGTTTTAATTTACAAAATGGAAATGGCAAACTGCCGACTCAGCAGCTGACAGTCTGCTTGACAATCATGCGTATTTCCGTATTTTTCCCAGTGGAAATGGAACTGAGAAATGTCAAACTGTTGCCGCCACAGATAGTTCCGCAGATACCGCTGGCTGGTCAGAGCAAAACTCAGATTGTAATGTCATTTATGATTTGGTTAGCAGCGTATATCAAGCCGTTGGAGCGCCATCTGTTGCCAGCATTTGACAGCTGCTCACATGTACATGTATATGTACATATATAGATATATATATATGTGTGTGTGAATGCCCTCTGACCCCTGACCAATGCTGTAGCTTGTTTCCAAGGGAATCTTATTTCTTTTTTCTTTCCTACGCCAATTTCGTTTCCTTCTGCCATCGCATGAGCACAACAAAATTAAATTACAAACGGAACAAATGTGCGTTTAGACACATATAAACACATACATATATATATATATATATATATATATATATATATATCTGAGAATATATACATATATACAGATAGAGTAGGAAGGAAAGGGGCAGCTAGCAGCTCCTTCGTACATGTTTAGCTAAAATTAAAATCATATGCATGAAATGAGCGCGAAATTGAAATGGAATGAAATAAATAAGCAACAACAAAAACAACACCACCAACAACAACAACAACAACAGTGTTGTCGTCTGCGTTGCTCTTGCTTTCAGCTACATTTCAGTTTTGTACTCGTCATTGCCACTTTGCCACATGGCAGGCAATTTCAGGCCCGCTTCAGTTCCCTCAGTTCCCTCAGTTCCCCCAGTTCTCCTTCAGTTGCCCACTCAATTCCACTTCTTCATGCTTCCACTCCATTTTTATACCATTCCTTCATTCATTTCCTTTGGCTTCACAACAACATTGAAACACAAAGAAAGCTGAAAAAGTTTAAAGATTACAGCGAAAGCATTTTTATTGTTACTCAACGAGTTTTATGTCGCTTTTTAAGTGGTTTTCAGGATAATATTATATATAATACCCTACTCATATCATCAGTCAAATTTCAACATCCTTTTTAATGCTTCAGTGCACTGGATAATTAAATATTTATTCTGATTCTCCAGCGTTTTTATGTGTCTACTTGAAAATTAAATATAAATATAAAATGCTCTACTATTAATATTTCGAGATTTATTATTACTATAAGACTGAAATTAATTTAATTGAAATTTTCATGAAAGCATAATTATTGAACTGCTATTAATACTGTGAGCCAACTATATTTATCTTAATTAAATATTTTATTGGTTGGTTTTACAAGGGGATTTTATGCATTTCCCAAAAGTTAAATGAACTAAAAAAATAAGCAATTACAGAACACCAATAATTTGGAAAATTCAACCATCACTGGCACATGGTCAAAAGGCAGTGATCAAAAGTTTAGTAAGTTTTACCAAATTTATTAGAAACTTAATATCAAAGTGCTACAAAATATATTTTGATCAGTCTGCCAAGAAAAACTATAGAGCTTATCCCTTTTGTAATTATCCTTGAAGTATTTTGCTAAACATTTCCAAAAAATAGTTGACTAATTTTCAATAGAAATTCATAGTTCAATATAAAAAATAAATATACACGTTTAACATTGGCATTTCCCGGGCGATGTCGGCTCATCTATTACAAAATACATACTTTTTAATATTTACTATCGAATTATTGGTACAAGGTAAGATAAAAGTATGTATATATCCAAGGGTCTTCACATTATATGCTCTCTTCAATATTTGCAATCTGCAGCATCTGGAGATTTTTGTCGAGAAGCTTCAAGGACAGCTCTTTGTCATAGCTTCAAATGCATTGCACGTTTTAAAGCGTGGGTAGATACGAGGCTGGAATCATAAGTGTGCGGCGGATTTAGCACAACTTTCCTACTGATGGTCATAGTTAGATCTTTCACTGCTGTCAGCTGTTTTCCGTTTTTGTTCAGCTCCTGTGCTTGAAATTGTCAACCGAATTTTATTTACTTAGGACAACTGCTCACGCCTATTTGTATGCAATTAATTCTGTTCACCGGCTGCAAAGACTTTAAGCAAATCAACTAAATTGCCACCATAATAAAATGTTGCCCATTCCTCTCTCCTTGAGCACCCAAGCGTTGAGCAGACCCTAAAATGGACATCGCCTGTCAACGCCCTAATGAAAATTGATGTTATATGATGTACACTTTCATTTTGTTGTTGACTGTGGACCATACACACACACACACACACACACACAGAAATAAATGAACATTTGTGCCGCATGGAGAGTGGTCGAAAGGCGAGTAACACAAAAAAAAAGTAATTGCATTTGTTTACATCGTAGGCTAAAAGCCCATTAACTGGCAGGGAGGCAGCAATAGCTTTGTGTTTTTATCGAAATTAATACCAATTTCTATTCTGTGCACGAATATTTATTACTAAAAGAAGTACAATTTTGAAATGTGATTATTTTAGCTGTAATAGAAGAAATAGTTGTTTTTTATGCTACATTCTTAAATGTGATAATATTAGTAAAAGCAGAGACCAATCTAGCAGACACGCTCTACTGCATCACCGGCGCAAAGCCAATTAGTTGAGAACTAGTTACAAATCCCTGCCCATGCTAGAGAAATAAATCTGAATTCTGAATTTTTTCCATAGCAATCGACTCTGTAGTTCCTATTTTAAATAAGTATTTCAAATGTAATTAAATTATAATCAACTTTCTGTGCTGTAAAAGAATAATAACATTTTTTTTTAACTGCGTGAAATGTCACCTACGTTTTAATTACAGGGAATAATAATAATATCATTTTTTTATTAATCTTTGATCTGTTGAAAAGTATCCAGCCAAATTTGTTGCAGCACAGTAATAGTCAAGCTTACCTAAAAAGAAATAATAAAGAGAAATATTCTGAGTCAACGGAAATGTAAGCTGATGGGCACTTAAATAAATTTTTAATTACTTTTTTAATGCGACTAATTGCCAGCTTGATTTTATTTTTTTACTTTTTTTTATTTGTCGCATTTAATATTTAAGTTGCCGTTTAAGTAACAGGTACATGTTTGTGAGTGTGAGTGTGAGTGTGTATCTGTGTGTCAATGTTTATGTATTGGTTTGGCGAGAATGTTAGATAGCTGCGGCCAGTCGCAGCAATATTAACTGCCAACGGCAGAGCATCGAATACAGACACAGCTTGTGGTAAAACTTGGCCACGGAAATATACAGCAAGTCGGCTAAGAGGTGACTGGGGAAGAGCGGTTGTGAAAATGGCAGTAGCTTGGTTGTTGTGCGGTTACCTTACTTTGCAGGTGCATGGTGACTGCTTTTGCCATGTTGCTTTTTGCATATTAATTATTTATGATACGTGTACTGCTGCGTATACGTAATATTATTATAATGCTTTTAAGAGCGGACACAGACAGCGGAAGTTCATCTCAAACTGAAATACTTTCCCAGATTAAGCCATGCCATGCCATGCCAGGCAGCAACTCACTCCAGTTTCAGTGAGAAATATTAACCCTCTTAAGCCCCTTCGAAAACTGTCAAAAGTACGACGATTTCATTGCATAATATTTCCTTCGCGAGCTGCAAGCGGCTTTAAGAAATTCCAATTTCAGCTACGTTTTCAATTCAGTTCACAGAAGAAAGGAATGAATGAAAGAAAAATACTGCACAGTACATCAAAAGCGATAAAGAGCACGATTTCTGACATTAAAACCAAACAGAAATGTCACAAAAAAAAACGACATATGAAAAGCTAAGTAAAGAAGCATAAAAAAAGAACACTGAACATCGACAACCAATGAATAAATAAAACGGTTTAGAGAGAGCGTACATAAATTATATACGAAAATATCTGAAAAGAACAACACTCTATTTACTATATATCATAATCAAGATACAGTTTAAAACTGGATTTAGTGGCAACACTGTCCAAGTGGCAATACTCATGAAATAGTCAACACCTTCTTTGAATTGTTTTATTCGTCTTTTCTTTTCGATAACTTTGATTATAAATAACTTCTTTTTCTTTGTTGAGGCCTTTTTCTACCACTGCTTAAATTTTTTATTTGCTTTTCACCCTTATAGAAGACACTTTTATTTATATTTTTTAATCTAATAATTACTTAATTTTTAAAGTACTTCTTATACTTTCTATATTTATTACTTGTATAGATTTATTTGAGTAATATTCAGATAATTCCAGATGATAAATAATGTGGTATACTTTTCTTAATCGAATAATTTGAGGCTTAAGTTCAAATCAAAATCCTTGTCCTGATCAATAAATAAGTACACATATATATATATATATATGTACTTATATATAGTACATATATATATATATATGTACTTAATGGGGTGGAGATGTCTTCTTAAGAGCATTACACATTTCGTGACAAAATTATAATATCTTTGACAAGGGTATAAGAAGTAATTATTTTTAACAAGATTGCAACCCAAAATAATTGTTGCGGTGCTCCGACTCACGGTTGGTGCCCATTCTCACCTCCGGCTTTGGCTCAAGAAAATGCGATTCGAGATGCGAGCTTTTATGTTTTTCCATCAATTGATTATCTACGAAATTTTCTTTCATACTTATACACATATAAAAAGTTGTGTGCCCTGCTTTCTTGTTATTTGCCGACAGTTTTTTTTTTTTTTTTTTTCATTTCTGCTTTTCTATAATCCTACGTTGTTTGCTTTGTCAGGCCCTTTCGATTTTTTGGGTTATCCTAGTTTACTTTTCGTATGCTAAGGCGCCTTACACTGTTCAGCACGTTTCGACATCTTCATTTGCGTCACGTTTTAGTAGGAAACCACAGTCACAGCCACAGCCACAACCATCGCCACCGCCACTGCCAGTGCCACCGCCAAAGCCACAGTAAAAAGCAGCTAACCACAATTTTAACCGGAAGGCAAAAACCCAACGGCAACAAAATCCCCCAATAGAAACCGCACTCTGACTCTGACTTTGACTCTGCCTCTATTAGTTACCCATCATCAGCAACCCACCGAACTGTTCATTGAATTAAGTAAATGAAATTTGAACGTGTCTCGCGACTGAGCCACTGACTGACTGACTGACTGAATGCCAAGCGGACTGATTAACTGACTGGAGCTACTTATGGAAATTAAGCTGACGTAAATGCCAACAGCTTAAAAATTGCCCTGGATTTTGCAATTCAGCAGAATCACTATCAATATTCTGTATCTCTTGTGTACCCCTATAAAATATGCACTGGCCACTGGCTACTGGCTACTGGGTACTGCCTGGCTGATTACATTTAATTGCAGTGCCTAACAACTTGTAAATGTCAATTTATGATAATTAAATTGACCGGAAATTGCATTGCGACTGCAATATGAAAAGTTCCTTGTTGTTCATAGAGTAACGTCCTTTATAATTGGCCTTATATAATTTCATAAGCTGCTTCAAGCTTTTCATTATTTATAAGAACATTGCAGCAGGTGCAAACGCAATATTATTCATAAGAGTTCGCCAGAACTGTCAGATATTCTGGTGAAAGGAATGCATTTAGAGCCTTAGAACTTGTTCGTAGAACCCCTTCCAGGCGTAATAACCGAGTCTTGAATTTCTTAGAAATCTATATAGACTTATTTATTGCTATTGCTAGGACGATGTCCTTTATAATTCATAAGGATTATTCAAAAGTTGCTGCAGTTATGCAACTGCAGTGTAACGCATATAAATTCTTCAGAACTCTTAAAACGTATTTTGAACTCTACCAACTGTAAGAATACATATATTCTGAATCAGGCCAAATATCTAAGGCGATATGGTCAAGAGTTTTACTGAAATATGTGAGATATATTTTAGATGTGAATTAAGAACTCTTCTCTGGGTTACTTTTCAGATTATCCTATTCTATTGCGAACTACGCATTGTTGAAGTATCTGGAACAAATTTGTTAATTAATACATATATAATGTAATTGGCAGCAATAGTTAAATCTGCTGCAAGTCAGAACTACTAGAAGTTGAGTATTCTAATCTTAACGGCTACAGCCATTAGGTACATTGTAAATTTGCTACTAATTGGGTTATAAATCACCGCCAACATCACAGTTGTCAGTTAAAAGGTGGCCCTAAGCTATTCCCCTATTAATCAATTATCTAAATATGTGCATGTTAATTGGATAGCTTACGTGTTTCTCATCATGTTTTAGATAGCATAATAGTTTTATTACGTGAATGGATGAATAGAAGCTATTGTTGCATTCAAGAGATGAAATTCATATTGAAATTCCCAGCAGACAATGGAGTAATCCAACAGGCCAACTTTGCGTTTATTTGCCTTGAGCGAAATTTAAACGATTGCTGCACTTTGCAGATAAATGAAATCCATCAAAGTTGAACGTTGTTGTTCTTATGCAACGATTAAATTCGCATAATGAAAGAAAATATCGTAAAAATAAAGAAAAAAGTTACATGAAAAGAGAAAAAACAGAAAAAAACTGCTAATTGCCGTAAAAGACTTTACTTGTAGACTTTCTTACAAGGTAAACTTTTTACTTAAGGAGCAGCTACAAGAAAAAGAAAAACAGAACAGGAACTCTTTCTGCTTTCACTTTCAGAATAAAAGCCAAGGTCAAGAAATAACGTGACGTATGCGCAACTTAGCTAAGCTTCAAAACAAAGGTGTTTACTTCTACACATACATATGTCAATAAATTTATATATATATATATAAATATATATGAAATAAAAACGATGTTTACAAAACAAACTGAGTTCTACTACTACTTAAAATGCCCCTTTTTATACCAAGTATACCCAATAAAAGTTATAAGCATTCGCAAGTGTTGAGTGAAAGGTATCGACAAATCATAAAAGTATATATTCAATTAAACTATTATTTAATTAAACATTATTAATGCAATTAACTAATTCAGAGTTTTTTTTTTTTTTGTTTATTGTTCAACCTTTGAGGATTCTAATAGTATGACCGATGCAACCACATATTTTCGTATAATATTTTTTCTACTCTCATTTTATTGTGATTGTGATTGTTCGTAGAGCTTTGTAAACGTTAGTTTCAACAGGGTATCCTGCAACACTTTTATTTTGTTTTTTTCACACTGTGACGTCATGCGAATAACATTAACAATAACAACATTAACCACAATGTAAATGAAAAACTTTTTGTGTATATTAGTTTGCCGCTTCGTGTCATAAAAATTGCGGCTTGTCATGCGATTTCTTTTAGCTGATGACGTTGATGACGATGACGATGACGACGGCGACGGCGACGGCGACGGCGGCGTTGAGTCAAGAGTTTTGGGCAAAAGCTGCTTAGATTTGAGCCCAAGCCGAGCCAAAAATACTCGCATCATAAAACAAAAAGAATCCCAAATTGAAGTATGAAACAGTAAGTAAACCAGAAACCCAACCTGAACCCTTTGCATAATCTGTTAGCTGACTTATGGATGTATGAGCACATTCATTGACTTTTATTTCAATTAAAAACTGAAGCACACACACACACACAAACATACACGAATTGAATTAAGTCTGTTTCGGGTTTAGGTTTCACCTTAAATACTAAATAACAGTCAGATACATTTTTGTTATGTGGAAAACTCAGTTTATACTCGTACAGCATGTTCGGAATGTGGCTAAAATTCAGTAAAATTTGCTTAGCTGCCCCTATAAATGCAGTTAAGTAAGACTTTATTTTAATTAATTGTTTATTTTTTTTTTTATTGTGAAGATGTTTTATTAATGCTGTAGGTTTAATTAATAAAAGTACATTATTTGACATTAAAAAGGCTTCAAATTAGTTGAAATGATTAAGGACTGCACCTAAAGTTTCTGCTTAAAGAACAGGCCTAAAAAGCCTACATCTATCGGCGAGCCTATTGTTACTGAAACTCGAAAGAAAGGCAGCTAAATGAATTATACTGTAATACAAGTTCAACCGGATTTAATCAAGTTTTCAAAGCTTATTAGCAATTTTAACTTTTACTGTTTTTTTTTTTTTTTGTCGATTACGATTCACAGAATTTCCTCGTGGGTTTCCAATCTGTGGCTTTCGTTTACTTAATTCCTTTTCCAAATTATGCCAGACGCATTTTCATTTTTCTTTTTCGTTTCTTTTTCAGCTTTATTACTATACTTTCTCATTTCTGTTATGCTTATAATTCAGTTTTATTCATTTCATTATTTCAGGCATTTTCCATTTTCATTTCTGCTGCTGTTGCTGCTGCTGTTTCAGTTGCTCGGCAAAAATATTTTCAATGCTGTCAGCGCCACGCGCAGCACTTCAGTAGTATTCCTTACCACCTCCCCCGGCCGTTCCCCTAGCCACGGCTAATGGATCCTGCGGCATATCCTTTTAATTGAAATACGCTCAACACTCCCCAAAGCCCAGCCCAGCCCAGCCCAGCCCATCTGACTGACGCTGACTTTATATAGAAATAATAACAATAACAATTTAAATTAAGTGCAACAAAGCAACAGCAAATTTGAGTAAGTAATCGTTTTTAATTTAACAAGTACGTGACAGTCTCTGCATTTCTAAAGGTATCCCCTGCCCTGCCCTGCCCTGCCCTGCCCATTCCTGTGCCTCCCTTCCTTATCCTTCTCTCTTGCCAAAATATGCAAAAGTCATTTTGGTTATAAAATTGAGTGTGTGTGTGTATGTGATTTAAGTGTAAACATTTAATGCTTTTATTTGAAAATCAGAAAGAAATGAAATGGAAACTTAATGCTGATGTTTAATGTTTTTTGTTCAGCTACGTGTCTGCGAAAATTTGTTTCCTAATAAAAAAATATTAAGGAAATTTCGTAGAAACTGTGAAAATAACTGGCAAGAAGTGTCCTTATAATTATATAGAAGTCCCCTGATATTGATATAGAATATTTCAAAGGAAACAATTTATGGAAATTAGAAAAGTTCTAACTATCTACAGGAAATTCAATTGAAACAAAATTAGAGAAAGAAAAAAACTGAGCAAATAAAGAATTAACTAGTAAAGGCTATACTCGACGGGTTGAATATTATGTACTCTTCCAGATAGAAATAATTATTTGAAAATTAATCGATTTTTCGTAAGGCAACATATGTGATATGTTAATAATTTTTGAATCCTTAGAAACTATACTCAGAAATCTTACTTGTAAATCATATCCAGATACCTTCTGAATTAAGAAATGTTTCTGTATGATTGTTCCAATAACACCTATACTTCTTAAATGTCTGATTCGACCGGGTTCGGTATATGTGCTAAGTGATAGAAAAAGAAGGCAACGCTCTATATTTCAATTCCAACTTGGTCAGAAACTAAAAGGCCAATTTGCATAGAATCAGAGAGACGGAAAGACAGACAGACAAAGGACGGACATACATACGGATATGGCTTTAGCGACTAGCTCACCGTCACCATGAATAATAAATATGCTTTGTGGGTTCGTAGATGCCTTGTGCTTGCCGAAGATTTTATACCCTTGCCAAATCGCTTCTACAATACGCTCAGTTGCAGCATGAATGGCAAAGTTATAATACTCGAACCCTATGCAAGGGCATAAAAACCTTTAATTGATCGATAAGAATATTGCCTAAATACAATGAAAAAAAAAAAATTTATTTTGGTGTGTGTGTGTGTGTGTATATGTATATATCGTATAGGGTTATGAATCTTTATATGGTTATGGCTTACGGTTATTTCTTCTCACTTAATTTATTGTAAAATGTTAAATTTCACGAAGCGGAAATGTTTATTAGAGCGGAAATTGTTATTTTTAGTGTTGGCAGCGATTTGTTCTCGTTTTCGTTGTTGCTGTTGTTGCTGCGGTCGTTGCTGCTGCTGCTGCCGCTGTTGTTGGGTCGCTGCTCACAAAGCAAAATCGACAACATCAAAACTTTGGCTTTGGCCAAAGTCAAAGCCTGGCTAAAGGATACACCGTAACGCGCGTTCTGCTGTTGCCAACAATTAGTTTATTAATATTAAATACTTTTTTCTTTTTTTTCTCAAGCTAAAATTTGGCCAATGCTGCGTATACTTAACTTTATAAATTATACTGCCTGCCTGACTGACTGTCTGACTGCCTGTTATCCTGCCAATCTGGCGAGGCTGCTGTTAATTAGCCACTGTTGCTGTATCATCGCCACAGTCCGTAATTAAAAATATAAAATAGAAATACGCAAAAGCCGGCTTGCCATAAGGATCCTATCTCCTGCCGGCGATTGCTTAGCTACATAAGGCATCTAAGGAACTCGGCGTGCCAAGTACGCTTAAGGTTTCAACGTTCTGATGAAAGGATTTTGAGCAACAAGCTCCAAATGCAAAGCAGACTTAAATTTATGGAAAAGCTTATGCTTAAGCCGCCTGTTGCTTGCTGCCTGACAGCTATACCAAGTGGTCTTTTGGCCTTAATCAATATTTTTAAGTTTAAAAACTCTTTTCAAGAATTTCGAATTTTTTTAAAGGTTTCTTTCTGTTTCATTTCCATACTTTAACTTGGAAAAATACGAGTAAAAAGATGGAAAGCAAGCCACAGAAATGTTTCTTAACTGAGAAGCTGTCTAAGAAAAATCTACTTAAATTTTCTTTTAAATACTTAATGCAAACTTCGCGCGCCACAAACAGGCGTTTTCCATTTTCTTAGCCGCAGTTACTCGTCCTCCGTCACCCCGGCGCAAAGACCACGCCCACAGGTCCCATCTACCACACACAGCACAGGCACAGTCAACATTTCAAATTAATTTTACAGCTGCCGCTGTGGCAAGCAGTTAGCCAGAAGTTGCCAGCTAACAGTTAGCCCCGACTTGGTCCTTGTTTCATTTTCCATGTTCCTTGGTCCTTGTTGCTCGGTCCTTGGGCACCTTGTGTGTGCTGTGTACTGTGTGCAATAATGAAGTGGCAAATAAATAGCAGTCCTGACTGTCTGCGGCATAACAATGCCGAGTGCGCCAAGAGACAAAAGACCAAGAAAAGACCCAGTTAACTTCAAGGAATTTTCTAATAAATGCGACTCCTTATTTCATCATTTATTATGGCCACTCACAACTCACAGAACTCTTTTCTTTTCTTTTCTTTCCGACAACGACTTAACACAACTCTAATTGGTCATTGTAATGTTTATTTTTTCTTTTACTGCCAATTTTTGCATTTTTAAGTGTTTCCACATTTAAAGAGTAAAAATAAACTATTAGTTTAATAAACTAAGTTCAATTCTGTTAATATTTTTAACAAAATATATACAAAAAATAAGACTGTCAATCAGTATGGAACCTATTAAGTTTGAGCGAACCAAGTATCAAACATTGAGATGAATCGAATACATATTTTCGGTATAATATTTAAGGATTCAAATATTTTATCCTTCCAAATTAAAAGTTCTGAAAAAGTTCGAAGCTAATGAGTAGGCGGCTTTTCCGACGAGGAATATATAAGGACAAACTGATTAGATTGGATAACAGTACCATTAAGAATTTCAGTGCTTTACGGAACTAATTGTAGCTGTTAGACAAAAAAGGTTATGTTTTCCCTGGTTTTATCTCATCAATCTGCAATTAACCGGTTCTCAAATCGCTTTCGGTAAACCTATAAATTAGCTGTAATTTTTAGTTACATTGAGGTCGTAAGCAAAAGCACAATTTTCGCTCAATTTACATACAAAATCAACGTTGTCATTTTTTTTTTTTTTGTTCTTAGCCGGAGGGTATGTTCTGTGTTGACGTCATAGAGTTAAAGAGTTCAACCTTAAGTTTTTTTTTTTTTGTTTTCTTTTTTTTTTTTTGAACGGCTTATCAAAACGACAATTTGCATAAATCAAAGCCACACCTGGCACGCCCAAGCGTCCTGCACTTGAAAATGCCGCAGCTAATGGTCTGCGTCCTTGAGCTGCATTTAATGTATTCACTTATATATTCACATTTATTCACTTCTGTTGGAAAGGCGCGTGAATAAAAAGAAGAGCGCTCAGTGGCCAAGCAATTAATGGCCAACGAACTTAATTATCAATTGCATTTCTGCAGAAGCAACGCAAAACTAACCGAAATGCAAACAAACCGCCAAGAGTACTGTGGTTCCTGCGGTGGTTGGCATCGGAGGGGTGAATGGGGGAATGGCTGTGGGGTGCGAGTAGACAATGCACCAAGTGTTGAGCCATAAAAAATGGCATGCAAATACATTAAACACACAAACAACAGGAACGGCAAGGGCAACAGCATTGATGAGTTAAACAATGCGAGGGGATCCCACATGCACAGTGGTTAACGAGCGACTGTAATTGGGCCAAAATAATTTTGGCTTATCGGGGTGGTATAATTAGAGCAAGTTTCTCAATTCAATATTGTTTTAAATCTATTTTTGGCTTTTAAATTTAATTTAATTAAATAAAACTATCAAAATTAAAAATTGAAGTTGTAATAGATTCCGTCTCAAATAGATTCCGTATTCAAAACTCATTTTTTCAGCCACGCTTAGATGATAGCTACAGAATATATAAAAATAATTTTCTGACTTGGTGAAGATACTTTTATATATAATATTTTTTTAGGAATTGTAATTGAATATTACTTATCTAAATTATTCCAAGTGAAAACTTATCGTTTAGAAATATTATTGGAGAAATGTTTAAGTAAATTGATTTAACAAAATACTGAAAAGGAGTTTAAGAGGCTAAATATATTATGAAATATCCCACTTATTTCTATAATTGATGTATTTTACTGGCACTTCACTTATACTAATTTATATAGTCAAACAGAACTTGTATATCCCATCAAATTTAGTTAAACAAAGGCTGTCGTTAACAAATTCTACGCCGGATAATTTGCCCACCGCATATTTTCATTAGTAATATCAAATTATATTGAATTGTGCGGTTATTATTCCCAAAACAATGGAGCGGGAACCGGAACCAATGCGAATTTAATTTGCACATTATAGGAGAAGTGTATGCCTTGATCACCAGCTGTGAGATTGGGCACTGCAGGACACTGTAATTACATATCTCATTTATCCTGTTTATTTTATATATAAATCCTTTACTAACTGGCGATTAGTCGCCCACTGTGCACTGATGGGGTCGTATGAATGACAATAAATGCCAATGAAATTGAGCACCCAAGTTCTTTCTATCCAAAAACAAACCCTTGCCGCATTACTGCCACGCCTCAAAGGCGGAGGGTGGTGGTATTGAAGGAAATCGGTATATAAACAGCAAAGGAAGCAACACCAACAGCAACAGCAACAGCAACAGCAAGAGCAAACGATGGCTGTAAAAGTTAAGGAAAATATTTACAAATGAATTAACGTAATGAAAATAAACTAGCGCACAGATACACATCGATTCTGATGGAGATAATGATGATGATAATGTTGTTGTGAAACTTGTTATTGTTGAAATAGATCATAATGATGTTTGTTGATGACGCAGTGTCCGCTCTAGATCCATATAAGATAAATACGTATTACAAAAGCATTTATCTCTCTCTCTTTGTCTCTTTGTTTCCCACCCTCCCCTCGAAAAAAAAAATACACTTATATGATTATATACTCCAATTCCATTCCTGATAAGATAACTGCAGCGGCTTTTCCCTTACAACCTTTACATTTTACCATTAGAGATCGACAGAGAAAATGCGGCAGCGGTATTGGGGGTGTGTCTATTGACCTTGGCCCATTAGTTCTATCTATGCGTATTGCTCGCTTCCACTATAGAAATAAACAAAAAAAAAAAAAAAAAAGCATTCTGGAAAAACAAACTACTGGCTATGAGTTTTGAAACTATGCTAAACTCGAACGAATAAACTTTAGAGAGTACTTCTGAATGCTGTACAAATTTCATAACAATTTTTGAGGTGCATACATACGATATACAAGTATGTAGCCAAATAATAGCGTCCATCTGCAACAACATATTTTCCATATTAATCCATCAGTTCGAATGAATATGAAAACTAAAAGGGGCCGGCTATACTCTATAGGAATGTATGAGTAAACTCTTGCACACTGGAATAAAATAAAAATTTAAATTTGAAATTTGTTCCTAAGGCGCTTGAAGAACACACTCTATTTTAAACCTAATCAAAATATATTAAGAAACAAAAAAATGTTCCATACAACTTTTAAACCAGAAGAAAAAAAAAGATGGGCAAACAGCGGGATGTACATGTATGAATATCCTATGTAAGGGTATAAGCATAGTGTATTTTCCTCCATTCGTTTCAGAGGTCTGTAGCCATTTACATATAATATTTGATACTTTATCCATGCATAAAAAAATTGATAAGCGAAGAGTTTTTTTAAATTTTAAAATAAATCAAACTGATTAAACTGATTAGTTTGTACCTTGTAAATATATAAATGAAATTAGTTTCTGTATGTGCCAATAAATGATGATGGTAGGATAAGATATAAGGGATGCTCATTATGAATTGCTGAACAAATTATTTTAAGCCTGTAAGAAAAGTTATTTTGAACACCATTCAGAAGTTTTCATAATGCTTCTAAATTACAAATTTTAGTATTTATAATTGTAACCATCATATGACTTTTATAGTGCTCACTGCCAGGGTATACAAATTGAATGATGAATTGATACGAATTGTGAATAGACCTTGGTGTTTGCCCCCCACAAGATTTATTAATTTATTTATTTATTAATAAATCGACTAATTGCAGTCGATTAAAGGATTACAAAAGAATTAATATAATTATTATATAAATTAAATTAAAATCTAGAAATTAATTAAATTAAAATTTACAAGTAAGATTAGAATTTAATTCTGGGGTATTAAAATCAATCAATTTTTATGGTCCAACATTTGTTGCACAGGATTGGGGAAAACCCAGGCAAAAAACCCAATCAGACCAGGAAAAAAGGCGAAAAAGAAATATAAAGATTGTTGAAAATAGAATGAAAAAGAACATAATAGACAAAAGGATAGAAAGAAAGAGAGTAATAAAGTAAGATAACACATCACATGGACATACATAATAAACAATGTGACCGTGTGCCCCAATTTGATGGAACCGAGGATCCATAGTAGATGGAGCAGATGCGTCAATGTATCGCGCTTCAAGCCAAGCCATTGCTGTGGCGAAAATAATTAATAATTATAATGCAGATATCCGACATAGAACTACATCCATTTCTACATTAAAAAAAATATCAAAAATCAATCGAGTATTGAAAAATCAGAATCTCGAGATTTTGAGCGGATTCTCGGTAGGTATCCGGACTTTTTTAGTGATGTATTTATAAAAAATTATAAAAAAGAAAAAGAAAAACAGAGAGAAAGAGGACAATTCAGGAAAACACCAACCAAAAAGAAGCAGTGTTGCCAAGGCAGCAACCACGTCAACCAATCAATGATTGGGGTTCTCCCGAAGATAGAATAGAAGAGCAGATTTTAGGTGTAAGAGAGAGAGTTCTAAAGAGATAACGTGATAAAATTCGTTGTAATTGGAGCACAGTACACGGAATCGATTGTGCAACGCATAGTCAGTTGTGCAATTAGATAAAAATAAGGGATAATAATTTCTTGTTAGTCTACGTGGAACATGAAAGTTAAGACGAGATAATAGAAAAGGAGAGCTAATGTCACCGATAATTAATTTATGAAGAAAAATAATACCAAGGATAGTTCTACGGTTAGTTAATGAAGGGAGATCAATGAGTAAGAGCCTATCAGAGTACGGTGGAAGACGGCGATCGGGATCCCAGTTTAAGCCACGAAGAGCAAAGAGGAGGAATTGCTTCTGAATGGATTCAATACGAACTTGATGGATTCCATATTGAGGACTCCAAACACATGAACAATATTCTAGTATGGGACGAACTAGAGAAGTATAAAGGATTTTGGTAACAAAGGGATCATTAAACTCCTTGGACCAACGTTTAATGAATCCAAGAACACCCTTGGCTTTGTTAGTTATAGAGGAGATATGCAGAATGAAACTAAGTTTGGCATCAAAAAGTACACCAAGGTCTTCCACAGTCGTTATACGTTGCAAGGGTACATTGTCAAGCGTATACGTGACTAAGTGTGGAGTAATTCGACTAAAAGTCATAAACAAGCATTTAGAAATATTTAAATGCAACTTATTAGCCTGACACCAAAGATGCATGGAGTTACAGTCATCTTGCAGACAAATATATTTAGAAGGATCGTTGTAAGAAAGAATAAGTTTCACATCATCAGCATACATAAGGATGCGTGAGTGGGACAAAATGGAAGGCAGGTCATTAATAAATAATGTGAAAAACAATGGACCAAGATGACTACCTTGCGGCACACCCGAAGTAACAAATACGGGTTTAGAAATTTCGGATCTCAACAGAACTCTTTGGGTTCTGTTTTTTAAATAAGAGGAAATCCAAGTCAGAAGTTTGGGGGGGAATCCAATTCGATCTAGCTTGAAGATTAAAAGATCATGATTTACAGAGTCAAATGCTTTACTGAAATCAGTATAAATGACATCTGTTTGCATTCTACTTAGGAATGATATGAATTTGAACTAATAATAAATCCGATTAGGCACAGTATGTGGTATTTGCCTGAGCTCTTTGACTCATCGCTCGAGTATTCGTTTGTAATATGCACATTATGCCTTTGATAATGCTGATAAGTGTGTGTGTTTCCAACGTAATACAGAATTTCATCAAGAAAGTTTGGCCGTAAATTCGTATTCGATTGAAATCGATCAATTTGCATTTCACAGTGCACACTGTCAGTTGAAAGCCAAGCATATAATTTAGTCTTGGCAGAGATTAGAACACACAATCTCCATTAAATCAGTTCCATTAGTTGCCAAACTGACTTACAGGCAGACACATTCAGACTGTTTTCGATACATTCATAAGCTCATTAAAACCTCAAATTCAAATTGTCAGTTGTCAATTGTAAGTTGTAAGTGGAAAGTGGAAAGTGGAAAGCTGAAGATTTTGGTTTCAAAAGCAAATATGCTCGTATATTCAACCATAGAACAAGAGATTGGCAATCAACTAGCGGAATAAATATCCATTTAAAGTCCAAACAAAGTTTTATTGGGCTCAGTACAGCAACAAGATTGTAAGCTGTTTTCTAGCTCTTTATTACATGGAGCTATTTTAGCTGCACACTAAAAAGATGTAAGAAAATGTGCAAAGTTTTCAAAACTTTTTTATATTTTATATAATAATTTTTTATCACAAATATTAACTCCCTAAAAAATGTTTCTAGATTTACTACATCTTATTCAAAGCTGAAGGTTTATTAAGCCTGCTATGAGTTCCACTATCCAATGAATTTTACTAAAAAAAGAACGGTTTATTTTACAGTTTTTTCATGAATTGAATTTTAGAATGCCTCATATAATTTTGGTTACTTATGCAATATTAAAAAACTGTTTTTGTAAATTCGAAAAAAAAGTATCAAACAAAACTAAAATTTGGAACCTTTTCATTGTTTTTAGTCTTCTTCTTTTTTTTAACAAATGTTAAGTCTGCCATAGAAAAATCTAGTTGCATAAACAGAATCCTTTCATTTTCCCTAAGTCGGTTTGACCTGGCCTTTGACGATTTAACAGCTCCCCAGATGGCTATAAACGAAATTTTAATGCAAGAAAAGTATACCGAATAGGCAACTGAGTGGCCTCCGTTACAGTTCGAATTAGACTTGGATATTCAGTATGATAAGCCTTTGAAGCAGCAGCAGTAGTAGCAGCCAAAGATTATTTGTTTTGGACAGGCAGACAAATAGAAAGACAGACAGACAGGCAGGCAGGCAGGCAGGCAGAGAGACGGATAAACAGCGAGAGGTTCGTCGGCTGGTTTGTTGTTTGCTCTGTGCCCATCTCAGTCCGTGGAGCACCATTTGAGGACGATAAATGTTGGCAATGTGCTCCCCGGCACTCAAAGGGAATTTTCTATTGGAACTGTGGGCGGTTCTTCTCATATAACCGGGCTCAGGGTTTCTTTGTTCTACGTCGGCCAACAATCGATTGAGCTATGTATGTGCGTGTGTGTGCGTGTCTGTGCGTGTGTGTGGGTGTGTAGCTACGAAGCGCATTAAAAATTACAATAACTGCCATAAAACTCAACTAAAAAAGGCAATCGAGTGGCGAGAGCAAACAACAACACACTGCCAAATAAAACACTATTCAATTCCGAAGGGTTCTTATCCAAAACTTATTTATGTAGATACGAGAATTAAGCTCTAGAGATATGCGAAAACACAAAGCCGGCTAAGACAACCCAGCAAATGCCAAATTGCTACTGAATGCCAAAGTCAAACATTTATGACTGTACAATTGAACTAGTATCTTCTCGGTATATTAGAAAATATCCGGTATTTTATTTGGCCACAATTGTTCGACTAACTTATCGGGAAACTGCTAGAAAATTGGTTAAAGTGTTGGCAGGGAAACATGAAAGTTAGAAGTTTTTAAAGCCAGCTGAAAAAGGAATTATAACAGTTAGGAAAGGAAAACCTTGTAGACTGGAATAAACATTCGAAATTAAGATTGTTTATTCCTGTGGCCGCTATAAGCTATGGTAAATTAATCTGGATTTTTTAGACAACACATTCTTATATAGTAATTTTCATTACGAGATATTGAGAAAGCGAATAGTTTTCCATACAACAACTTTGATATTCCTTGTGCTGTTATCGCTGTGCGATCTTATAAATGTAATGTAGCATGTAATTTTTATTATTATATTTACTTTTTAACTCGATTTTTTCTTTCTATATGGTAGCTAAAAGATATAGTTTCCTGATCCGACCGGTTCGGCTTTACAAAATGCAGACTGTCTTCCTAATTGTTCGCCTATCTGAAGCCATGAGAGTCTTGTTTGAATAGAAACAGCTATTGCCTTGGTTATATCAACTCGTCATCGTCCTTTAGAAACAGGAGACACATCCTTAAATGCATTACACATGTCGTAACCAAATTATAATACTCTCTGGAAGAGTATACTAATCTTAAAATAATAAATCTCTACCAGGGTCAAAAGCAAGCCAGAGGAGCATTTTTTGTAGAAATCCATATGTAAAACAAAAAATAATGCGTATTCACCGATTGTAAGAATAGATTTAAGTGCAAAGTCTACTGTTTGTCCTGCTTGTCATTGTTATTTTATTTATGTATTTGAATCCTTAGATCCTAGTGCCAAGGAGGATAACCATATAAAAATAAAACAATATTAAGCCAATACTTTAAATTGAAATAAATATTAGTAGTAAATTAATAGATCGTTTTGGTTGTTCATTTTGTTGTTGTTTTTCTGAATTTTAAATGTGTTATCCTCTATATTTAAGGCCAGGCATCGATTTACTCCACGCACAATTTATGAACTACAAACACTTTGATAATGGATTCAGGTATATGTAAAAAAATGTTAAGCACACAGGACATTAATGCTGAAAGCTACTTAAAATTTATGTGCTCTCAGGGATATTCGTATTTTTCGCTTACACTTAAAGAAAACTGTGTAAGTTGTGTTATTTCAGCAACTTTCGACAATCTTTTAAGAGCAGAAGTATTTTCAAAAAAAGGGTTGGAATAATAATAAATGATAAATATAACTATCTTTCTTTCTTTATATATACAAGAAACCACACTCATTTGATACTCGAGCAATCAACAAGTGTTTTTTGTTGCAATTAGCCATGATTCATGGTCGAGTGGTGTGGAGTATATGGAGTAGTTTCTGTTATTGCTACTGCATTTTCATATACCCGAAATGCAATCATCTAAAGGAAAGCAACCAACCAGCCAACCATCGCTTGGCCCACTTCTTTTTTGTTGGCCTTGTTGGCCACGTTAAGACATGATATTCTGAGCAGGCACTGTAGTTGCTGTTTCCTGGCGCTGCAACTTGTATCGTACTTTCTTACTAGTTCTACCTGTCGCTTTTTATATTATATATACATATAATGCTGGCGTGTTTTAGAAGGCGGAAATTGTCAGTGCACAATATCCGTTGATTTGTGCGCATGAAAATGAAATCCATTGACATGAAATGACATCCAGGTCATAGGAATACGTCAAGGGAGTAGGAGTAGGGAGTAAGGACCTACGATTGGCAACGGAGACTAGCAAATTATGCAACCTGGTGCCGCTTAGCGCGTCATCATCATGAGCATCAGGCGAAGGTAATCGCCCATTGTCGTCATCATTGAACTTGAAACCTGGTTGGCAACGCTGCCCCTACGCCGGAAATGGATTGCATCGTAGTCAGAATCGGATTCGAATTCGGTATTGAAGTCGGAGGATTGGGTTGGGCCTATCCCTTCAATATTCATATCGCATGACCAATTAGCTAGCCAGGAAATGCAAAAAACTTGGCGCACAGCTCAAGAATTTCACGATCTGACCCCAAGCAAATGAACCCTTTTTTTTGGGTTGGGCCAAACCAAACATCCGTTGCCCCGAAGTCTCTCCTTTGCCTCAAAGTCCCTTTATTATTTACCTTCAATTCCCCAAGCAGAGTCCGTACATTTGCCATTTCAGCATACACTTAAAAAAAAAAGGAAAAAAAAACCTTTTGCGGTTGCCTGCCATTAACATAGTAGGAAGAGAAGGAAACTATGCTGGATCCGTTACAGAGGAGGGATGGTGAAGCGGGCGTCTGACAAGCAAATAATGGCCAGCATAAAATAAATAAATAAATAAATATAAATAATAAAATGCCTAAATTGAAATGGGGACGCGACAAGTAAAAGCCACCGCCTGGCAGCCAAATGCTTGTTGCTATTTTCCTCATTCTTTTTTTGTTGCTTTTTTGTTGGAACCACTAGGGGCCACTGGGGACCAGCCACAGCCAGGTAGATAAGCAAAGGCAAAGGCAAAGACGACAATGAAAACACCACCAATACCGCCCCCTGTCAATACGTGCGTCACCCCAACAGGCAGCCAGCCCCTCAACCAGTCAGTCAGTCAGTCATCCAGTCAGCCAGTGAATCAGTCAGTCAGTCAACTTGTCACTTTTCTTAAGGGAATGTCAATTGAAGTGCTCTTTAAGAAATGTTTTGGGTATAATACATGTGTTATAAGCTTTATTCTTATCACTAAATATACAATTCAAGTTATTTAATAACTATTGAAAGTATTGAGCAATAATTGAACTCAGATGCTTAATTTAATATACGATTAAAAGATATAAATTCAATTATACTTTTTGACTTATATTATGGTAAAAGTCAAGTATGTCAGTTTAATATAAAACTTCCTATATAAATAAATATATTGTTCCATCCACATTTCTCTTTTGCATTCACTAATAAAGGTTTGTTACTGTCCAACACACCTTGAGATAGAAAAAACAAATTGGATTTTTTAAATAAAAATTATATTATAAATTTATCATAAGTAACAACAGTGTTTGTGAGGGCATTAAAAGTTCATCATAAGCGGAAACTTTCTTTTCTCAACTGACTTGTTTCTTATTTTTAGGCTTCACTTTTCCTTTCAGTACCCTCGGGGGTATTGTGGTCATAGTGGGTGGGTGGGGTTGGGTATGAGGGGGAAGGGGAAAGGCGGCAGCAGCAACAGCAACAGCAACACGTCGCGCAGACAAAACTCATAAAGTATATTAACAAAATGTTCGATTGCACTTTGGCTTGGGCTTTTCTTTTGCTTCTTTTCGTTACTCTTGGGCATGTCCTTATATGTGTCTACATTCCCCCAAATAGAACTTTTGTCTGCCCGTCCGCCTCAACCACCCGTCTGCACAGTCCTTGCATGACAGGATGCTATCTATGCCTGAGACGGCTTGCAAAAAAAGGTCGTCGTGCGTTTATTTCTCGTTAAAATTTTAAGCGTCCCAGTTATAATATCATATTTCAAAGTGTATATAAAAACGGGTATAAGGCGCAATTTGTTCATGTGTATAACCAGAGTCCTTTAGAGTCCTTTGTGAATTCTCCACTATAAATAACTAGTAAAATTGCAACCCAACAAATACTAAATAATATGAAAAGGTAAACGTTATTCAAAAAAAATAAAAATAAATGTTTAGACTATTTGAGCTAGAAATGCTTACCGAAAATTGTTTAAAGGAGCTGTTTAAAGGAAAATGAAACGCCCACCACAAAAACATCCTTCTCCATATTATTTCACATCATTTACACAGAAATTCACCCCGAATAACTTCCAGATGATATAACTTGGCCAAAAAATGTGTAATATGTATTACACAGGCATCACCTTGATATACGTCAAGTCCATTAACTATCTGAACGGAGCCCTCAAATCGGACAACAATAGCCTATAGAAATGAGTAATCAGTCCAAAAGTTATCTGGATAAAATTTGCAAGCTAGATGTAAAAGTTCGTTTTTACAATGGGTAACAATGGGTAAAGCATTAAGATCGAACAAGTATATCATATACTAGACGATTTTCAATTAATTATTACAGTCTGCAAGGGTATGCAATATTCAATGTGCTGCAGATATTTTTCTTTGCTAGTTTTTATTAAAATCTTTACCAACGTATTGCAAAATTCATTAAGTCACAAATCAAATAATCAAGCAAAACAAACATTAGTTCGTTCAGTTCTACTTTTTAATCATGATTACTAAATATATATTGTACTGAATGAATACTATAAATTGATGAAAAATTAATTACTTTGGACATTTGTATTAAAACTTATTTAAGTAGAAAGCAAATATGTAAATTATTCTATTCGAAAAATCATTTGATTGCGAATGCATTGGAACTCTTCTGCTGTTATGGAATCAATTAACTGATTTTTTTGTTTGTATGTTAAACAAAAGGATTTTCAATGGTATCATTTAAGTGCGAATTAATGGACTGTGTGATGTGCTGATAATTGTTTCCCAAGTGACTAATCAAATCCATATATATATATATATATTTTTTTATATATATATAGGCATACATATACATATAAGCACTGCCGTAAATGCTTATAATACAATTGTTACCAATTTAATATTTAATATAATTTAATTCACTGCTAACGAACTATAAAATGAAACAAACTGAACTATGAGTACGTCCGTCTGCCTGTCTGCCTGTCTGTCTGTGTGGGGAGCCATGTGGCTGAATACGGTGTGTATTCTGTTCACTGCTGTGGTGAGTATACATATGTATATTGTTGCATGAGTTGTGATTGTGCACCGCAGTGGCAGCAATCAAACTGTTGATTCCGGCCCAAAGGACGCGTAACACAAATAATAAAAATTCTAGCCAAACTGTCAACGTTTCCATTTTGCTTTCAGCCACAGTAAGACCACAGCTATGCTGCCTTTCTGCATGTAACAGTATTTCTTGAAGCTTTCATTCTACAATATTTGGACAAAAATTTGAGCGCAATTTTAGTTTTTTCATTTATTTATTTTGAACACATTTAACATTTGATGCTGCCGTTTTGAGTCGCTGGAGCATTCGAATATCCTGTATAAGTACAGGAGTCCCCCTTAGAAATCATTATCAGAGATTAAGTCCAGTTCCAGTGAACTGTCCGATTCATCAGAATCAACAATAACAATCAATGGTATATCCTGACGCTGTTTATTAATTTTAGGCTTATAAATTAAAAGGACATTTTTTTCACTATATAACTCCAACTCACCTCGTAATACAGCAAGTCGGCACGGCACACCGGGCATCGGCGATTATACGGGACCACCGCAATATAATGCTCCACACATTCCTCACAGAAGGTGTGCTTGCATTGCAACAAGACTTCATTTACCTTCTCTTCAAAGCATATTATACACTTATTATCAGCCATTTCGCTTCACACCTAAGTCGATCTATTTAATCGTTGTTTAAATAATTTTTTCACTTTTTCTAAAAATATCTTCAGCTTTGTTGTTTGCTGCGTCGAGAATTTGGAATTATGAGCTTAGATTATTTACTGTGTTTCATATGAGCAAAGCACAGCCTACCTTTAGAGCAGTAAACAAAATAAACATGGGAATAATACTATTTATAATTATTATACACTAGCAAAGTGTTTTATAACTATAAAGAAATGTATATTGCATTGAAAGAGTCATCTCCGACCTCGTAAACAATATATATTATTTAATAATGAGACGAGTCTATGTGGTCATCTTCATCCTGTCCGCCAGTCGATGTGCTTATACGCAAACAAGTCTCTCACTTTTTGAGCTAGATGGAAAAAAATTGATGTGTAGCCTGCTTTTTATTGTAGCCAGCTCATGTGTCGAAGCCAGCCGGATCGGACAAATACATCACATGGCTAGCATTGGTTCAAAAGTTGTTGTATGGAAAACTCTTATGTTTCTCAAGGTATCTTGACTAAATTTACAAGTTATATGGAAAAGTGAAATTTCTAAACGCACATCAAAAATTCAGAAATCGAAGCTACCATGCCTAAAAAGTCGGTACGCGCGCCGGGGAACAGTAGAGGGAGATACATAAGAGGCGCAACTACATCGGCCGAACAAAATCAACTGGCGTATGCCGCAGCAGATATGCAAGTAGAGATTACTGCCCTGCAGGAGGCCCAATCCGCGCAAACCAATTTGTCTGAGGCGATGGCCTGTCGCCTTGAATACCTAGACCGTACACTGGAGGAGAGGTTCGAGCGGATGTGGTCGTCGTTTGAGCGCATCCTGCAGCTGCAGCTGCTGCTGCGACTTCCATTGCCCCGCCAACATTGAGCCGGGAGAGGGCTGCTGCCAGCACGATTGCTGCAATGACCTAGGAACAGGTACGATCAATTCGTTATCCCCAGCGCCCCGTTCATGGCACAGCCGATACGACGCGTCCTGCATGTGAGGCTGCGGTCATTGATGGAGTGCTCTCCAACGGCCCATTTGCAGTATAGCCACAAAGCCACCTCGACATGGCCAGCCACACTCAACAAGAAAGTTGGATACCGGACTTAGTTATCGTCAGTAATCTGCGCACACTACTAAATGCCCTGGATAAACGCCTTGCGGCGCAATGCCGGCGACACCCAAATAGCACCGTACTGAATGTGACCGCTGTACCACCTCAGGCTCCCTATTCGAACCCTAGAAAGGACAATCTACGTCGCCACAGGAACACCGATAATACCGCTGGTGAGCTTGCGACTCTAGCTGGAAACTAAATATTGCCAATGTCCCGGGGCAGAGATTGGCTCGAAACCACAGCGCCCCTTTTGAGCATTCGCTCAACTGGCTCGCCTACGAGGACGAAGACGACTCCTTGACGGAAGAAACCACTACAACAACAACTCGTGACTCATTGAAGCACTTCTCCTTGAGCGCGGCACCATTCCGAACCCCTTTGGCCGCATCATTCCTCCTTTCCAAAAAGATGTGGCCATCCGGCCCCTGATATCTGATGAGATCCTCCTCGAAGAATGTGCCCATGAACTTCCAGTTGTTTTAACCAGTGTTTGACGTTTCCACTAATCGGAACTGCTCCCTTGGATCTCACCGACATCTGAACAACAGTCGGACGCCCTCCTCCCACCAAAGGAGTTGGGCCCGTCTTGGCCCTGTTATTCCAGGAGCGACCACTTGCCGAGAATCTCAACTAGCCAGGGCACGCCCTTCGTGCCCCGTCTGAAGACGTCGTCACCAAGGACTAGAAGGCAGGCGGTTTGTGTACGCCCATCCCACCAAGGATCACTGAAACGCTTCCTAAGGAACACTTGGTCCGTCCAACCCCTTGCCACGTGGATTTGCAAAGACCCTCCGCAGAACAGGTCATAGTCCTACGACCTCATTGTAAGCCAGCTGATCAACTTGGGGGGAGAGAGAAGTTTAAAACGAAAGTTCTGGCAATTTGCAATAAAGCTCTTCATAAAACAATCTCGGTTTTTTTTATTGTTATCCCTAGTGTAGCGATTGATTGCGAATGCATTGGAACTCTTCTGCTGTTATGGAATCAATTAACTGATTTTTTTGTTTGTATGTTAAACAAAAGGATTTTCAATGGTATCATTTAAGTGCGAATTAATGGACTGTGTGATGTGCTGATAATTGTTTCCCAAGTGACTAATCAAATCCATATATATATATATATTTTTTATATATATATATATAGGCATACATATACATATAAGCACTACCGTAAATGCTTATAATACAATTGTTACCAATTTAATATTTAATATAATTTAATTCACTGCTAACGAACTATAAAATGAAACAAACTGAACTATGAGTACGTCCGTCTGCCTGTCTGCCTGTCTGTCTGTGTGGGGAGCCATGTGGCTGAATACGGTGTGTATTCTGTTCACTGCTGTGGTGAGTATACATATGTATATTGTTGCATGAGTTGTGATTGTGCACCGCAGTGGCAGCAATCAAACTGTTGATTCCGGCCCAAAGGACGCGTAACACAAATAATAAAAATTCTAGCCAAACTGTCAACGTTTCCATTTTGCTTTCAGCCACAGTAAGACCACAGCTATGCTGCCTTTCTGCATGTAACAGTATTTCTTGAAGCTTTCATTCTACAATATTTGGACAAAAATTTGTGCGCAATTTTAGTTTTTTCATTTATTTATTTTGAACACATTGAACATTTAACTTTTAACATTTAACTTTTAACATTTAACATTGAACATTTGATGCTGCCGTTTTGAGTACTCGTCGCTGCAGCTTACGAGTATCCTGAATTGAATCCATTTTAAGTATCTATATCAGAAATAAAATCACTGGAACTGTCCGATTCATCAGAATCAACAATAACAATCACTGATACATCTGGACGCTGTTTATTGTTTTTAGGCTTATAAATTAAATACCCTTTTCTTTTAACTCCAATCTCACCTCATAATACAGCAAGTCGGCACGGCATACCGGGCATCGGCGATTATAATGTATCATCGAAATATATTTAAGCACACACTTCTCGCAGAAAGTATGCTTACATCGCAATAAAACTTGGTTTTCCTTCGGTTGAAGGCAAATTATACACAAATCATCATCCATTTCGCTTCACACCTAAGTCGATCTATTTAATCGTTGTTTAAATAATTTTTTCACTTTTTCTAAAAATATGTTCAGCTTTGTTGTTTGCTGCGTCGAGAATTTGGAATTATGAGCTTAGATTATTTACTGTGTTTCATATGAGCAAAGCACAGCCTACCTTTAGAGCAGTAAACAAAATAAACATGGGAATAATACTATTTATAATTATTATACACTAGCAAAGTGTTTTATAACTATAAAGAAATGTATATTGCATTGAAAGAGTCATCTCCGACCTCGTAAACAATATATATTTTTTAGTTTTTATTTTGTATTTATATTTTGTATTTTTTGCAAATTATGTAACCAAAGTGGGGAAATAGAGGTCAAGAATGAATGGGGAAATTCTAACTTTTGTCCAATTGACTTTAAACTAAGCTTCAGAAACCAACATAAAATTTTATTAAGCATTTGCATCCAATTTTTTTTATAATCCGCCTTCATAGAGGTTATCATAAAAAATTATTATTATTATTATGCTTATAGACTTTTGAAATTCGTCCCGGAGATTGCAAATATAACGAAGAACTTATTTTTTTAGGGAAGATATAAAAAAATTCTTATTTTTTTAAGTTACCATTTTTTTATATTGCTTCAAACTTTTTTGTAAAATTAAATCCAAAATTAAATTAATGTAAATCAATATATACAAATTTATTTCTAATATTGACCATCCCGGCCAACGCCAGATAAAATCAGCTAGTATCATATAGTTCCCATAAAAACAGTGGGATCAATTATTCTTATCAGTATCAGTTATCATCAAGAATCGAACTCTGCAGATGAGCCATTCAAATTATTAAATTAACCCTATAACCATAAATCTTGGGTTTCGGGGACAACTCAGAGCAGTTTCCGAACTGAACGCAAAGCGTCCTTGAGCTTTCTTTCAGTGTCAAGTTAAGTTCTTTGAGCTTGCGTATGGAATATATTAATTATTGAATCAAATATATAATCAAAATAAACATACACAAAATGCATATTTGAGTATCTATTCAATCGAATTGCCTGAAGTAAGAAGCGGTCTTTTGTCATTAAAAAAAAATACGTTTTTTAGGAAAGGTCAAATATATTCCATTTAGAAAGCAAGAATTTGACGACCTTGTATGCTGTATTGTGTGTGTGTGTGTGTGTGTGTATGTGTGACTGGATGCGTGTGTGTGTGTGTATATAAAGCAAATAGAATAGAGCGGCATGCAACAGTTGCAATGTGTAGTAATCTAATTAAAAGTTAGTTTGTTGCAACTTGTTCTTAATGATGTCACGCCTACAAATTTTGCGCCAAAACACTGAAATCCGTTAGCTCTTGGCCCCCAGAATGTTGTACAATTTTCTATGAATCTTTCACATATTTACACACACTTTTGTATATATGAATACACACTGAGAGAAAAACGAGATTTGAAAATTAATAATTGATAACAAAATACTAAAGTACAAATTATTCTCAAAAGTTATGAATAAAAGCAACTTCTCATTAATCAATTGAAAATTTTAGAAGGTAAATAAGATCATATTTTTCTCACTAAAGCACAGTTTTTACTCTAAATTTATAAAAAACTTGAAATAAAACTTATTTGATTTAAATATAATATTTATATTTATTTTTTTTTTTTGACTCCATACCATCACATTGGGTTAAGAAAGTGTTCTAAGTTTATGCAAAATTAATCTTAAAACCAGAAGAAGACAATTGCTACTTAATAACGTATATATATTCTTGCTCAGGATCAAACAGAGTCAATCGAGCTTTGTCCACTCGTAGTTCCGTCTCGCCGTGTGTCTGTCTATATAAACGCGTATAGCTCGGAGGTTGAGAAATATAGAAAAAATAAATTGGGTGTGTATCATACGCAGATTATGCTTATTTTTCATTGCGTCGTATGCGTCTCTTCAGTTCCTCACAAGTTGAACGGAAAATGGAAAAATGAGAGACAGACACTGTTTTAGAGCTCTTAAATTGAAATTCGACAGCCACATCACTTAGACTGCTATTGATCCATGCTGAAAATAAAGACGATACTTGACTCGGGTACAGAGCATTTCTCTTTCCCAATTATTATTATTTCTCTCTGTGTACCCATACAATGGCTGTACTCTATTCGCTTTAATTACAATTTATGGATGCTTCAAGTTGCCGGCACACAAAACAAAATGGCGGCAGCTGAAAAGGTAAGAACGCCAGCCACAAACCAAATCGGGATAAAATGCCAGCAAAAAATACAAAAAAAAAAAAAAAAATTATATATGTATAAGAAACAAAAATAAGGCAAAAGAAAAGGCAAGAAACAAAAAACAGAAAAAAAGGAAAGCAATGTAATTACATAAAAGCAACAGCAGCCACCTCAAGAAGGGCAACGTACGATGCAAAACACAAGAGCAGCCAGGCAGGAGGAAGGCATCAGAAGGCAGCAGAAATACTCGTAACAGTGTCGAATAACAGAGGGCAAAACAAAGTGTTATATATTGAGTGAGTTTTAATTTGGTTGAGTTGAGTTTATTCGCTCAAATGAGTGCAACTCATTCGTTGCTTGACGCCTGCGCTATTAACACATATTCTCTGCTCTGTAGAAAAACATTAGCCGTGGAACAACAGCTGTGAAAAGCAACTTAAAAATGCCGGTCAAAGACTTTCAGCTGAATATAATTATAATTATATATATATATATATATAAATATATTATATATTATTCTATATCTTGAAATCTGTTTCAATGAAAGGTAAAACTCATTGTTAACTATTATTTAATTTCATAGATTTAATTTAAAAAATTAACAAATCTGTTTTATACTTTATTATCCTTTTAAAATATATATTTCTTCTACTTATAGTTAGCCGTTGTAAAATTAAAATTTGAAATAAAGCTTGAAATGTTTCATTATTCAATTAATGAAAAAGCAGCTAATTTTAATTTTTTAGTTTTCAATTGGCTTTTAAGAACATTGCGTACCACTGTGCCACTGATGACGGTTGACTGGGGCAAAGGCATTGACATTGTCGACAATTGTGTCAATTCAATGCGCACACATATACTCATACATGCTCACACACAAGCACACACGCAAACACACACACACACACAATATAGATAGAGTTACACGTGCTTAACGGCTGGTTAGATTGGCGTTCGTTGGGCAGCTGCTGTCGCTTAGGAAGAGGGAAAGGGAGAGAGAGAGAGAGCTCTGGACATCTTATGTAAGCCTAGCAGGAGCGCCTAGCTGAAATACTCATGGCATTACGCATACGACATGGTAAGCGCCGCCGAATGGGGCATTACATAAAGGGGCGCCAGCAGCAGCAGCAGCAGCAGCAGCAGCAGCAGCAGAGGCAGCGATGGATGTGTCGTCACTGGCAGCTTTAATTGATGTTGCTGACAGCAGCAGTGTTTAAAAAAAAAAGAAAATCAAAAAGAAAAGAAGAAAGCAGCTAAAGACTTGACTCGTACATAAATGGAAATAAAATAAAAGCACACGGTCATATTTTTAATTACCTAAACAAACAAACAAATGAAACAAGAAATGACGACGAGGACGACTTAAAAAGTTTTGGGCAATTAATAAATTTTTTTTAGTTTTTCTCTATTTTTTTTATTATTTTGTAAATATTTAGAAACACGAACAAGAACAACAACAACACCAACTAAATCAACTGGGCAGCCCTTTTTGATTTTATTCCTGCGTTGTTGTTGTTCTGCTTAATTGTTGTTGTTGTTGTTGTTGTTGTTGTTATTGTTTGTTGTTCTTTGTTCTGTTTGCTTTTAAAACTTTTGAATTTGCTGCCTACACATGCTTGTACTTGTGTATGGAAATATGTTGCTTTCAATAAAGGCTTTTGCTTGCTTTATCCTTTATGGTTTAGCAAACGGACCCACAATTTCATCCACAAAAAGTATATATTAAGGATAGCAGCGAGTATTTTCATTTGCTGCGACAATTAAATACCCTTTATTCAATGAAATCGAATAGTAAAAACTAGTAAGAAAAGGTCTGAAGATTATATATCCTTGCTGACTCTTAAAGGCATTTGCAAATTATTATTAAATTTATTTATTTTGATCGAGTGTTCCTATGGCAGCTATATAATATAGTAGTACGATGTTGATAATTTTTTGGGAATGCATAAATAATAACTTTAACAAAAGACTTTTGCAAGCAGCAACAATTATTGCCAATTGTTTCTTCCTATGGCAGCTATAACCAACTAACAGAGTAGTTTATCTAGGAAGGCACAGACAGGAAATGGCTAAATCACCTAGAATCATGCTCCGATCAGGATAATATAAGAATATACTTTATGGAGTTGAAGATGCCTTCTTCTAATGTGAAATGTGTTTTATAACATAACTATAATACCTTCTGCAAGGGTATAAAAAACCAGGTAACCTAACTCATTTAAAAATGGGAAGAACCTTTACCACATTGTGTGCTTAAATTATAGCATCCTGTGCAAGGTTTAAAACCCTAACAGCTAAATAAATATAGAAAAACTTAATTTAAAAAAGTTGGATTTTGATTTCTTTTTCCGTTGAATTGCCCAAAAAGATTTTTACGGCAAGTTCTTTGATGATTTGGCCTGGTCGAAGGGCTGTGCATAAAAATCCTTTTTTCGTATATGCTCTATGTTAGAGTTCTTCTTTTTATTTGCCCCACAGACTTTGGCAATTTTTTTTTTACAAAAATGATTATTTTTTTTTAGTCAGGAAAAAACCTTAGAAATGAGTAAATACTTTAAAACTGAACTTAAAATTGCTGAAGTCAATAGCATAGCTTCAGAAGGTGTTTGTTGAGTTGCAGACAGATTCTGCAATGCAATTTCCAATGATACAGAAAATAAATGAGAATAGCAAAAAAATTCAACTGCTGCCTTTATCCATTTTAGTTATTGGTCTGCCTTGTTGCCAGCGATAAAATATGATACCATTTCGCTCCAAAGAGATTGACAGCTTACAACTTGTTCAGTGTTCAGTGTCAACATCAGCCGGAGACAAATGAAGTTGCTTCCGTTATTCGATAAGTTGTTAGCCAACTTCAGTTTACCACCGACCATCTAATGGAATATATTTTTTCATCAATAGCCAAGTCCAAATGTTCATTTTTCTTCATTCAGTCGTTGACATGTGAATGCATTTTTCATAAAATTAATTAATGCAAAATGTTGAACACTGCATCACATTGATAAAATATCGAGTTCTTAACTTTATTTTTGCTAAGCAAATTGTGAAAATCTGAATCTCTTTTATATGAAAAAAGCTAGTAATGAAAGGATTTCTAAGATTATTGAGAAACAAACTGATTGTTCTATAGAAGCCTGATATATTTTGGTATATATTTTTATTAATCTGAGAATGCATTACCATTTTCGTAACTTTATTATAGCCCCTATGAAAAGGGTATGCGAGTGTTTGGATAATGAAAATCTGAGTTATGTGTGCACTATTAGCTCTCGAGGTTTATGCTTGTAGATATAAATAAAAAATCATGTTCATTGGCGAAATGGTTGCCATAAAAATAAGATACAAAAGCAGTCGGCAGCAATCGGCACACCTGCAGCACCAAGAAGCCGTAAAGCTGAGAACATAAATCAAACCATATAAGATAAATTATGGCCCAAGAAAACTTTTTGGCTGGCACAAATTTTTAGAGTTGAGATGAGGCCTCTCTGAGACTGTCCCCAAATCGATGCACATTAATTAATACATAACAATAAACGAATTTCAGTTTGTCTCACAGAAAGAAGAGGTCAGAGCAAATATTTAATTCTTATATTTTTCCTGTGTGTCTTTCAAAATTTTTCGATTTTTTTCCGAATAAAATGCTTGCAATTTTCTGCTATAAATTTTTAACGAAATGTATAATAAAATAAAAGCCAAATTACGAGTATTTTTCGGCTAGCGCCGCCGACATCAAATGGCAAAACACATAAATTTTTTCCTTGTTAACTAAATAAATTTGTTTACATTTTGAAGAGCGCACACATGAACATAAAAATAATAATAAAACAAAAAAAGAATCTGTTTATTAGTCACAGCATAGATAATTAAAAATCGCTCATACGCCGCGTTGCCAAAGCATTGAAGCATCGCACAGTGAGGCCATCGGACTTTTTTCGTTGCACAATTAAAACCTAAATCAAATTTAAATTACATATGAAAGAGAAATTCCCAATCTCTAACAAGATGCTAGAACAGAACGTTGCAAGTGCGGTTTTTAAATTATGCAAATATGAAAATACTCTTATGAGAACAGCAATATTTTATTCATTTTGAGGTAAGTATTTATAGACTATAACATACATTTGTATTTTTCGGTACCCTCAGATGGCTGAATACTCCAATATTTACTTTGACAAATAAATATATTAATCTTTGAACACTTGTAGCACCGGGGAAGTTATCAGTTATAATTTTGTTTATTTGCCTGAAGTCCCACTGTGATTCGGCTAGTTCTCTCCCTCGCTCTTTATCTCTCCCTCTCTCACTCTTTGGTGTCACGGACAACGCCAAACAATTAAACTTTCATCATCTTTTGCAATTGGCAAAAACATTTTCATTTCCCACACACTTTTCTCGCACTTCAAGTCTACTAGTGTATATATATAGAATACATATGTATGTCTATATATATATATATATATATTTTTTTTTATATGGAATATGTCACTCATATAATTGCAGGCGATTTCTTGTTCTACATAAGCTAGATATCAAAAAATATAACGCGCTATAAATATTTCGACAAATGCTTTCAGCAATTTTTATACAATTCTCATTCATTTTTTTACATATTTTTTATTTTTTGAAATAGATGAGTGTATGCATGTGTGCGTGTGTGCGTGTTTTCAATTGAAATAT
Organism: Drosophila repletoides; assembly: GCA_018150835.1. Classification (NCBI taxonomy): domain Eukaryota; kingdom Metazoa; phylum Arthropoda; class Insecta; order Diptera; family Drosophilidae; genus Drosophila; species Drosophila repletoides. Next base: position 10,443,717 of record JAECWQ010000225.1, on the reverse strand, counting down.
TTGCTTTGATGCCACTATGAAAAGCATCCGAAAAAAGAAAACAAAAACCAACAATAAACCATACAAAGGCTCTAAATTATTTAATGCCGCGTCAATGACGAATCTTTGACTGCCCTACAAAATTTATGGGCCTGCAAATGAAGCCCCATCTATTATCGCCACTTGGGGCGTGTGAACAATTACCAAATCAATTAGTTAGTCAATGAACATAATTTTGTAAAGAGCAGTGGAGGCTCATTTACGTTAAAATTATGGCCATAAGCTGATAACTTAAATTGTTCAGAAATGTTTAAAAACATGCGGATAGAGGAAAACTATAAACGAAACGTAAATAAATTTAGAAAGAAGTTTATGTAAATAAACTACGGACTTACCATAGAACAATTTAATTTTCTGTTTTTAAGGTATTGGAGAGCAATTATTCAAAAATTATTAAAACCAATGGAAAAATCATTGTATCACAAAGCAATACAAGGAAACAATCTAGAATTTAGTTTTGAATAATAAAAAAATTATTTTTATATTGCCAATATATATAAGGTTCGAGGTACATATACATATGCCCTAAGTAAGCTGTATTTATTATATATATATTAATCTTAATAATTTTTTTTGCCAGAAGCAACAACCTTTTAAGCCTATTGTTCCACAGAAAAGAAGGTATAAGATATTGTAGTCCGAATAGAGACAGATTTTGTAACAAAGTTATACTACTCTCTTAAAGGGTGTAAAAATTCGAAATTTTAAGTTCTGGATAGAATAATTTTTAAAGGCTTTTGTGGCAACTTTTGTTAAAGCCCAATTAGATAAAAACAAAAACTTTAACTAACATGAAAAAAGTAAGAAACATAAAAAGAGAATAAGGGAAGAGAAACTTGAAACAAATAGAGCAGAAAACGAAAATCAGATAAGAATTTCCCTATAAATACCAAGAGCCTAGTCTAGGTTTTTCTCATTTTAAAGCAGAAAGAAAGTTTCTGAAAATTGACGTTAATTGTATGAGTTGGGGCAACACAACGTAAAGTTATGAAAGGCTGGCAACGCTTCAAATATTTGACTTGTGGCTTAATTGTCTGTTATTAACATGAAAAACTATTTGATAACATGTTAAAGTTGATGTTGAAATTGCTATGAACATGGAAAAGCGGCACTTCTGGATTCAAAACTAAATAATTTGCTATTTGTGTTAGACTCGAGAGCAGAGTGTGGACAACACACACAACACACACATATAAATATGTATATATGTATATATGTATATAAATAAATATATGCATAAACTTGTGTTTACATTTGTGCTTTTATGCACTTGACAGTTGGCGCAACAAAATAATCCCTAAAATAAAGTTGGGGAAAAAAGCGAACATAGCGTTCGATGATGGCCATTTTATGAAATTGCAGAGGCTACTAATTCAATTGGCAATACAATTCGAATTGAAATGCTGCAACGGGCATTAATTATATAAATTATGAATTATGCATTCTTCATGCATATTTAATTGGTTAATTTCAGCGCTAATATGTTTCATTAGAGCCAATGGGCAAACAGCCAAACAGCCAAACAGCCAAACAGCCAAACAGGAGAACAGGCAAGCAGGAGGCGCACAGGCGAACTAACATGCAACCATATGCGGATTCAATTCTGGGTCTGGACTCACGCGTCGCTTACTTACATTCCGGTTGGTTCAAAGTGCATTTTCTAATTGCAATAAAATCCTTTTCACTAATAGCTAAATTGTGTTTACCACGCCCACAATGCCAGTAGCAATTTATGCGCTTCGCGTTTCATGTTTTTATTTTTTTTTTTTGTTTTTGTTTTTTTTTTAATGTACGAGTATTACCCGAGGCACGTTCAGTCGAACGGATATGACCTGAAATGGTCTGGTTGGATTTCCCAGCAAGAAATACTCGTACAAACCCGATTTGAATCTAAAACCGTGCAGGCAAAACGAATTGGCTATCCAAAGCTCTCTACGTCGTATTGGAAATAAAAAAAATTGGACAAAAATTGAAAGACAACTGCACTAAAGTTTCTAGATTAAATTAGACTAAAAAATGATCTTTAGTAATTGAAGTTTTTTGTTTAATAAATGTGAACGCTAAGCTATGATTTTACTTTGATTAGTTTATATAATCAGTTAATGATCTTAGAAGTGAACAAAAAAAAATGCGAGTATCTCTGTGGTTGTGAATCAATACTTATTCACAATATTCTATACTTACTTTCAATAAAACTCTCTATATTAAATTGAATATTGTCAAGTACATTTTCGCTAGTCTGCTTTTTCTAAGCCAAATATAATTGATGAAAATATTTTATAACTTAAGTGTATACACAATTCTTAAGGAGAGATCAGGGCGATGGGACTAGTCAATAAAGCCTAGTCCGTCTGTCTGATTAAATGCAAACTAGTCCCTTAGTTTTTGAGCTAGGTAAATACATTTTGGCATGCAGCACATATCACGGAACTGGCCGGATTGGACAACTATATCATATAGCTGCTATATAAATAAGTCATAGGAAAAAAAAATCGGTCAAAATATATAAAGTCAATTTTTAAACAGTTTCTTTTTAGTTATAATCCCTCGCTTATCATTCGAGATATGCCAATTATACAGCTATAAGTTCTAATTTAATTGAAAGAAAAATAAATTTACTTAACTGTTAAATACTTTTCTTTCCAAACTATTTCGCTGAAGCAATTTCATTTTTGAATTTCAGAACACAGAGTCAACAGAGTAGTAAACTCGTAATTCATTTGGGTTCTGATTCTGGGTAGAGCTGGGTAGTCATAGATAGAGTAAAACGCCAGTTGGTATGAGAAAATCATGTTTGCTTTCTGCTCTGGCCGTACCCAATATTTGCACAGTTAACTAAGCCGCCGGTTAAGGGTGGAAAGTGGCAACAGTACCAGTATCATCTCTGTGCAACAGCAGTAGGAGATGGCCCACGTGTGTGTATATCCTCTTTTCCCCATTCCCTTTCTTTATCCTCTGTCCTCTGTCCCCTGTCCTCTGTCCTCTGTCCTCTGTCCCCTGTCCCCTGTCCCCTGTACTCTATCTGTGTAGTGTGTCATGTGTCGCGTATAAACTCATTTTTATGGTTTCAACGTTACAACAACAAGAAATCGTCTCAGACATTGAAAACTTCGTATTCGCATCCCATCTACATTTGAGGCAACAAAAAAAAAAAAACAAATTGAACGCTTGAGCAGATAGCATTTACAGTACTCATAGCTTAAGTGTCACAACGACTGAGATACTCTTACATACGAATAGCAGTAAGCCGTTAAAATGAAGCCACTTAAAAGAGATTTCAAATGAATGTGAGTGGCTACTTATGACTGAACCGAAAAGCGATTTCAATTACACATCAAACAATGCGATTATAATCGCCTACAGTTGTAATTGTCAAATCTTGCCTGCAAAACGGCTTAAATCAATGTTCAGGAATTAGATATAATAACGTATTGAAAAAAGGTTAACGAACACACAAAGCAATGCCAAAGAGAATCATTATTAACAATGGAATGATGAATGAAGACGAATATCAGGGAATAAGTTAAAAGCAGTAGCTTCTTATTTGATTAATAGCCTAGATCTACTAATAACCAGTACAGTATATTTTTCAACATTCGCCCGAATGCACCGGCTTTTTCATCAGAAAAATTGAATCAGCTTTTCTCTATGAGCTTGAATACAAAAATAAATGATTATGGGAGGAAAATGATATTAAAGTGTATCTAGGCTATGTTTTTATAATACTTTTATATATAAGTATTTTGTATACATAACATTATATGGATCTTTCAATAAAAAGAATCCAAATAAAATCATTTAAATTAAGAAATATATTAATTTAAAGTAGATTTATTTTCTTAACTTGCGAGTTTTTACCGTACTTCCTGCTATGGTATTCATAAGGAATTATAATATAAAGTTTTTTTTATAATATCAAGCATGATAGATAGAAAGAGTGAGAGGAAAGAGGGGAATAGAAGAGAGAGAGGATGGAGAGGTAATAGAGAATACTATTTGCAGCTAATGCCAAGCGAGGGATTATTATTGAATATGCGATAGCTGCCACACGAATATGTGAAATTGGATGGTTCGGTGGTTCGGTGGTTCGGTGGTTCGGTGGCTCGGTGGCTCGGTGGTTGGGGTGTACAATTTAAGCTGACCAAGCCAATTTAGTGGATCGAAACTAAACTCTCATGGGGGGAGGGAGGGGAGAGGCACTTATACGTGATGTCACATTACATGGCTACTTATGGAGGATATTTCAAGTGTTCGCGTGTTGCATTTAGTTAACTTTAGTTGATGTTGATGTTGCTGTTGTTGTTGCTATTTGGCTTTTGACTAATTGCATTGGGGCTCGCAATTAAATGCAATTGCCCACAACCCACCGCTAGCCACCCACCGCCACCACTCAACTGTCCAGTGACTTGCGTGTCGTGAAATAAAGTGAAATGAAGTGAATGGAAGTGAAGTGAAGTGAAGTGAAGTGAGTAGACCGAACCTCAAGAGACCTTATGATAGAGTGGAGAACTTTATAGACAGCTTTTGTCATTTGACTCAATTGCAAATTGAAATAATGACAAACTGCGGCTTGAGACAAATGTGCAACAAGAAAATTTGTTTAATTTAAGTGCTTAGAGTGCTCTCACTATAAACTCAAGAGATTTGATAGCTTTTATTTGGATTAAAATAAGTATGCTAATCACATTGAATATTCAATATCACAGCAAGAGTATCTCAAGTCATATCACTAAGCCAATTATTTCTTTTATTTTCATTTATAGCAGAAAACTCAAGTCCAAAAAGACGTTGTTCCATTTTATATCTGTCTCTTATAGTCTTATGGGATTTTATAGTTTGATTTTAAAACAAATACTAAATTAAATACCAACAGCATTAACGGCCGATTTAATGTCTGTGTAATTGGCCGCATTTCAGGAAATTAGCAATACACAATATCTGTTATTTTTGAGAAATCAAAATATCCCTGAATCGTAATACTTTGTTTCTAAAAGATTCTATTGCAGGCATATCCCAGCCCTTAAAGTATATATATATATATAGATTATGAAACCGAGTGATGAGGCGATTCTATCCGTCTGTCTGTCTGTCTGTCTGTCTGTCCGTTAGTCTGTTCATATGTCATCTACTCTCTTCTTAAGCTAGATGTAGCTACTATACAAAGGAGCAATCAATTCAAGCTGTTTAGTTTAGTTGTGAGTCTCTTAAGATACATATTATGGTGAGCATTACAAGATAGAGTATGCTTCCTAAATGCATCATCAAGAGTATCAGGCGACTATATTACGTACGAACCATTGGAACAATCGATCAACCAAACTCTAATTGCAGCCTGCAAGGGTATTTAATCGTCGGCTGAAGATAGCCATTGCTTACAACCCCATTTTCGATCTCAGTTAAATAAATACAGAGAGGCTTTAAAAACAAATAACAAAATTATTATCAAGCAAAGATTTTTAGTTACAAATTGAAAGCTCTGAGCTTCATTTCAATATTCATTGCAAAGCTCCTTGTTCACAAAACATTTTTAAACAAAGTGAATATTAATAGGAGCTTATAGTCTAGAATTGTGCTACTTTTGTTCACTTTTGTTATGGTAAGTTCTAAGTATTTATCGTATTTATTTATGCATTGTCAGTGATAGCATCTACCAGGCACAGCAACCAAGCGACTTATTGACTCTATGGACCTTTTTTTTTAAGCACTTTTAAGTGCATTCAATGCACTTACATATTGTCTGCCAAGAACTCATCTATATGTATGTATTTAGTGTGGCCTGTGCGACGGTGTCTGTGTAGATACAGGACCCTTTACTCTACCGTTCCAGTTGGTCAACATGTTCAGAGTCTTAGCCTTCATTGAAGCGCTTTTAAATGGGTTTTCAACTGCATTTGGCTTCAGTTGCCACAGACAACTTTAAACAGACGCAAAACAAGTAATAAATAAATAAAGAGAGTGTTTTAGTCAGGACTGCTCGACTAAGTTATGGTGTGTAGCAAAGGAAAGGCTACCGATGATTTTATACACTTGCTGACTACTATAATAGGACAACTATTTTGACTAATTGTCATCGAAGTTGTTAATTTAAAAAAGGAAACCTCAAAAAATAAAAAGATTTCTGTTTCTGATTGTTCATCTGCGAACTATGTGATATAGAAGTCCGATCTTAATGAAGCCAATTATACCAATGGTATGACCGGTTCGATATGCTGCCTGCATCAAAAAGAAGGCTCCATACAAGACGTCATTCACCTGGCTTAAAAACTGACAGTCAAGTCAAAAGCGAAGGCTAGAAAAACTATCAGTTATTGAAAAAAAGTTTAATAATAGTATGAAAGTCTAGCCTCTAGCTTTTATAATCTCTGAGAAACAGACAGAAAAAACCTTTTTTTAACTCTCTTTTGCAGCATTTCTAATAGATACAAAGTATTGCAAATATTATTTGGCTTTTAGGTTCAGCTACATTTACAGTTAAAGTTACAGTTAAGGCCATATTACGGAACTAAGCGCCTCATGACCTCAAAATGTTATGTTACACATGGGAGCGCCTTAACGATGCAATTGAGAAAATGCTTAAGAGCGGCCATTGGACGGACAACTTAAAGATACATTCAGTTGGGGTATGTATGTATGTATGTATTTATACGTATTTGGCTATCTACATATATGTGTGTGTGTGTGTGTTTATATATAGAATATATATGCTTATTAATGTATGTGTCGCCAATGTTGTATTTTGAATTTATGTTTCATTTATTGGCGTCTGGCAACGTGTTTTCAATAAATTTACGTTGTCCGAAACGCGTCCGAAAAGACCAAAACAAAAAACAACAACAAAAACTAAAAGAAAGAAAGGCCATCGCAGTGAATACTATTCATATTCGCATTCGCATTCGCATTCGCATTCGAATTCGCTTTCATAATTTCAACACTTTCAATGGCAATCATAAATTCTATCAATAGATGCGACGGCGGCGATTTTCGTGCGTCATGGCCAGCCGTCAACTTGTTGCATGTCCCGAGAATTTTTTAATTAACTTGAGGCCGCTAATTTCTGTTAAATGAAAATTTTTGTTAAGAATTCTATATGAATTTATATCTATTTTTTTTTTTTTTTTTTTTTTGTTTTTGGTTTTTATTTAATATTAAAGTAAATGCCGCTTAAATTTGTTGTAGGCGTGACCAAACCAATTGACAATCGTTTACGTTTAAAGGGAGGGGAGGGGAGGTGCTCTGGCCCCCCAATTGGCAAATGGAATACTAACCAAAATACAACGAGTTGAGCAGTTGATAGATTTACGATCCATTTGTATTTCACTCAACGTATACCTGAATTATTTTTCTTTATTTTCAATTTCTCTGTTTGTGCCACTGTGCCTCTGTGCCTCTGTGCCCTCCATTTCTCTTCTTATTTTTATAGCTTTGGTATTGCATGCCGCAGTAGCCATCAATTGTTTTAAGATTTCAATGCTGTAAATTTCTGGCTTATTCATTGCCAAGCATTTTCCACAAAATATATGGAGCATAAAATTGAGCGGAAAATTTTCGCTTAAAATCGATAGGAAAGTGTGGAGTCTTTTAGTTTCAAGCATGTTGACTTCATTCTCTAGCTAAATCCCAAAAGTTAAATTAAATGTTTCAAAGAGATTGTGGAAAACATATCAATTATTTTAATGCCAGTACAAGCAAATTAATGAATAGGTCTCTAAGGGTAATTAATATTTGACATTTGTACTGTTGATATTTATAAATAAAAAGCAAAGTCCTTCCACCACAGGGATTGTAATAAATATACTCTCAAATTAAATTAATTAACTAAATTGCTTGTATTCATCATTTTCATATTAATGAATAGATTGACACCATTATTTATCGATAAGTATATCGTGTCTATTCCGTAGAAAGCCAAGAAATTCTTTGCTTGCTGCTTTGAAGAAATTGAAGTGCTCATCTCGGAGTGATGAAAATTGCATTTAATTGCATGTAATTTCGTGTTTCTAGGATGCAATTAAACTGCAGAGTCCATTGCCTTGCATTTTGATTTGATCCTTTGAGCGAACGTCGCATTGGCAATAAAAAAGACAAGTAAAAATTGCATCAAATTTAATGGGTCAACATTTTTGTAGCATATCCTTTGGCAGCTTCTGCTACTGCTACTGCTGTTGCTGTTGACACCTTTTCTGGCACATTGACTTGCTAATTGGAAATGGAGAGGAAAGGACGTAGAGCTAAGGAGGTATAGAGAGAAATAGAAAGATAGATGGGAAGGGGTGAAGGAAGGCAGGAGACGAGCTAAATGTAGCTAAATGCATTTGTAGCTTAGATGCGGTTCAGTTCAAGTCTTGTGTAAATTAAATTGTTGTAAATTGCAGCTTAACAGCAGGAGACAGCAGTCAGGAAGTGCTGAACGAGAAGGACAGCAAGGACAAACTGACTTACAAATAACATATATATACATATACACAGATATATCCTATATGATATAGGATAGGATACGTGTACATTATGTATATACAAATGTATATTTTACATTTGAATCTGAAAAAAAAAGCTGAACGAATCGCCTGCGGACTCTTTGTGTACACATCACAAAATAGAAGACAGATTCAATATAACCAAATGCTACAGGATGAACGCCAACTGTACGGTATATACGGAAAGGGGGGGGTATGGAAATGGCAATGAGATTGCTTGGATTGACTTGACTTGGGGCTTGGTTAGGGCTTATTGTGAGGTCAGGTCCTTATGAAATTTGCCCAACTGTTGCGGAATAAATTGCCATGGCAATGCGAGGCTTACGGCGCCTTCCTTCTATCATGCAAGGACACGACACACTCAGACATATGGATGAAAATATGAGATAGATAGCTGTAAAGCAGCGACAATATGTTTTCCGGACTCGTCTATGCACTTATTCATCCACATTCATCCATCCATCCATTCATTCATTCATTCTTTCATTCATTCATTCGTTCATTCATTCGTTCATTCAGCGCGTTCATATTTAACTGTAGAGCAAAGTGCGCAATACTTATGACGCGTCGAGCACAAAAGCAGATAAAAAACTTACACTGAGCACAAAAATTTAATCTAGAAAAAAAATATTTTAAACATTTTTTTAAAAATGGATTCAGGATCATCATAGAAATAAATATGTTAAGAGAAAATTAAAATAAAAATGTGTGTTTAACTTTCAGAGATTCAAAACTTACACTTTATTTTTTACTCTGTATTAGCTGTTAAGCGATGTTAATCAAAGTTAAGCGTATTTCAACCGATTGTCAAGTATCTTCGTTAGAAATTCTAGTTGAAGCTGACATTGTAGAGGCACTGAAAACCGGAAACTTTTTGAAATTTATATATTTTTCTACTAATAATAGTAAAAAATAAATTGCCGTCATATTGGTTTTAATTTAATCATCTAATAGGTCGTTAATATGCTTATGCATGTCTTTATTTGTTCCTCTGCTCAACATTTATCAAACTTTCATCCAATTTCACATATTAGATTGTTATACCCTAGAAGAGTATATAATAACTTTGTGATGAGCTATGTAACGCTTTGAACAAGGCATCTCCGAGCCCTTAAGGCACAAGTGTAAATATATTACTGATCAGAATGATAAGACGAGTCGACATAGCCATGTGAATTGGTTAGATCAGACTATTATATTATATAGCTCCTATTGAGAACTTAATATTTTCTCCAGTTTTTTTTTTTTTTTTATTAAATTTACAAGTTAGTCGAAGGACTCTAGCTATATCATATCATACCATACCATATTATATAGAAATAATTTAATAACAGTTTCAAATGATTATTGGTTTGCAATCTGTAAGGGTATGTAATCTTCGGTGCGCCGTATATAGCCTTCCCTTACTAGTTTCACTTTGTTTATTTTTTTTTTTTTAGGAACAGCCTGCATGAAAGCATTCCAAAGGTTTTGAGGGTTGCGTTCACCCCTTTTAGCATGGACAATGTAGGAAGGAACTCATCAATGTAATTGGTTAATTCAATAGCTGTAATTTGATTTGGAAATTTATAAGACACTGGGTACTGCGTAGTCCCACAATTTTATTATTGGAAGTTAATAATAATACTCATAGCAATTTGCAATTTGTTTAACACACGATTTTGATCACGGGAAAATGATCGTTTGGCAACATTGTTTCAACTAATTTTATGCAGTCGTCTAAAAATAAACATTTGAAAGCCTTCAATTATAGTTATAGATGCAAGTATATTATTATTTGCTAGCCAAAACTAGATACAATATAATTACAGATTATATAAGATTTGCTCATACTTTATATAGTTTGTAGCTAACAATAACCAGAACAATATTGGTTCTCGCAATGTACTATAACTATTAATAATTATTTTTTTATTAATATCTTTCTAAGTGATGCAAGATACAACTAAATTATGGCAATAAATTATAATACTATCATATTATTTTATATTAAATTCATAATTTTAGACCCTAGCCGAAGGTATTACAGTTTCACCATATTTCAATATATAATGCATTGAAAGAGTTATATCCGACCCCATTAGGTAAATATATATCTATATTACTGATTATTGAGAAGACTTGGTAAGGAGCCTTCTGTGAACTGACAAGATCAGACCACTATAATTTATAGCCATCGGCTCAAAAAAGAGTTGTATCGAAATTTATTGGTTTTTCAAGATATATATATTAAATATGAATAATCGGTGCAGCATTTGTTGTATTGAAAACATTTTCTTTCACAAGACATCTTTATGAAAAATACTTAAAAGTTAGTTCTTCAAATGTTAGAAAAAAATATAAAGATCGAAAAACTATATCATATATATTGCTGCTATAGAAATGATTCGATGAAAATAAAGTTATTGTTAGAAATGTTTTTTATTTCTTTAATATTTTAATGAAATTTACAAGTAATTATTATGAACATTATTATGAACGCTTTACTACTGTATCATATAGTTGCCATAGGAAAAATAGAACAGACAAATACTTATTCAAGTATGAAAGAGTATGCAATCTTCGGGCTTATCCATCTATTTTATTTCAATTACTCTACTGTAATAGCTATTACTATTCAGTTCTCAGTTCCCAGAGGTTTCGTAGAGGAACTTTTAATATTATTGCGGAATAAATAAATAAATTCTGGAGCACTGCTTATGCTTTTCAATGAACGTGGAACTTGTATACAGCAATTATTTGTTAATTAAATTTGAATAAATTACTCCTGCTCTAATGACGCTATTCACTAACTAATCAGAAAAAAGAAGACCTGGAACTAAACGAGAAAGTTCTCGACTAGCAAATACTCTGTAGGCTAAAAAGACATGCTTCTTGGCAGCAGCAGGGCTCTTGGTTATTCTCTATGGAAAAGATTTTCTGCAATATATTCTGTGCCGATATATATATCCGATATTTTTTATGATAAACAGATGCTATTGTATGAATCAAAACAGAAAATATATGCTAAAAGTCTCTGCTGTTACATACGCTTTACGCAAAGGTTATCTTTTTTTTTACCAATTTTAATGGGTACATTGAATTCTGTTTTTCACTGAAAAATATTTACCATGCAGATAAGCTAAATTATGATTGACAGGATATGAGAGAACGAAATCAAATTTGACAACTTGTTTTTAAAGGCTCTTCCACCTCCACTTCCTCCACTTGCTCCACTTGGACAAGATGATGAAAAACATGAGAGTACTTGTAAATTGTTGAAAAGCTGGGCTTAAAATCTTGCGTGATAAATTTAAAAATGTAATCCGTACGGGTAGAAGAAGAATTGAATCTGCTTGGTATTTGTAGGCAATGGAATATTTGTGCTTTGATATGAGAGATCCATCTTCATTATCCTTCATTACGTTGCATGGGGACAACGGGACCGAATTGCCGATATGCCACTTGAAATGACGCAAGAGCAAAAGGTAACACACAAAGGACTATGAACAGGATTCTTGAGTGTGCATATACACACACACACACACACATATATATATATATATATATACATATACTTACTTATATGTGTGTATAAGTGTTTGTATATCTGTCCATGTAAGCAGTTCTTTCTTACGTATTTGTCGTTCACTCTTTGCTTTCTGCTTCATTTGCGTTACAAACACCTTGCCACCATATTTGGCTCGACACGCTTTTGCTTTTCGGAGAACGTATCCCTTTCCCCAATTCCCCACCTCCCCTTGCTCTTAGTCTCTGTCCCTCTCTTCCAGCGTTCATCTCCTTTTCTGAGAAGAGCAGCTTTTGGTAAGTTGAGATGGCGTCTAAATGAAATCGCCCGGCGGCTGCAGCTGTCGCCCATTTTTGGGCACAATGGCAACATTGAAATTTTTGAAAAATCATTTTTCGCACACAGCAATAGGAAGTGTCTGGCCAGGTTGCCAGATTGCCAGATTGCCAGAGGACAGCAGGACAGCAGGATGCTGCCCGGGATGCCGGGATGCTGGCATTTTTACTCAACACTTGGGGTGCCTGCTAAGCGCCTAATGATGCTTATTTGGCCGCAGTTTCAGCACCTGCTTTCCTGCGAACCAGCTCGCGCAGACTACCCAAAATGTATATATTATATACCTCCATATATATGGCGGCGTTCCACATCCCCCCCCAGCCCCCAGCCCATCACCGGCATCTACTTCGGGTATTAGTTTGTCCGTAACCAGCAAAAGAAATTGTTTAAAATTAATTTGCATGTTGAAGCACAGACGTTAAAAAAATACTCATTAAATACTTTACACATAAGGCGAGCACGTCTACTATTCAATCCATTTGATTGCACATATTCTTGTTGGGTGAGAAAACTCTTCAATACAAAGCCAAAAAAATATATCTTCCAATGCGGTCATAGAAATCTGATTATGATAGAGTTTATATAAAATAGAGTATATTTCAATAATTATATATATTATATAAAATTAATAACAATTTTACAAAATTATGTTTTCAAATTCAATAAAAATTTCTAGCTAGGATAGTAGGATAAATAACGCATAAAATGTAAAAACATTGTTACAACTAATTTAAAGGGTATTTAGTAGTGTAATTGTAACTGCTTATAGTACAATATATGCTATAGTGTATTAAAAGCTTCGCTTTGGAGCCATGCGAATTCGTTTTTAATTTTCTTTTTTTAATTTATATTTTTGCTGCTTCCTTGGAAGCCAAATTATGCACGGCAAGTCAGGCGAACAATGGCAAAATGCTTTAATCCTATTGACGTTTAATCAAGCTCGAGCCAGGACATGCTGGAAAAGCGGAAAGAAGGAAGGGCGGAAAGGCGGAAGAGTGGCGCAAAAGTGGAAATCGAGGGTGGCAGGCAAAAGCCGCGCGTCGGCAATTACAAAACATTTTGCATTTTGTTGTTGAATTTTCAATTGGGCCCAGCTATGAATTTCCATTTCCATTACCATTTTATCGTCAGTTGTTCACCTGTAACCTGTTGCCCCTTACAAATGCCACACCCACAAACAAACACACACCAAAGTAAATCAATGCAGAGACAGAAAGAGAACCAAAACCAGAACCAGAACCCGAACCAGAACCAGAAGGCAAGACAAAGTCAAAGGAAGAAGAAAGGCAAAGTCAGAATTATTTAAAGCGCTTAATAAATAATCACATTTGCATTTTCACTTGTTGATTTTGCCAGGGCAAGTGGAAGTCAAGTTTTCCAAGCTTTTCTGCTTTTCTGGTTTCTTTATTATTCTTTATATGCTTTTTTGCTGACACACAGAGACAAAGAGATAGGCAGAGAGTGAGAGAGAATGCGAAAGTAAGAGCGAGAGAGAAGGAACAGGCCACAAAATTCGCATCCTTGAAAAATGCCCGCTCAGCAGAGCTGGCGGCAGACATCGACATCAACATCGAAATTAGCCAAAGGACCAAGAATGCACTCAGCGTTTTCTACGTCCTACGTTGTCATTGGAAGCTAAATAAATTGAAATTAGACGATGTCAGCACAAAAGCCAAAAATGGTGAGGCCCAACGACTTATCTCCCAGGATCAAGGCCAAAGGAGTGGGAATGGGAATGGCAGAAAATGGAAAAGGAAAAGGAGCTGGCACAATGACAACGATGATGGCACGCAGCAGTCACAACATTGCATGGGCGGCTAGCCCCCCTCCTCCCCAGTGGGCGTGGCCAGTGCCGGTACCGATGACAATGCGTGCGATATAACAACAATTGTTGTTGGTGACTATAGTTATTCGTCCAATAACTTTGTTATCGAGCCTCACCAACAGCACTCTCCCAGAGTATTCACATTTTACCATACACTCGACGAAAAAACTCACAGAATTCTCTGTACAATTAATATTATAAATAGTATAAAACAAATACCTATATTAAATACCAGATTAGTTAAAGAACTTCCATTCTTTCTTTCGTAGGATTACCGAAAAATTCTTAAATTTTTCAATAGAAACGATATAATTTCTGTAGCGGTCAAACTAGAAATCAGAACAGAACTTTTTCTGCGTGTATATAACTATTTGAAGGGCCTGTTGCTATTGGGTCTGTCTGTCTGCCCATTGGGTACCAAAATTAAAATCACAGCATCTATACAAAACCCAAATGGCATCAAGTGTTGACTGAAGTACGAGAATCAGCTTCAAATATGGAAATACTCTCTGGCCCAATTGTGCAGTACTTCAAATTGAATACATTTTGACCTTTGGAAATGGAACAATAGCTAAAACCCTGAATACTCTGTTGCAAATACTGTTTATAAATTTAATGAAATTTCATTCATATTTGTACACAAAAGCCTTGATTCAGCACATTATTGCATCCGGCTAAATGCATATAACAAAAAAAGTAGATTTTTGTTTATTTAGCTTGAATAAATTGTAAATGCTTAAAGTGTAAAACAAAGTTTCGTTATTCATTCACATGTCAAAAGCTGATGGAGTAAAAATTAATTAAATTAATTATTGTTTATATGAGTATTATAATTTAAAGTGAAGTGATATATAAAGCTAATCAGTCAAAGCTGTCAACGTCAGCAGCCGTTAAGCAAATCCTTGTGGTAAGTTTTGTTCAAGTTTCTCTGAATAGGCTTACAGACGACTTAACCATAAATGTTGGTCAATACAAAAAGCCCTAGCCCAATTTTCATGTGGGAAATGTAGCAAGGATGGATTGTTCATTGATACGAATTGATGCTTCATACGCCATGTTGACCACGGAGACAGAACAAACTGCTGGAATTAAATTATATGACCGTAAGCGCGTTAAATTGCGCTTGTCGACGGCGGCGCTAGCAGCAACAGGGACTGCGACAGCGACAACACCTGTGGCATAAATTTCGACCATATTTCGGTGGCTCTACCTATGTCTATGTATTGGTTGGTCTCTCGGTTGCTCGCACACAGTTTTAGGCAACTTTGTAAATAGATTTATGCTGAATATGGGCAGCATTCGCCTGTAATTTTAGCCAATTCCTCTCTCTCTCTCTCTCTCATCCTCTCTACATCCCTCTCACTCAACGTTCCCATCAATTTCAGCAAGCAAAAGCCAAACATTAAATCACTTAAAATGCCAGTCAAAGCCTGGACAAACAGTTCCAAGTGCCTTTTGGCCTGCTGCTACTGCGGTTTCAGAAATTTCTGGCATCAGCAGCAAGCAAGAAAGAACCAAACCGAACCAAAACCTCTAACCACCCATCAGCTCCATTCCATACCATTCCTTTCCATTCCATTATATTCCGTTCATCCATTCTCGACGTTTTCTTCGTCCTTCAAATGGTTTGAGGCACGTATATGCCTTACTGCTGGCATTTTGACACTGCGACGGCGTTTTCATAATAATAATAAGAACTCTGTTCTGTTCTCAGTTCTCAGTTCTCTTTTTTCTTTTCTTTGCTCGGTTTAATACCCTGTACGCAAAATCAGAATTGCAACGCGGATATGATCTCTGCATTAAATAAGTTTTGATTCGAATTTCATATGAACCTTTACGAAATATCAAGATTTTTATCAGATTCAAATTCGTTCAGAACTTTGCATTATGGCGCCAATATCCTTAAGACAAATTTTCGTTTTTATATTCTACTTTTTTATTTCTTAGTTTTATTTTAGTTTAGTCTAATTGATTTTTTTCACTAGAGTTGTTCACCTCAATTTTGACTGAGTATTTTCTCCTAAAGCACGATATATTTTATAGGTTTTTCACTAGAGGCAATATTTTTTTATAATAAATATGATAAGGAAAAATACATATTTTATAATGGATGGACTAAAAGAAAGCTAGTAAGGAAAGGCTATTTTCAGCGCGCTGAATATTATATACTCTTGTTCCTATGGCAGCTTTATGATATAGCGAACCGATCTTGATACAACAACTTTCCATACAACAACCTTTAAACCGATTGCTCCTATGGCATGATATACTTGTCTGATCCAGCCGATTCCGACATATGTTCTGCCTGCAACAAAATTTTATCCACCTAGCTGACCAGACGGTCAGACAGGCAGACCTGGCTATAACGACTCGCCTCGTCCTATATAGGAGAAAGTATCCTATACCTTATGAGGTCGCAGATACCACAAAGTTATAATATACTTTGTTAGTGTATGAAAATTATGTTGGAAACAGAAAATAGGTGGAATAGTGTATGGACGCTAGAAAATTAGTTTTAGGGTATTGTTTATGTCTAGCAGTCTCAGCTTGAGCACTTTAAGTTGTTTTTATTTGAGCAGGGGGCGACATTTTCAGCATTTTCACGCGTTTTTCACACACACACACACACACAGCATTATCCCTGTCTCGCTCTGTTGTATGCAAATAATTGCTGAGTGCTGCTCCATCCAGGCAGCTTATAATTGTTGTTGTTGCTGTAGCTGTTGGTGTTTTTGTTGCTGCTTTTTTTGTTGTTGTTATTTGTTTTTGTTGGCTGTTGGCTGTTGGCTGTTGGCTGTTGGCTGTTGATGTTTGCATAGGCAGTCCGGCATTCTGTTCTAATAAGCCAACTTTAAGGCTGCCAGCTCTGTGGGGCGTGGCATGGCTTGTATTGGAAGGGTGGGAGGCGGTAATTTAAACAATGAACTGCCATGCCCATTAATATTACTTTAGGCCACTCGCAAACTTTGACTTTGCATTATTCCTGCTGCTGCTGCTGCTGCTGTTGTTTGCCGGGACGTGTAAAGTTTCGAGAGGGGCGTCAAGAAAACAAAAAAACAGCAACAAAAAAAAAAAAACGTGTATAAACTGTGATTCTGAATAGTTTATTGGCATTTACATTTTGAAAGTTTCACAAGTTCATATTTTATTAAAAATGAATGTCCAGTAACAGTCAGCAGCTAAAAATGCAAGGGAAAACAAGTGAATTTGCAAGGATAATTTTTGAAAATATTTTAAAATAAATAAATCTCTTGGGTACTTAATGGAAGACAAATAAATGGATTCTCATTTATATTGCATGGCATACTTATTATATATATAGACATAGACATATATAGATATATTTTTATATTGATTGAAAAGCAAATGATAAGAGTTGCAGTTCTTATACCCTTTTTTTCTTTCTGGTCAAATTGTGCAACTATATTAGATAGCTGCCATTGCATGGAACAATCGGTATGAAAATAAAGATATCTATGATATATCCAAATCTAAATTACTATTATTATCTCTACGCTGTTTCCTAAATGACGACCTAAGAACTTATGCAATTTATAAAAATATCTTTGGCCGACATTTCTTTAAAACTTTGAAATTTTACTTGTAATATTATGTAAAAAAAAAAAAAAAACACAAAATTGGCAAAAAATAAATTAATTTATTACATATAAGGACTTGCCATTATTATCCTACGCTCATTCGCACTCTGTTTCTTTAGCACCCTATTTGAATAAATAAAAGCCATAATAATAACGCTCATTAGACCCTCCACTTAAAGTTGGTAAAACCTTAATCTCAATTCTAACAACTTTTGTTTTGGCCAACAACAACAACAACGACAACAACAATGGAAATCACAGTGCAAAGAAGGGAAAAAAAACAACCAAAAACAAAACCAGGCCAGAAGCGACAACGTCAAATAGTGCAAAGCAAATGTTTTATATTAGGTGGCAGTTGTCGGCAGGGGGGCGCCACTAATGAGGCCCTTGGGGAACATATTAAACTGGAGAGCCAACAATAGCGTTGTGAAAGGGGAAAAGGGGAAAAAATATATATAATAAATAAATAAAAGGGAAGGCGTCCCATTTTTGGAAATTGGAATTGCCAAAGTTGTGGGAAACGCATAGAAATCCCATCTCTCATGTGTTTCTTCTTGTAGAGAGTTGTCATCGCCTTGCCATCTCTAATGCAAAAGATCAACTTTTTTCCTGTGTTTTTTGTTTTTTGTTTTAAGGACACGCAGCAACTTTTTAATTTCAAGAAATAACAAATAAAAAAAAGCGTAAAAAACAGGGTCAGGAGGTGAGGGAAAAATTGTAAAAACTGTGAAGACAAATCATTGCGACCCCTAAAAACAAACTTTTGCCTGACATTCAACTGACTCACGAAATTAAAGCAATAATAACTTTGTTAAAACAAAAAATAAAATAAAGAGGCATCTGCGGCGCACCGAAGATTGTATACCCTTACAGACTGGAACAAGCATTTAAGAATTGTTCTTAAATTTATTTATTCTTAATAAGTTTAAACAGATCTTTACGTCTGACTATGAGATATAGTTCTATGGCAGCTGTATAAATATATAAAAATACCTTTTGAGAGACTACTTTCTATATAAACAGGGCAGATACCTTCATCAATGAATTACATACTTCGTGATAAAGTTATGATAACCCTCTTTAACAGTATAACAGTGATAACATAAAAATAAAAAAATTATTGGCAGCCGAAGACTGTATACCCTTGCCAGATCGCCTTTACAATACGCTTAGTTGCAGCAAATGATAAAAACAATTGGAAAAAGTTGCAAGCTAATAAATTTTAATAATAATTAAGAACTAATTCATTCCCTATACTCTTATGTAAGTATAAAACCCTAATAGTTTTTTATCAACTATTTATTTATTCATATTCCTCGACAAATTATAAAATATATATACATATATATATAGCCAAGACGCATGCGAGTATGCTCTGTAAGAGTATTCGGATTAGTAAGTCATTTGTCAATCCCATGACAAAATCTAAACATCTTCTTTGTAGGGTATATTAAAAGTTTTTAGCAACATCTTCAACTGCGTTTTGTTCTCATTCGTTTGCCTGCCAGCTGTAAGCTGAAACTTCCTAGAGGAGTACGAGTCGAGTTGTGTGAGTTATGTCCTCATGCAAATAAGTTCCGGAATCCTTAAATTACTACAACAATGGAGCAAAGAAACTCGTATAAATCTCGCTAATAGACCAAAAATTACAACTTGTTTTCTTCAGCTAATTGCGCATATTCTTTATATGCACACACATGTTTATATTTGTAAATGGCTTAAAGTGTTCTTAAATGTTTTTATACTCTACTAATACGAGACAAGAAGATATACCCTTGGTATGATACATAGGTATATTTTAGCAAGCAACCGGCATATGTTATAGATTCCACAGGAAAAAAAAACAATCGGCTTAAAAAGTTCCTGCATTTCTTGGGTTAATACATAAATCAGGATTTTTCTGTACAGTATTCCAAAGGACGAGGGTCGGTCGGTGATAGTAAATTGAACCTCAAGTAATTTGATAAGAAACTAACGAACGTCTGATATCATTCATTATCAGAATAACAACACACGCATAAGCATGTTAGCCCAGTCGGGTCGAGCATCCAGGTATCTGAGTTGATTACAATTAATGGCGCCAATTTGTTGTTGTTGTTGTTGTTGCTATTGTTTTTGCTGCTGCTGCTGCTGCTGCTGCTGCGTTTTATATGCGATTCTTATTAGAGAGGCGTCGGTTGTTGTTGTTGCTCAAGTCAAAAAAAAAAAAAAATTACGACGTTGCTGCCGCTGCTACGAGCCTCGTAAGGAAAGTGGCATAAAAAGGCAAGAAAGAAAGTGGAAAGCAAAACGACAATGACTGGCAGAGGCATCGTAAAACATGGCCATAAAGTGGGTGAGAGAAAAAAAAAAACGAAGACGCGCACAAAAAGATGCCGGGCTGAATGTGTTTGGAAGTGTGGGTGAGCGGGTGGGTAGATTTGAATGTAACTGGATGAGCATTGCCTTCAGATATATTGGTAGATTTCGGCTTCAGGCTGATAAAGTCAAAGCAGCCGCGGCAGCACCAGTAGCAGCAGCAGCAGCAGCGGTTAAAAGTCTGCACAAAATGCACTCAATGTTAACAGACACCGCTAAAAGTTTACACTCAACTCAACACGCAAAGGCAGGCAATGGGGGAAAGGGCGAAAGTTGAGTGAGAACTCTCTCAATTCTCTTTCAACTTACTCAAAAAATGCCGTTAACACGTGCAAAAACAACGTCTGTGTTGGTGTGTAATGAAACCAAAACAGTGACTTACTTAGCAAGAGTCGCGCTTGTGCCTCAAAACAGTGACTGAAAAATATTACTTTCAACAAAAGAGAAAATTAACTTCAGTTAATAATGCAGAAAACAAATAGACGGGAAAGCCAAATTAAAATTACTAAAAATAATTCTAGTTTGTGCTTATTTATAAAGTAAAATGTGATGTAAAGATAAAATATTTAATAGAACAATAAGTCAATTTTTTCCATTCGTGTTGGATATAGTTATTTAATTTGAACAAACTGGCACTTTTTTTTTTTTTTTTTAAGAATTGCATGGCAAGATAACTTTAATAATTAATCACAAAATTCACTAAATCACAAATTAAAATAAATAAACAAAAATCAGCTGCACACATGTCAAGGACTAATACAGAAATATGGCCATTTGATAGAGGATTCATAAAAAAATAATTATGTAAATATTTGTATTTGGTTTATATGCTATAGTGGCCCTATATTAAAAGAAAAAAAGATGCTAAAAATATAATATATTCTAAATATATATATATTTAGTTTATATACATATGTATATCTATTTAGTTATTAGAGTATTAATTGTTTAATGAGAGTATTGTAAAATCAAGTCCTGTCACTAATAATAAAAGCAATCGATTATTTGTTCAACTGTGACTGTGACTCTTCACAAATTCTGTGACTCACTGAGCCAGCTTAATGCACGCTCAACTTTACTCTCTCTGGCGTTCTTGCTCTCTCTCTCTCTCTCTCTCTCTCTCCCTGTCTCTATGCTTCTATGTTTTTGGCTCAACGCAGGCGCATTGCTCAATGGCAAAACAGCAACAACACTAAAAATTCAATAAAATGTTTGCCGACAGTTTTTGTTTCTATTTTCTGCTGTTTGTTACAGCGTTTTCGCGTAGCCTTTATTTTTCCTCTTCTTGTTTTATTTTATTTTATTTTTTTTGAGTGTTGGGCAGGACATGCAGAAGGAGGAGGAGGAGGAGGAGGAGGAGGAACAACAGCTGCCGGCCCCTGTGCGTATGCAATGAAAATTTTCGTTTGCCGCCTGAGTGGCAAAAACACAAAAACAACAACAACAACAACAATAGCGAAAAACGTTAATTGCTTTGCTTGTTGGCAGTTGTTGTTTTTGCCATTTCTAGTATGTAAAGAAGAGTATTGATGTTGGTGTGTTGCTTGGTGCTTGTGTTGGTGTTCGAGTTCGAGTTTGAGTTGTTGTTCGTATTGGATGGTGTTGGTGTTGGTGTTGGTGTTGGTGTTTTGAGCAGGTCACTTACCTTTGGGTGTTTGCAGCCGCCTTTTAGCACTCGTTGTTGTTTTTCTTGTTGTTGTTGTAGTTGTTGTTACTGCAATGCATCATCTTCGTCATCATTCAATTTAAACGTGCGTTCTCGCAGAACAACAAAATGTTGCGATAAATTTTTGAATTTGAATTTGATTTTGAATTTTGCACACCGCTTTTTGTATTTGTATTTGTATTTTTGCCTTGATTTATTTGTGTGCGTACATATATACTTTTTATAAATAATTATTATTTGCAATAATAATTTTGCTCACACGCGCTTTTGCTTTAAAATACATCATTTTTTATACTCTGAGATTTCTTAAAATATTATTTTTTAATTTTTCACATATTTTGCGTGCACGCACAACGGTACAAAAAACGGTAAAAAAAAAAACAAAAAATTTAAAATTGTTGTTGGTTTGTTTATTTATTTATTTTGATTTTTTTTTTTTTATATGTTTTTCTTGTGTTTATTTTGTTTTAAATCATTTTTATTTCTCTGCAGCCAAGGCAACAAAACAACTTTAGCCGCACATGGCCTAGGACGACGCTGCGGCTGCCTGCACTGATTTTCAGCGTGGATGCTTTGTAACGGTGACGGTAACGGTGACGCCGCTGCCGCAGCCGCTGCTTCTACTGCTGCTGCTGTCAGACGTTTTTTGTTGTTGTTTGCTTTGGCCTGCTGCGTGCTGGGTGCTGTAACTGTAGCTGTAGCTGTAGCTGTAACTGTCGTCGTTGTAGTTGTTGCTGCGCTCGATTCGTTCTCTGCGCTCTATCTCTTTGCCTCTGCCTCTGCCTCTGCCTCTGCCTCTGCCTCTGCCTCTGCCTCTGTCCCTGCCTCCTGTTTTGTGCTTTTCCCTGCTGACGACGTCATCAACGCCAATGCCAGCGCAGGCGCCAGGACTCACCACTCAACTCAAGCAATGAAAGAACTCAGCGTTGAGTTCAACTCAAAGCTTTAAACTCACCTCAAATGTTGTTTATCAGCTGCGGCGCTGCTACCGTAACTGCTGCTGCTACTGCTTCTGCTGCCGCTGCCGCTGCTTCTGTTGCTGCTGCGTTTCCCGCTTCAAACGCTTATCGCTTTGATTTCTGATAACTTTTTTTTTACGTTTCTTCTCTTTATTTTTTACACAACACACAGCAAAAAACGTGAAAAAAATTACACAATAACAAAATAATATATGAAATCGCTTTGCACCAAATTTTTCAATCAGCGTTTGCTTAGCGTAATTTATGCGCGCTTATCAGCCAATGACACACAAACACACACACACGCACACACACACAGAGAGAAAAAGTCGATAGTGGGAGGAATCGCTAATTGTTATCGAAATCAAACAGTAATCGTTGTCAAACTAAGCAAGCGGCTTTTCGCTTGAAGTCGCTTGGGTCAGGCCTGTGGCTTCAGGGTAGACAAATGATCACTGATCACTAATCACTGAGATGTGAGATGTGAGATGTGATCTTTCGTTATCGCTAGAGAATCGCTCAAGCAGAACGCGACGAATGGACTGAACTGAATGGACTGGTTCGGCCCGCTCGAATTGGAAACTAAATTGGAAATAGAAAACCCATAGAGACAGACGGCAGAATCAGAATCAGAAGCGAAAGCAAAAGCAGAAGCAGGCACAACATATGGGTATTTTTCAGTGTGTTCTATGAACATGCGCCGCTCACACCGACGCGATTTTAATCACACACGCAAAATAATAAAATTGAAATAAGAAAAAAATTAAAAAAAAAATAAAAAAAAAAAAAAAAAGCCGAACCGAACCGAACCATACCGAACAGAGCAAAACAGAACAACACGGAACGATAGCATCGTCAATCGAAATGAAACGATCAACGGGTTCCATTTCCCATTCAGTTAGTACGACATTTGTTTGCCCTACAAAAACCTGGAATTTAAGGTATTCACTTCAAAGAAATTAAAATATTCACATTCTAAAAGTATTCCCTTGTGGTTCATTCGGAATTTGTTGGAACACAAAAAGAATTCAAAGAAATAAAAAATATAAAATGAAATGAATTTCGAAAATAGACAAAACAATTTCGAAGTTATTAGATCTATCAAAACTTAAAAATTAAAAAAAAGCAACATTTGTTTGTGCTAAATACATATGGAATGGTACCAGAAATTTGTTGGAATTTCGACACCCAAACTCTACAAAATATTCATATATATGAAAATATATGCATATGTCTTCAAATAGGCATTAATTAAGAAACTTTTGAGATTGTTTTCGATTGCCCTACCAATTCTGGAATTCAAAGAATTACTCAACTTTTGAACGTTTACAAGAAAAAAAAAAAAAAAAAAAAATGTAATTTTGTGTTACATATAGAAAATCTATCAAAACGGATTGAGTGTTAAAATTTGATGGAACTTGAATTTAATACGGAAATTCAAGGTTAAATTTAGGCGTTGAAAGTAGTACAAAAATCTTTTGACTGTTTTAATTATGAATGCTTGAAAGCTTCAAAACTTTTGTATAATTTTTTAATTTGA
This sequence comes from Drosophila repletoides, assembly GCA_018150835.1. Lineage (NCBI taxonomy): Eukaryota > Metazoa > Arthropoda > Insecta > Diptera > Drosophilidae > Drosophila > Drosophila repletoides. The sequence continues at coordinate 10,419,413 of JAECWQ010000225.1, read as the reverse complement.
GCACTACTCAGCTTGTATATGCATATCTATATTTCTGTATAGATTTCAAAAGCTCTCTTCGAAATGATGCCATACTGCTCGACAGTACCGCAGATGCCGTTCGATTGCGATCAATCTGCCTGCCGCCTCTGCCTCTGCCTCTGCCTCTGCCTGTGTCTGTGCTGCTGCCGCTGCCGCTGCCGCTGCCTCTTCTGCTATTGCTGCTGCGGCTGCGGCTCGTGATGATGTTGATCACGCTCTAATATTGAGTGCATTTGTGTGTTTATATGTGTGAGTCAGTTGTTGTTGCTTTTTAGACAGCGCCACGCAAAGATCGTCAACATTTTGCGGAATAGGCAAACAAAATTGATCGATGCTCGCCGTTCGCTGCTCGATGCTTGTTGTAGTTGTAGTTGTTGTTGTTTTTTTTTTAATATAATTACAATTAAAATGAAGCGACTGCGCCGTTGTCACAGCAATAACATCAACAGCAACAACAACAATCAGAACGCTGACGTCGACAGAAACGGAACCAAACAAACCGAACAAACCGCACCGAACCGTACCGCCGGTGGCCGATCCAATCGCAATGTGGAGACAACTGCGTCGCCGTCGCAACTCAACTGCGAACTGTAACTGCCATAAGCGATAACGACGCCGACGCCGACGCCGACGTCGGCGTTGCCGCAGTTGCTGCCGCTGCTGCTGCTGCTGCTGCCATTGACGTTGTTAACGATTTTCAAATAGCCCACCGCTATCCCCCCTCCTCCAGCGTTTTGCGGAATGGACGCGAGCCGCCTGTGTCGTCATTAGCGACAACAACGTCGACGTCGACTTCATTTGTTTGTTTGGCTCGCTGTTGCTCTTCTCCTTCTTCTTCTTCTTCTTGTTCTTATTGTTGTTATTGTTGCTGCATTAGTTTGTCTAGTTGGACGTGCTTATCTGAGAGAAGCCACCAAGCGAAAAGTTTTCACAGCTGTGAAAACGAAACACGGCTGTCCCCCAGTAAAGGAAAGGATCGATAAATAGGGCTTGAGACTATCCCATTGTTCAATCTCGATAGGCGGGTTGTCGGCTATCGGTTATCAGTTAGCAACACAAAATCGATCAGCAATAAAAAAGTGTAGTTTTTTAAAAAGGCAACCGATTCATAAAGTAATCTCAAAAGTATTTGAAAGGATCACGAATTATATACATATATAATGCAGTGAAGGACTCATCTGCGTGACCACATAATCATATATATATTACTGATCAGGACAACGCGTCGAGTTGATACAGGCTTCCATTTCTATACAAACTAATCTATCTATTTTTGAGTTAATTTTATTATTATTATTTTTTTTTAACATATCTCCTGACTTATTTGCGAATCCTTTTTTATTGTTTTGAGCAGATTTCAAATAGTTTCCAAACGATATCACGAAAATAAATTTTTCAAACTAATTTCTCTGTTTAAATATGGACAAAACAAAGCCAATCCCCGTGAGAATCGAAAAAGCAGTTGTTATTTATTTGTTTATCGATTGTAGCGAATGCCAGAGGGATCAAAATATAATTCGATAAAGAGAACTTTTATCATAAAAACAAAAGGTTGCAATTTTTTTTATGTATAACCAAACAAATGAGCTCAGAGCCAGAATCAGTAATCATTATAGACTGAAAGACTCCATAACTCTGTAATAATAATGAACGGATTCTTATACAGAATACTATTTTAATAAACATTATTGATTTAAGCTTTTGTAAAAATGTTCACCCTGCTTAATAACATTTTTTTGGTGATGAAAAATGTATCGTCAAATCTCAAAACTTCATATTAAATTTATTAAGAATTTTAAAATTATGAAAATATTAACTTGTAAACACCCTTCTTTTAGGAAAGATGCAGCATGCAGCCAAACCAAAACTGGATTCGAAATAGTTTGTTTTTGGATTAGCAGCCTTCATTATAGATTATAGTAACTGGCAGAGATATATAGCCCTTGTAGAGGGTAATATAATTTTGTCATAAAATTTATATTTTGCCTCCGTGAAGGAGGCATCCACAAACTATATATAGAAGTATAAGTATTGATCAGGATCAGTTGTTATAGCCATATCATGTTTCTGTCTGTTTCTATGTGAATAAAATTTAGTACGTCGGCTTCTTTGTGCCTTGCCAATATATTGAAACCAGCCGGATCGGAGTGCTATATATTATAGCTGTCATAGAAAAGAACAAACATTTTTTTTGCTTAAGAATTTTTATAAAAAATTGCAAGTTTAAGCAGGAGTGTGCTATTAGAACAACAATATATGTTATAGCTATGGCCATAGGAACAATCGGTCAAAATGAATAAATTCAACAATAATTTTCGAATGTTCCTTCCAGTATGCCAGGGCATGTAATCTAAGGCGTGTTTTCGTATAGCCTTTCGTAACTAGTTTGTAATTATAGGTTTACTATTTTAATACCCTATAACTTTGTTTATTTATTACCATTGCTATTATTTTTAATGTTATTAAGGCCTCTGCACATACACGTAGTAGGAGATATGCTTTTGACGGAAACATTGAATTGAAAAGCAAAACAACAGCGAATTGTCATTCTTGTGGCTAATTTTGGGTAACGCTCAACGCTCAACGCTCAACGCTCATCTATTAGATGTGAATTTTTATTTGCATTCATATTCGTCGTTATGTCGCTATGTGCTGACTCTGGCGATACATACAGAGCGATACTCGACTCTGGCCACCTAAATATGTATATATATATATATAGATACATATAGACATACTCATATCGATGATATATGCACTAAATATTCTCTCAATCTCGTTGTTGTTGTTGTTGTTGTCGTTGTTGTGAACTAAATGCGTCAATTAAATAAAAAATATACAAAGCTCGCCAGATACAGATACAAACTTACACAGATACACACACACACACACATTCGCATGCACACCCACACCTGCTGTGCGCTGTGTGTATAAAAATTATTAATAAATTATGATTTTGGATGACACTATAAATCGCACATGCACATGCGGCTCTGTATGGGTGGGTGCCCAGAAAGAAAGCTATGCTAATCAACGGCGCGTTGAGTGATTTAAAATAACAACAACAACAGGTTGAGAATTGGAATGATCTCGCAAATCCAATATCAACAGACACAAGCACGACTGAATCTCTATATATCTATCCATCTATCCATCTATCCATCTATTTATCTATCGTATCGTGTACGATCATCATATACATACAAAGAGATACATCTATGTATAAGTATCTATGCATCTATTTGGATAAATTAGATGACTCTGGTGTGGAGAGGGTAAGGAAAGGAAGGTGTTTTTATAAGTAACCCCCATCTGTATAAGCACGAGTGTGCGCTATTTTTGAAATCTTTAATTTAATTTATTCTTCGTTTTTCAAATTTTTATTAGCTCTTTAATGACATTTGTGCTGCTTTTGGTGTATTGAGAGACCTCACAGAGTACTCGTACTCGTACCGCCTGCTCCCCTCCTCCACCCTCTACTCACATATATCTAAGCATATAGCGATTCCGATTCCGATTTTGATTCTGATTCCGTTGCCTGTCCGGCCTGTTACGTGGCTCATTAAGAATTTTTAGTTTTTAATTGACAAACGACAGCGAAAGAAAAAAATTAATAAATAAATGAAGGAAGCAACACAACAACAACAACAACAACAACAACAACAACAACAACAACACTTTCCCAGCCAAATAGATTTCGCTTTAGATTTTCGATATTATAGTTCTTAAAATGAGCCAAAAAGATGTCAGGGGCTAAAAATTGGAATGCGAAAGCAATGTTGACAGCAAGTCCAACTATTACCAAATCTTTCGCTGTGTCAGTGTTGCCTCCATTCACATAAATATGCATGTGTATGTGTGCACACGTACATGTATTATGGGGTGCAAGCTATGGGCCGAAAATCATAGAGGTAATTCGATGAGAACCGCGTCACAACCTGTTCACTCGCACTCGGCCCGAACCATTCTGCAAATGGTTTTTGAGTTCGATTCGTAACTCTAGTTTTTGACACCTTCTGGCTACTGGGATCTAATTCTAAAATCGAGCCAGGCAAAGACCAGTTACACAATTTGTATACCCTTACAGCGGGTATTATAATTTTGTCATGAAATGTGCAACACCGCCGGATCGGATAACTGTATATTTTAGCTCACAGCTAAAAGTGCAATCGAGTTTAGAAAGTAATTTTTTTTTTAAAAAGTTAGATGAAGGGGTGTTTTTTTTTAATGCTCAATAAAAATTATGAAGATGAGCTACCATTTCATATAACTGACCCATAGAAATTATGGTTATTCCACTAGTTATTTTTATGGAAGGTATAATAATTCGATTCGGTTTTTTTCTTTCAAGTTAGCTCGGTATTCCGAGCAAAGAATTGTTGCTTTGAAGAACTTGATACAAAGAAGATACAAAGGGTAGAGCACTGGCAAATAATATACCCTAACTTAGGTGCTACAAGCAATTTATTTGCTATGTAACTAAATAAATAATTATTTTTCAATATTAAATATTTTTTCAAATTATTAACTGGGTATCCTCTAGTTGAGTTATTTTCTCTTTGAATGCATTTAAGATTCAAAAAAGATTCACTATTTGTGAAAACGGGTTTCTTTTTACATTTTGCGCTGTAATCGGAAAAAATATCGATATATATTCCAATATTTATGATTTCTCGGCTTGGATTTTTCATATGTAAAACAGATCAGAAGAGTAAAAAAAGTGTTTGGTTTTTCTTTACAGATTTATATCTCTTGAACTTCCTGTATTAACAAGTGCTTAATGATATTCAAGGGCAACTTCGGTATAGATTTATATATACGAATATAGCGTATGGTAAGCGTATTTGTCGATTTAATTTAATTTAATTTAATTTATGCTTTTTTCTGCTGTTTTTTTTTCTTGACATCTCGGCAACATTTATTAGCACCACGCCGCCAAATGAACGAGCTTTATTTATTTGCGTATTCAAAAAAAATATATATATAACAAATACGAATCGAAATAGTTTCATATATATGTACATATATGTATATATTTCAATATATATTCAAAAACAAGTTGCTTTGAGCTGAAATTTTACTAAGTAAGCAAAGGACGAAACGCAAAGCGCAACAGTTATTACCGGCATAGTTGGCACAGGTAATACCCTGCAGGTGAACAATAACTAGTAATTCAAGAGCTAAAAAAATATCCTTGCAGACTGTCCTTAAGGCAGATATTTTATGTGATATATATGTATATATAAATCGACCCGATTTCGATTATACATAGAAAATTATATAAAACATTACAAACCCTATTAAAAGATCACATAAAAATTGAACCTATAACTATAATGTAGACATAATTTTGAAAGTTATCTTTTGCCAGAATGTGGTAAACATTCTAAAACTTTAGGCTGGTAAGTTTTTTAGAAAAGCTATGAAGGACCAAAGAAAACATTTTCAAAAGAGTTTTCTTAAGTCAGCTACTTTTATCATATATAAAGTGGGCAGCTTTTAAAAATATTTGGCCTGCATTGGGAATATTTATTTTTTTAATTCCTAAGTTTCTTCAATATATCTTGAAACTTTATTTAACCTATGGTAGCCATATGATAAAAATTATTGGATCCCGCTGATAGAAACACATATTATCTTTTTAATACTTATTTGTAAAACTTCAATAAGTATATAACAAAATGTATGAAGAAGCCAATATACCCTCTGGAAGAGTATGAAAACAACGCTAAATAGAAACAGCTACCAAATCAAACTTATGCAGAATCATTTCATTATTTTACTGTGCCAAAGGAAACACCGGGTGTTAAAGGGTTTAAGCCGCTGCTGTGTCGCCCAAATCTGTCGAAACTAACCGCAAGAGCCGCTTACAGTATATGTGAATTCCCCCAACACTCTTCACTCTTCCTTTCACTTCCTATGCTTGTGTGTGTGTGTGTGTGTGTGTGTTACCTACATTTGATTTGGCTAATATTTAATGGCTGTTCCTTGTTTTTATGCACATTATTTGTTTGTATAGCGAACGCACGCACACGCACACGCACACGCACACGCACACGCACACGTACACGTACACTCAGTCGCACGCATAGACATGCACACGCATGTAGCAAACGGAGCGACAAGCAACAATGCCGCGATAATAACGGTAAAGCATGTAAACAGAGCGCCGCTTCGCTTCACGTACAAAACGAAACGCAATGGAAACGAAACCGAATACGAAAACCAAAAGTCCCCAAAAAAAAAAAAACACTGAGCAACGAACGGGCAGCGCAATTCTACCGTTGTTTACCGTTAATGCTGCTGCTGCTGCTGCCAATGCTGCTGCTTTTGACGACGCGCCATACGATTCGTCCTGCCCGACGACGTGCGTGCTAATAAAACGCCGACATCATCGAGGCGGCCAGGTTTGCGGTGCTGCTAATGCCGCTGCTGCTATCATAGCTGCTGCTAACGTCGCTGCTAACATTTCTGTTGCTGTTGTTGCTGCTGTTAAACGAGCCTCCCAAATCTGAGTGGAGTCCCAAACTGAGTTGAGTTTGTTGTTTGAGTTTTGAGTTTTGAGTTAAGCTCAATCGCTCTCTGTCACTCTCTCAATCTCTCACTCTTCCTCTCTTTAAAGGACCAATTCAATTTTTGAACTTTTTTACACTGGGCATCATAATTTTTCAAGAACTTTGATTGTAAGGAACTTAAAGGAAGGTTTGCCCGATTAAACTCATATATTATATAATTCCTTGTCATAAATCATAAACTTTATTTAACATTTTTGGTATAATATGATATTACCAAGCCCATTTACACCCTCCATATTTTATATATGATTAATTATTATGTACATATGTATTATAATAATGAAAAGCAATAAAAAAAAAAGATAAGCCATAGCAATTACGTTCTCTTATGATTGACAATCGATAAAAATTTAGAAAATATATTTTCATTCACAGCGTTATAAAAATTTCTGAATCTTTAAAAATTTTCATCATTATATTGAATCGATAAGAACAATCGTTATTTTAAATTCGACTCAATTATACGTACGTTCTGAACTGTTTTTTAAATTCTATATCATATTTTCTATTCGTATTGGAGGAGTTTTAATTATTTTGAGTTTTAATTTCAACAATTGATGTACTTTATAGGAGTTCAACAAATTTTTGTTCAAGATTTTTTAACTATGCTCATCATAGTACTTTTCTCACATGCAGAAATAATTTGAAAGGGTATTTAGCTGTGGACCAGTCAATGAATTGCCGTCCTTTTTTTTAAATTTATAAACTTTTAAATTTAAATTTGTTTGCTTTTTGCAACAATTGATTGTTTTATTTTTTATATATTGTATAATTTATAATTTTAATAAAAAATAAAAAAAAAAAAAAAAGCAAAGCACACATTCCTTGCTCTGTGAGGCTCCCTGCCCAAAAAGTGAGTGGAGTCAAAAGCAAATAGAGTTGAGTTGTGTGATTTTGCTCTTGAGTTGAACTCAATCGCTTGTTTGTTGTGCTCTCTTTACACACACACACACACACACACACACACACTCACACACTCACACGCATCTCGCGCTCTCTTTATTGTTGGAATATGCTTTCGTTGACTACTTGCAGGGTACCGTATTATCAATGAAACTCTGTAGCTTTGCCTCATCGAAGAACAACTCAAGCAGATAAGGCTTGAGCAGCTGATCGCCCTCCAAGCGCTCTGCGCCATTATGACGTAAGAGTGTTGGTATCTGGGTCAGCGAATAAGGCGGGATTCGAAATTTGTTGCTGGTTGTATCCTTCCATGCTTCCCGATTGCCCACATCTACAGTATAAATAAGCGAATTCGGATGGGCGTATTCACGGAATGCCGTCTCAACGAATTGTTCCACTGTTTAAAAAAAAAACATACATATTAAGTAAATTCAATAAATAATTTTTTATGATAATAATTTTTCGTCACGATTATAATTGACTATATTGCTAATATTGTTCGGTACTTAAACAAAAACCATTAATGTACAACAATATGTTTTTCCGTTACGATAATGTTTCTGAATAGTTTTCTCATTGATCGATAATATCGATAGAAACCAACTACAAGGATATTTAATTATTCAACAACTCTAATGCTTTGACAAACCATCTACAAACGAGCTGTAAGGGTATTTAATAAGCCGCCAAGGTGAAACTAAATGCTTATTGTTTATATTGTTAGCTGGATCATGAAACTAGAAACTAGTTAAAGCGAAGCCAGCTGCTTTTAGCTCTTAATATTGTTTGGCAACCCAATTAAAAATTAACTGTAATGGTATAATATTGTTTATAGGTTTGTCGACAGTTGCATAATCCAACCAGAGTAATTAATAGTGTTTAGCAATAGGGTCGATAGTTGGATAAGCCAACTAGAAATCTACTTCGTGTTTATAGTGTTGATCGATAGTATTGACAGTTGGATACGCCAACTAGAAACCTACTTCGTATTTATAGTGTTTATCGATAGTATCGACAGTTAAATAATCTAACCAGAAACAAACTAAATGCTTATAGTGTTTATCAATAGTTGGATAAGCCAACAAGAAAGCTATTGCAAGCTAGATCTTAATAGGTTATATCACTAACTGGATAATCCAACCTGGAAATCAACTGCAAGAGTATCGCTCAATATATGATGGTTAGTCAAAACTGGTTGTTTATAGTTCTCACCCGCTACGCAATCCGGGCACCAGCTGTGTCCTTTGCTATCCTTTTCTCCGAAGAAATACACATAGATGAGGCAATTCTTCTTGGCCTGCGCTTTGAGGGCATCCTCCAGCTGTTTGTAGCCGGTCAATGGCACATATTCTGGCATTGTTTTTTACTGTTAATTTGGAGTTGCTGCTACTGCTGTTGGCTCTGCTGGACTGTTAGTGATTCGGCGATAATATTTTGATAAGCTATTGCCGATTTGATAAGCTTTATAATAAGCGTTTTATGAGCTGAGCGTCTTTCCGTCTCTTATCACCCACGTCAACAACAACAACGGCATAAAGTTTGTTAGCCGGCAATTTATCGTTATCAATATACGGTCACACCCAAGCACAGGTTTCGCATTGCCAACTTGCGTTTATTTTGGTATTTATGTTTTTTGCAAGTGACTTATCGATAACTTTTAATTAATGTTGGAAAACTTCTTGTCCGCCAAAAATTTAAATTTCGAATTTTTGCTATAGATTTTTGATCGTTTTTATTTTAAACTAGATTGACAGTCACATTCTCTCCTACTTTATAATAATGTTTGATATTGAACAAATTTGTAAATTTTTTTATTTTATGTTCTAACTATTTTTAATGTATCTGCAAAAGTAGTTGAATCGCAAAATATTATATTTGCTTCAAATCGAAAATATTGGTTCATTTTAACTTATTTGTATAATAATTTACTAGATATTATTATATATAACTACTTTAAATATATTATCCATTAATCACAATAGAAAGTTAAAAAAAAAAGTAAAAATCACCCTAAAATTTCCGAAAATCCCACAAATTTACCCAAAGGACTTTAAATCCAGTTTGTGAGCTTAATTAAAATCCTTAGAATCTGACTTTTAACGAAGACATATAATATACTTGCCAAATTTTCTAATTCTAAGTACTTACGTTTACAATGGGAGAATCCCTTGATAGAGTCTTGGCTTTTGCCTCTGATAATTGTAATTTTATAACTGAGGGCAATTCCCAATTGCCAATCCATTGATTCTGTTGAACCAGAGACTGCCGTCCATAAATTAATGTCTCTAATCGTGAGAAACCATGAAGAAGCAATCAGTTCAGTGGTCAAACTAAAACCTAAGCCAAATCGTAGCTGATAAGATATGACCGACTCCAATCGAATCGAATCGAATCGAATCCATGCATAAAAAGGCTTTCGCCCCAACAATGGGTATCAGTTTGCGGTCTGCAATCTAAGTGAAATCTTCAAGGAATCTATTCACCATCGCCATGTTGAGAATTCTTCTGGTTGCCTGTGCTGCTGCTGCACTCTCCTTGGCCTCAGCTGCTCCTTTTTGCTGACCTAAATGGACGCATTGTGGGTGGAGAAGATGCCATTGATGGCCAGTTTCCTCACCAGGTGTCCTTGCGCCAGTTGACCTCGCATATCTGCGGTGGCAGCATCATCGCTCCCCAGATTATCCTGACTGCAGCCCACTGCGTCACCAGCGAATTGAGTGATGGCTCCATAAAGAAGTAAGTTATAATGACTGCATCCAATTCTAGTCCACAACTCAAATAATTGTTGCCCTTTTCTCTATAGAACTTCTGCCAGCCAGTTGAGCATTCGTGCTGGCTCCGTGGATCGTTTGGCCGGCGGAGTTGTGATCAAGGTAGCCGAGGTAATTGTGCATGAGAACTACGGCAACTTCCTCAATGATGTGGCAATACTGGTGCTACAGGAGCCATTAAGCTACTCTTCAGTTATACGACCCATTCCTTTGGCCAGCTCTGACTCTCCCGTGGGCAGTAAGGTGCTCATCTCTGGTTGGGGTCTTCTCTCCACAAAGGGTGCAACACCTCGCCTGCTCCAGTGGAACACCCTTAGCTCTATGTCAAAGAACAGCTGCATCAGCTCCACCTTCATGTTCACCAGCAGCCTGATCTGTCTGGCTCACAACGAGGGAGATGGCGCCTGCAATGGTGACTCTGGCGGCCCTGCTGTTCTCAACGGAGAAATTGTTGGCATTGCTGGCTTTGTCATGGGCGGCTGTGGCACCTCCAATCCCGATGGCTATGCCAAGGTCTTTTACCATCGTGACTGGATCATCAAGCATGCCAATCTTTAAACCTAGTCTTCAATTATATATTTTTTTTCGGAACTTCAATCAATATTTCGGTTAATAAATTCGAGCATTAAACAAAATATTTTTTTTTTATTGGCCAGAAAATTGTTGCCGTGTGTGTGATAAACAGCTCGGAAAGCCAAAAAGTATTTGCGGAAAAAGTTTAATCCTGTACCTCCTTTGTAAGGAGGGATTTGGTTGGCTGATTAATACACTTAAAAAACAAATTCCTAAAATGATAAAATAAAATAAATATATTTTTGCGTATGTGACATGAAAAAGAGGAAATAATTGTGAAGTTTATCAATGAAAGACGAGAAGATTCTGGGAAGAATGCCAAGCAAGCTTAAAGCAGCTATTGAATACCCTGACCCAAAATGCAAAATGGAAAGCGATGACGCCGCCTAAACTTGAACTTCATGGAACTCTCCATTTGGGGGTCAGAGCGTTGGCCGCAACCACAAAAAGTTGCCGACGTTGCTGAAAATGTTGCATAAAATGCAGCAGTTTTCAGTAAAAGTCAAACAGAACTGAGCTAAGCACAGCGAAAGAAAGAAATGGGTAAATCCAGTCTTTTATGACACCTGTGCATCATATATTATATACATATATATATTTTTCCGCAGCATGCAACAAGAGTTTGAGACTGATCCTGCTGGTGGTGTTGGCTGCAGTGGCCTGGCAGCAGCTGGTGGAGGCCAATAAGATAGCCTACAAGAAACCGCTTTATGGCAAGTTGAGCTACGTCAAGGAGAAACGTCTGAGGATGCGTGCGACAAGCAGTCCCGCAACAAGCACTACAGAGGAAACTACAGCAGATTGGCCAGTTCCAGTGGAGTTTATCATTAACAGCACTCCGAAAACGATTGCCACAACACAGTTGGAGACAGACAGCAGCAGCAGCAGCAGCAGCATCACAATGGGCACCACAATCGCCAGCTTGGAGCCAGCCAGCACGACTCCATCCACCTCCAGTGGGAGCACCAGCATCAGCACCACCACAACACCCTCGAGCCTAGACAATACTTTACCCTCTCCGCCAACGCCAGCCACAGCAGCGGTGGTGGTGCAGCAAGAACCTGCCCCTGTCACGGTGCCCTGCACCTGTGGTGTCTTCCTATCCTCCCAGATACGAAATGGGCTGCCTGAGGCGCCGCTCATCCACAACGAAATGGATCGCATGTATCCATGCAATGCCATTGGACGCAAACAGTGCCAGACCAAGTGCCTGGAGGCGGTAAGTAGCAACTAGCTGGATTTACCCTGGATTTATTAGTTTATTTGAATTTCCACATTTCTCTTGCAGATCGTGCAACATTTGCCGAACTCGGCGAATATCGTTTGTGCCACATTGGGGCACAATTGTCACAAGGAGCGGGCTTATTTGTTCATTAAGAATTGTCACAATCAATGGGTGAATACCAATCTCCAGGCTGGGCGAGAGTATTGTTGCAAGGACGGCGTGCCATACCGCTGCCCTTTGATTGGTTAAGCAAATTAATAACTGGAAAACTGAAAAATTGAGATCAATAAAAACAATATTTACAACTAAAAAGTAAACAAAACAAATGCATTTATCGATTTGAGCACTATCCCGATATTTAAATACTCCCTATGTCTGTTATCGATGGTACTTAGTATTTTTTTTTTCTGCGCAAATAATTAGGGTATTCCATGACTAAGCAAGCCCGAACTTAACTGATTTAGGAACAAAAAATTACTTAATATTATATATTAATTAAATATTTATAACATTGGTTTTGATATTCTCTTTTCTCCATCTCAGAATATTTCATGATAGCATAGTTTTTTACTGTTTTATAAGCAAGTTTTTTATATTATATTTAGCAGTAAGAAACTAGAAAAATTTATTTAGTTAAATATTATTTAAAGCAAGTTACATTATTTGAATATAGATAAAGATAAGATGTAGGTTAGGTGAAATTAAAAATGATTGCTCCAATAAATCGATAAATTGTGATTTATTGTATTTACCGCAACTGGTCACACTGTGCAACTAAACACAAAAAGTGCAACAACAAATAAGCTAAATTTATTGTGAAGGTGAGTTTGCATTAAGTCGAAAATTTAATATTATTTCAACACTTTCAATATTATTATTGGCAGAAAAAAAATTATGGTTTGTGTCCCGTGTTTTATTATCCCGCTGCTCCTTTATGTTTGGCACAAATTCGTGCAGCCCATTTTGCTGCGCTATTGGAATCCCTGGGAGAAGAAGGACGCACAGGGGAATGTGATAAAGGCGGGTCCGGAGTTCCCCTTTGAATGCAAAGGCAACGTCTGCCCCTTTGTTCCAGGGGCCAAAAAGGGCGCACTGTATGCAGCAGCGAAGGACGACAAAGCAATCGCCACTGAATCAACAGCAACAGCAACAGCAAATAAAGTGGAGAATGCAGAGTCCAAAAAGCAAATTTAGTTAAATTTATAATTAGGTTTTTTTTTTTTTTGGCTACGAATATCGCACGCACAGTGTGACCATTCCATGCAATGACTCGGGAGCTAGTGTGCGCCTAAGTAATAATAGTAATCTAAAGAGCAGCAATCAATTACGCTTAACGAAAAATGTAAAATCAAAGAACATTTACAACTTGTACGATTATCTTTAAGACGATTATTCGTATTTAGCATTAAATAAAACGGGCATATATCAAAATAATTTCTCTTTACAAAATCCGGAATTTCGGTCCAAACCCAACCGTCTCTCTTGGAATTTTTCACCCATGGATTTCAGCATAGAAACTGGAAAGAACGAATAATATTTGTCAAAGTAAAAGTTTAGAATTCTCTGATCTGTAGATGATTTGATTCGGAATTTATTCTTAATTTCAATTAAGATATAAATAAAAGTATTTTATTTTTGATATGCAGAATCATAAATGGAACCAAAAACAAAGAAAACTAGTAAGAAAAGGTTAGCTCCCGCGCCACGAAGATTCCATACTCTTACAGACTGGAATAATCGTTCAGAAATTATTTAAATTTTTTACCTTTTACTGATTATTTCCATGTTGCCTATATGAGTTTTCCATACAACAACTATTTTTAAGAGTTCCAAAACGAATCAACAGACCTTTTAAATTCAATAATAGCTAAGAAAATACCCTAACTTACAAATTTCTCTTCAGTCGTCAAACGATTTATTTGTTGAGGATAGTTTCATGATTTTAGCTTAGAATAATTTAATAACATTTGTTTTATATCCAAGTTTTAATCAAAGGAATACAATAAATGTAAAAAGCTCTTTTTATACGACTAATATAGAGTGTTAAGCACTCCACAACAGCTTTCTGGCCAGACTCAATAAAAAAAATAATATTTTCTTTAATGCTCGAATTTATTAACCGAAATATTGATTGAAGTTCCGAAAAAAAATATATAATTGAAGACTAGGTTTAAAGATTGGCATGCTTGATGATCCAGTCACGATGGTAAAAGACCTTGGCATAGCCATCGGGATTGGAGGTGCCACAGCCGCCCATGACAAAGCCAGCAATGCCAACAATTTCTCCGTTGAGAACAGCAGGGCCGCCAGAGTCACCATTGCAGGCGCCATCTCCCTCGTTGTGAGCCAGACAGATCAGGCTGCTGGTGAACATGAAGGTGGAGCTGATGCAGCTGTTCTTTGACATAGAGCTAAGGGTGTTCCACTGGAGCAGGCGAGGTGTTGCACCCTTTGTGGAGAGAAGACCCCAACCAGAGATGAGCACCTTACTGCCCACGGGAGAGTCAGAGCTGGCCAAAGGAATGGGTCGTATAACTGAAGAGTAGCTTAATGGCTCCTGTAGCACCAGTATTGCCACATCATTGAGGAAGTTGCCGTAGTTCTCATGCACAATTACCTCGGCTACCTTGATCACAACTCCGCCGGCCAAACGATCCACGGAGCCAGCACGAATGCTCAACTGGCTGGCAGAAGTTCTATAGAGAAAAGGGCAACAATTATTTGAGTTGTGGACTAGAATTGGATGCAGTCATTATAACTTACTTCTTTATGGAGCCATCACTCAATTCGCTGGTGACGCAGTGGGCTGCAGTCAGGATAATCTGGGGAGCGATGATGCTGCCACCGCAGATATGCGAGGTCAACTGGCGCAAGGACACCTGGTGAGGAAACTGGCCATCAATGGCATCTTCTCCACCCACAATGCGTCCATTTAGGTCAGCAAAAGGAGCAGCTGAGGCCAAGGAGAGTGCAGCAGCAGCACAGGCAACCAGAAGAATTCTCAACATGGCGATGGTGAATAGATTCCTTGAAGATTTCACTTAGATTGCAGACCGCAAACTGATACCCATTGTTGGGGCGAAAGCCTTTTTATGCATGGATTCGATTCGATTCGATTCGATTGGATTGGAGTCGGTCATATCTTATCAGCTACGATTTGGCTTAGGTTTTAGTTTGACCACTGAACTGATTGCTTCTTCATGGTTTCTCACGATTAGAGACATTAATTTATGGACGGCAGTCTCTGGTTCAACAGAATCAATGGATTGGCAATTGGGAATTGCCCTCAGTTATAAAATTACAATTATCAGAGGCAAAAGCCACGACTCTATCAAGGGATTCTCCCGTGGCCATAAAATGGCCGTTAATTAGAAGATTTGATTTGTGATTATTCATTTAATAGGACTGGATCAGAGCAATATATATGTACATATATAATTTTATGCAGTACAACGGTTATAAATCTTGCCTAAATCGTTTAATGGAGTTTTTACATAATTCAAATTGTTATTGAATAGTTACATATATAATGGAACTGATAAGCACAAAATGTATTAATATTTGAAGAGTCAACCGGGGAATCAAACTATTTTGGTTATGGTTCTACTCCGGATCTCAACTCTTTCGGTATTCAGTATTAGGTACCCATACTTGATGTAGCTTTATTTATCGGTATACCGGTACAAAACCAATAAGAACCGGTAAAAAAAACTAATAAGAAAATGCTTTCTTCTACCCTTGCTGACTGGAATACCCATTTAAAAAATAGTCTTAAACATTATATATAAAGAAAAATTTTTAAAAAAAATGTTTAAGCAGATTGTTTCCTTCGGTGTCTGCTTTAATATTTAGTGATCTGATCCAAAACGAAAGCTCCAAGCCAAATTTCAATTACTGTTTTATTTTTTCAGTTGAACAACTTGTTCGCCGGATTTAAAAGAAAATAAATAAGAAAGTCTTTTTGTTTTTAAAATAATTATTTTATATTTATTATGTGAAAAAAATTAGCATTTGCCTGTTTCATTCGCTGTTTAAGTTAGGACAACAAAAATTGTACAATTTACATAGTAAAATTAAGAAAAGGAGCAAAACTACAAAAACATTAGAAGAGATAATGTTTATATGAATAATTCGAATATGAATATGATTTGTGATAATCGCGATTACAAAATTTGTTGCATATTTTTTGAAAATATATTTTTCGCATTTTTCTTTATTGATTTCTTGATTGAAAAAACTTAATTTGTAGTTTACCTAACTAAGAAAAAAACCTGGCATTTATTTAGCTTTTTTTTTGTTTGTTTGTTGTTTGTTGTTTTTTTCCATACGTAATGTTAGCTCGGAAACTTTGTCATTTGCCGTTTGCCATTTTTCAACTTAATTCAAACAATTATGAGAATCTTTTTACAATTTATGCTTACTAAATAGATTTATGTGTAGAATTACATAAAAAATTGTAAATTTAATAATAATAAAAAAAAATTATATAGGTTTGCAGAATGTGTGTCTTTTTACCTTTTGCTTTTGCTTTTTCTTTCGGTTTTCAGTTTTCTTTTAATATAATCGTATAGCTAACAATTTTGTTTATATAAGCACTTCAGTTTCGAAATTAACAGCTAAATATATAATAATTATGCAATTAGTTTAAAGATTTGTTTAAAAACTTAATAGTAAAATGTAGTCGAATGCTAAGTCTACTCTTCTTCTACTCTTCTACTCTTCTACTCATATTTAATTTAATTTTATGCTTATTTAGGCGATAAAAACGAACGTTGGCCGCTTCGTGCATTCCATCGATTACAATTACAATTAATTATTTAAAAAATACAAGTACAATTACAATTACAGATACAGATACAGATAAAAATACAAATACAAATACAGTTTCATAATAATTAATAATAATAAAAATAATTTGCGCTAATTATAATTTTTTTACTGGAAGCAGTGAAACGTTTCGCTATGTTTGCAAAAAATCTATATAATTAATTATTAATTCCGATTTTTTAATCTTCATATATATGCATATAAATATATATATATATATATAGATATATAGATATATGTCTTGTCAAATATCTCTGCGCGCGCGCATAAATCGTGCAAACTGCTCACTAGCTAATTGTATATATGTATATATATATATATATATATCTTTTGTATGTATAGGATATATCTATATGCGATATATCATTTTAACGCGCACTGTACAACAAACATTAAAATTAATCATTTAAATTATTATAATTATTACGTTTTTTGTTTTTCCTTTTTTTGTTTTATGTTTAAATTAAAGCTTAAGGTCTAATCCAAAAAAAAAAAAAGAGATGGGAATCTGGGGGGGTGGCAGAGGAAATTGGGAATTTTTAATAGTCATTAACTTGCTCACTGGCCGCTCTTTGAGCGCCCACACCGCGTATCCTTCGTCCATCCGTCACTAGCAGCTCTTATGTCAAATGTAAATGGCCTCGGAGCCTTTGTTGGCCTGATGGCCGCCCGAGATGTACAAATTGTTGGCCGCCGGCGATTGCACGCCCTCAGACCAATCAGAATTGCTGCGCGGCGACGAGGATGACCAATGACCGGGTGATTCCGGCGATGGCGTTGGATAACTGTCCAGCGTCTGCACCAGATGCTGTGGCGTATGTCCGCCCGAATGCTGACTGGGCGGCGTTAGGTACTGATAGAAGGCCTGATTATGTTGCGACGACGGCGACAACATATTGGTCGATGGCGAGGAACCCGACATTGAACTTTGTATTGAAGGCGGATTCATTTGACCCGAGTGAAATGAGTCTATTCAAAAATATATATCGATTAATATTTTATTCTTATGATTCCATTAATAATTATTTGCTTACCCGGAGATCCACAAAATCCATTCAAGTCCAAACCTGCTGAACCGAACTCAAGGCCTCCAATTGCTTGCTGCTGTTGCTGCTGCTGTTGTTGTTGCTGCTGCTGTTGTTGCTGCTGTTGCTGCTGCTGCTGCTGTTGTTGCTGCTGTTGCTGCTGCTGTTGCTGCTGTTGTTGCTGCTGCTGTTGCATTTGCGGGGACAACGTTTGCATTATTGCACTGCTTTTTGCATTATTGGAGGACTGAGGCGCCAGCATAATGCCCATATCGCTGCCTGTAGGCGATATAATGCCCAGGCTAACCGGAGAGCTCTGTGGTCCCAGAGAACCATTTCCGCCGCCCAATAGACTGTTCAGATTACTGCCGAATTGCTTCTGCTGTGTGGCATGCCGCATCGCCTGTATATGCGTCGGCGATGTCGGCAAACTGGGCCTCGACTTGGCCGGCGATGGTGAGCCTATGGAATCAATTTTGTTTCATTATTTACCATTCAATTAACCAAATCAATTCTTGAAAACTTACCCAAATAGGCGTGCGGCGAGGCGCCAGACTGCTTTTGCACCGAATGCGGTGGCGATTGATTCGAGTAGGGCGGACTGAGGCCCTGCTCGTGCCCACCATTGGGCACACCTCCGCCCAGGCCGCATATTGTATTGGTGCTCCGTCCGCCGCTCAGACCCAGCGCCTGTCCGTTCAGCATTTCTTGCTGAAATGGCGAGCCCATCGAATAGCCATAGTTGTCCAGCTTAATCATGTCCAGACTGTTAGCTGGCAGCGATTGCAGAGATTGTGCGTTCTTTTAAAGAAGAAAACAAAAAATCAGGATTATTTCTCACACTTAAATTAATTAATTAATTTGAGCAAGTTCACTTTAAGCTCCCTAATCCAGTCTTAATAGAGCGATAATGCGATAGCTTACCTTGATACAATCCTCATAGCTCGGAGGCTGTTTGGTTCCGTTATTCGGCGGCGCTGCCATGGCATTCGAGTACATGGAGCTCGTATCATAGGGGCTGGGCAGATTCACCAGATTGCCGTTGGCATTGCCACCGCCGGCTGTCCCTGTTGGCGGCGGTGAGTCCAGATCCGTGCAGTTCGTTGTTTGTGCTGACGATGACAGCAGCTGTGCAGCATTTAGGCCGTTCATGGCCTTTTTTGATGCCGCACTATTGTTGTTATTGTTGTTGTTGCCCTTTTTTGAGCTTGCCTTGCGACGCAAACTGCCCATGTTGCCAGCACCACCACCAGTCGCACCAGAATCCAGTCCATTATCCGGACTATTGCCCTCAATAAGTTTAGCCTTTTTGGCTGCTTTCTGTTTAGCCGCTTGGCTGCTCTGCTTACCTGCCGCACCACCGGCCGCAATAACCGTTGGCTGTGTAATGAGCTGTGGCTGCTGGCCGGGCGGTGGGGAGCCGATCATCGCCTGCGGTGTCATGCTAATCATTTGCGGTGAACGCGGTACATGCTCATCCAAAAGCCGTACAATATCATGATGCAAACGCTCGCTGGCCACGTCGCGGGGCAAACGATCCATATGATCGGTAATCTCGCGATTGGCAAAATTATCGAGCAGCGCCTTGCATGCCTCATAGCTGCCCTCGCGAGCGGCCAGAAACAGTGGCGTTTCATCCTTATCATCTTGTGCATCCCGATTCGCATGATGCATTAACAATATATTAACCGCTTCTGTGTTATTAACAGCAGCTGCCCAATGCAGAGCCGTTTTGCCTGAATTATCTGCTGCATTGATATCTGCATCCGCTGTTATTAGATCCTCGACCATGCCTTCAATGGCCAGACGGGCGGCCAGTATTAATGGCGTAGTGCCATCATGCATCCGAGCATTCAAATTGGTCGCCCTGTTACGCAGAAGTATCTGAAAGACGCCCATTGCATCAGCGGCAACGGCAGCATGCAACGGTGTCCGTCCTGTATTGTCTTGGCAATTGGCATCGGCGCCAGCATCCAGTAATCGTTTGGCTGCATCCGCTCGAGCATACCGTGCAGCCAGATGTAGAGATGTCTCACCTGTTTTATCCATAGTGGCATTGAGCTCAGCGCCTTGCGCCAAAAGGTCGGAGATCACTTGAGCGGTGCTATCCTCATTGTTTTCAATATCTTCACCGCTGTCCAGTCCACCGCCGCGTACAGCGGCAATCATGAGTGGCGTCAGGCCGCAGGGACCACGGGCATCCACATCGTGTTTGCCACCATCCTGATGCGCCGGCGGTGTCATAATGGCACGCACATCAGCCACATCCAGATGAGCCTGTGACCAGCCACGTTGATCGGCCTCCTCATACTCACTAACCATGGTATGATCACTGGCATAGCCCACACTGGTTAAGCCGGCTACACTACCAACACCGAGGCCACCTAGTCCAGATAATCCACCACTATTCAGTTGATCACCACGTTGACGCTTTGGTTGTGGCATATCGGATTCATCGTCGGACCAATGACTGCCACCGCCGACACCGCCACCAGGCATTTGATGTGATTGAGATTGGGGTAGACCGACTTGCTTGTTCAGATTACGCATCTCCTGGCCATGGGGATCACGACGACGGCGCGACATAACCGCCGCAGCGGGAGCACGGAAACCCTCCGGGAACCATGTTACACCATGAGCGCGCTTACGTTGTGTACTCAATACCATACCAAAGAAAGCCAGTACAATGATGACCAATATGATTCCCATGATGACATATTTAACATTTGCTGGCGACTCAACGCCATCACCTTCGCTAGGACTCTGTACGCCACGCACACTATAAATGGGATAACGATTCGCAAATGTATGCTTCGCTGCGGATGCGGCAAGGAATTCAGCTGCCTCGGTGGCACGATTGAAGCATTCAGTACACTTGCGATTATCTATCTCCAAGTAGATCTGTATACCCGTCTGTCCATTGCGCTGTGTATAGAGTATCTTATGTTTGCGTCCAAATTCCGAATCCGGTATATCGGACATGCGTGAGGCACCCTTCCAGCTAAAGATCATATCATTGCCCAGTGCATCCTTCTTCACACGCACCGTGGTGCGTAGCACATGACTCATTTCCCGCAAAAATTGTGCCTGTTGAGCGCGGAATTGTCGCATATCCATTAGCATGACCACAGACATTGCACCCTCGGCTAGTTGAGGAGATTGCTCCGATTGTTCACAGTCGAGTCCATCCCAACTGCATTCGGCATTATTACAACCATAGTCACAGTAGCCATCGCCATAATGCTTCTGGCAGTAGGCATCATAGATGGGGGCACAACGCTTCAGCTTCTGTTCACAGTCGCGTCCATCATAGAGGCAAGCGGCATTGTTGCATTCCTCATTGCACTGCCCATCCATAAAGACGCGCCAGCACTGTGGTGCGGTACAATTGGCCCACGGATTAATACCCAGTGAGCAATCGTTGCCATCGAAATTGCATGCGTATGAGTTGCATTCCGAGTTGCATACTCCATTGCTTTGCTTCTCCGGACAGCCACGTTTCTCACACATAGCACGCTGTTGTTCCAGATCTGCATCGTATTTGCCGCCAGGTCCGCCATTGCCATTGCCATTGTTTCCTTGGCCGGAGGAGCCGGAACCACTGACACCAGAGCTACCACCCGACCAGCCCGCATAGCTGGCGTCATAGATCTCACAACGTTTGCCCGTCCATTTGCTGGGACAAAGGCAATCATAGTCACCCAATAGATTATCACATGCTGCACCCTGCAGGCAAGGATTTGGCTGACATTCATCCAATGTGTCCAGTTCACAGTGCTCACCAGCGGTGCCACGACTACATTCACAGCGATATCCGCCGGAATCGTCTATGACACAACTTCCGGCACGGCAGGGATTCGAATCACAGTCCTGTCCACTAAACTCACAGTTCTTGCCATAATACCCATCCGCGCAGACACAGTGATGACCACTCTGCTTGGTGCTGCAGGCACCGCCATTCTGACACGGCGACTGTGCACAAAAGTTAACCTTATGCTCACAGTGTCGTCCCATATGACCGGGTCGGCAATTGCAGTGATAATTATTTACGAGCTGTACGCAGTCGAGTGTGCCGGCATTGGAGCAAGGATTACTTAGGCATTCGTTGATATCGCCCTCACAGCGTGCGCCCACAAAGCCGGGTGGGCAGGAGCATTCAAAGCCACCAACGCGATCTATGCAGCTGCCATTGTTGTGACAGGCGCCGGGCACACAATCGTCCTGGTTCAGTTCACAGATGATGCCCAGTGTGCCGGGTGGACAGCTGCAGCTGAAACCATGGACTAGATCATGGCAAGTGCCGCCATTTTGGCAAGGATTCGGTGCACAATCATCAATATTTAGCTCACAATTCTGTCCCTGAAAGCCTTGACGACAAGTGCACTCATAGGCTCCAACCAAATCACGACAGGTGCCCCCATTCTGGCAAGGTTGCGAGGCACATTCATCGATATCCTGCTGGCAATAGCTGCCGGCATATCCTTGGCTACAATAACAGACATGACTGTTGCCGTGATTCTTGCATGTGCCATTGTTACAAAGCTGCTTTACACTCAATCCTTTGCGCTGTGCAGCGTCCTGGCAGCTAATCGTTTGGACATCACATAGCTTTCCTGTCCAACCGGAGGCGCATTTGCAGTTAAATTGATGCTTTAATTGGGTGCAACTGGCGCCATTCTCGCACGGAGATTGGGCACACCAATCAACATAATCGGAGCATTGTTTGCCGGTGAAACCGCTGGGGCAGTGGCAGGTGTACTCATCCCGTTGCTCGTGACAAGTGCCACCATTGAGGCAAGGTGCCGAATCGCATTTATTCAACTTATATTGACAATTGGCTCCACTATAACCGGCCAGGCAGCTGCAATTGTAGCCATTGATGCCATCCACACAGCTGCCACCATTTAAGCAAGAGCTCTCCGTGCAATCCTCATCATTTGTCTGGCAATTGATGCCACTGAATCCCAGTTGGCAGGTGCAAGTATAGCTGTTAACGTACTGCCGACAGGTGGCACCATTCTGGCAGGGCATACTTAGGCATTCATTGATGTCCGTCTCGCAGTGTTTACCATCAAAACCATCCACACACAGGCAGGAATAATCACCGATTCCGTCCAGGCATGTGCCTCCGTTCTGGCAAGGAAATGATGCACAATCATCTGTATTGATAGCACAATCCCGTCCCTCATAGCCCTTGGTGCACAAACAGCGATACGAACCAGGCACATTGAGACAACTTGCTCCATTCCGGCAGGGTGAACTGAATGCGCATTCATCTATATCCTCATCACAGTAGCGTCCCGTATAGCCCAACTTGCAGGTACAGGAGAAATCCAAAAAGTTCGGACTTGGCGTACATTTCGCTTCGTTCCTGCAGCGATTACTGGCACATGGATCCAATTGACTTTCACAATTTAAGCCAGTATAGGGCACCTTGCAGACGCACTTGTAACCATTGACCTTATCTATGCAGGTGCCTCCATTGGCGCAAGGATTACTTAAGCAATCATCGATATTCGTTTCACACTTGTGTCCCATATAACCGGGCATGCACTGGCAACTGAAGGCATTTAATTTATCAAAGCAACTGCCTCCATGCTGGCAAGGATTACTGGCACACTCGTCGATATCCTGTTCACAACGTTTGCCCGCATAGCCGGGCGGACAGTGGCAAATGAACTCATTGATCCCATCCTCACAGCGCCCATCATTCACACACGGACTGGAGGCACATTCATCCACATCGCTGAGACATCTCGCATCGTAGAATCCTCGAGGACATTCGCATTTATAGCCATTAACCAGATCCATACAGACACCATTATTGGCGCAAGGATTGCTGGCACATTCATTGACATTCTGTTCACAGTGCTGGCCAGTAAAACCTGGTACACAACTGCAGCTGTATGAGTTGATGCCATCGATGCAGCTGGCGCCATTGTTGCAAGGATTACTGTGGCATTCGTTCACATTGATCTCACAGTTCTTGCCACTTGTGCCGGGCAGACAGTGGCATAGGTAGCTGCCCACACGATCCACACAGTGGCCACCAAATTGGCAAGGATTCGATTCACATTCATTGATCTGTTTCTGGCATAGATAGCCAGTAAAACCAGTATCACACAAGCATTTAAAGCTATTATCGCCATCGATGCACTTGCCCCGATGACAAGGACTCGAGTCACAGTCATTGATATTAATCTCACAGCTGGCGCCGGTGTATCCTGGCGGACATTCGCAACTGTAGCCGGCAATGGAATCATGACAAATGCCATTATTACGACACGGCTGGGATTGACAATCATCTATGTTGATCTGGCAACGGGCTCCAGTAAAGCCCAGCGCACAACTGCATTTAAAACCATTGATTTTGTCATGGCAGATGCCCTCGTTCAGACAGGGACTCGACTGACATTCATCGATATCAATTTCGCATTGGGTACCTGTGAATCCAGGCATGCAGACGCAACGAAATGTGCCGGGATCATCCAGACAGCTGCCCTCATTCTGACAAGGATGGGATTCGCATTCATTGATATTTGTCTCACACCGTGGTCCAGTGAAGCCTTGCGAGCAATTGCACATGAACGAACCAGGTGTATTGACACAGATGCCATTGTGTTCACACGGCGAGCCTTGATCGCATTCATCAATATCCTCGGAACAGTCGACTCCCTTGAAACCGATGGCACAGGAGCAGGCATACGAACCATTTATGGGGCTTGTATCGCATATGGCATCTGCATGACACGGATTCGAGGTACAGGCATCATCCAGGTGACACAACAGTCCCGTCTTGCCGGCCGTACAGCGGCAATAGAAGCTACCAACGCCATCAATACAGGTTGCTCCATAAAAACAAGCAGCCTGCACACAATCATCAATATTCTCGCTACAATCACTGCCTTCCCAGCCATTCACACAGATGCAGTTGTAGGCGCCATGAGTGTTTGTACAGGTCGCTCCATTCTGACAGACCGACGGACGTAATGCACACTCATCCACATCCACGTCACAGTAGCGCCCCGTAAAATTGGGTGGACAATTGCAGCGATACTCGTTGATGCCATCCACACAGGTGCCGCCATTCTGGCACAGATTTCCTGGACAATCATCAAAGTTCTGATCGCAGTTCTTTCCCTCGAATCCTAGCAAAAAAAAAAAAAAAAAAAAAACAATATAAAATTATTCACATAGTTAAAAATCACAAAATGATTATACATAGTTATAGTCTAGGAAAAACAAAAATGGATAATTATACTGATAGTTTATTTCGCGATTTTTCACATGAGAATTCCTATGTAAAAATATGTTCCGTGGAAACAGTGAAAACTTCATATGTTATAGCGCATCCAGACTATTAGTCTACATAAATTATTATATAAATATCGTAAAGTTCAGGTTTAAAATTCCATTGCTCAAATTTGTTGTTTACTAGGAAAACAATGTATTAGTTTAATATAACTGAAAACATTTGAAATAATTTTAAGACCTGTACAAAACAAAAAAAAAAAAAATCATTTTCTAAGTTCTATTACAGATCTATATTATTTAATAACCCAATAGAGTTCAATATAATTTGAGTTTGTTTTTTTATATAACCACTCAAATATTATTCAAATTATCAATTGGAAAGCAAAGTAAACATATTCCCTTGCTATAATTTCAAAAATATCCCTAGATTACATTTAGTGTAAGGAAAATATACCAAATTGATTGCAAAAGCGATAGGATAGTAGGAATTTTTTGAATTCCTTACATAGTGGAAATAAGAAGAAATGTGAATGAAACGAATCAAAATTCAAATTGTGTCAAAATTTCCTTTTCATTTCACACTTGCAGTGAAAATGCCAAAGAAAAAAAGTACCAAAATTGAAATGGTCACACTATGTGCGAGCAAGTGAGTATATTACACACATGCATACTTACATATATATCCCCATATATATATATATATATATATATATGTATGTATGTACATATGTGTTCAATGAAGTGCATAAACAGATTTATGGACAACAACACAGCATCATAAAATGCTTCAATAAACGAAAACGTTTACAACAACAACTGGACAGGGCATGGAACAAAAAAAGTGGTTGCCAGGCAATGCGAAGCAGGAGCACAAAGCGTAGACAACGCTTAAAATATGTGTCTATATATGTATGTATACATACTTATACATACAAACGGCGGCGTATGCAGCTGTGTTGCACATGTTTTGGCAGCCAGATGGAGTCAAAAGCAAAGCGAACGAACGAACGAACGAACATGACGGAGGGCGTTAGGCGAACAGCGGCGCACATGGAGAAAGAGCGCACAGATACAGGTAAGCCAAGAACAGACCAGCCAGCCGGCTCTCTACGCTCTCAGAAAATGTTGCGCCTGCGGCAAAGTACATTTGTATGTATGTATGTACACAACAATAAAGCAAAAGAAAAAATAGCGCGCCGCTGCGCATGCGAAGCGAATGAGCAAACAAAATGTAAGGAAATAAAACAGACGCTCGCATGCGCATACATACACGTATGTACAAACTTACATGCAAACATATGAATGTTTGTATGTGTGTGTATAACACGTCTTTGGTTGTTCTTTCCCACGGTCTCATATCTGGCCAGGCAGCCTATCTGAATGCGCGCCAAGCAGCAAACGAGCGCAACGAGCGTCGTCCACGAGCGCGCTCGCTCGCTCCCCCAACCACACACACACACACACACACACACATGCCCGAGAGAACCACAATGGGCTTCGGCTTCGGCTTCGTTGGGCACTCACTCGGCACGCCTCGTCGGCATGGCTCGATCGAGTTTTCTACTTTTTTTTTATTATTATTATTTTGTTGTTGTTGTTGTTGTTTCGCTTCGACTTTGTTCATTGCGCTTTACTTTGTGTGCCTCATTCGAGGAATTAAATCGCACTTTATGTTGGAGCAATTCGTCTCCCCGCTCCTACACCCTTCGCTCCATATATGCTCGCGCTCTCTGAAATTGTATGTGTATGTGTGTGCGCTTGCAGTGGAAGCTTTGGCGTTCTCTGCTCGCCCACAGCTTATTTTAATAGCTTTTCTTGCTTGGTCGGTTTTCGTCTTGGTCTTAAAAGAAGGGCCCAAAACACAAACACACACACACACACACACAGAAACAGACATATGTACATGTTGCTAGGAAGCTTGCCGTCCCAGCCCAGTTATTGTCATTGTTTGTTGTTGTTTTTGTTTTGTGTTGCTGGGCTGATCGATTTTGTTGTTGCTGAACATTTTTTGTTATTATGATTATGTATGTATGTATGTGTGTGTGTGTTTTTGGTTGGGGGACTGCAACTTGTTGCCTGTACACTGGAGAATGGCATTTTCTTAGTTTTTTACATGTATATATTTATTTTTATTTTTTTATATATAAATCAAGGCAGGGCATCAGCAACAACAACAACAACAACAGCATCTGTTAATGTGTTGCACACATGTTTCATGTTTTCGGTTTGATGCTACCATTTGAGGCAACTTTACCCAGTCACTTAGTGGCACTTTGAACTCTAGACAACAGCAGCTGCTCCAGTGACTCTCAAACCGCAAAGCAAGCAACAAATTTTAATGAAACGGCGCGTACCCAATACAGCCCACCCTTTGTATGCAATTTTCTTATTTACTCTGTCTCTATCTCTTTAGCTTTATCTTTATGTATATACACATGTGCCCATTTAAGTCAATTGGTTGCAAGTTGCAACAATTTGCATGAGTTGTTGGTCCGCTGGGTCAATCGATGACCTGTGACAAAAAAGAAAACGCTTAGCAACAATGTTGCCAAGCAATGCATATAAACAAAAAAGGGAATGTTGCCAAATTGCGCGCACAGCTTGAATGCACACAGGCTTACAGACTTAATTATTTAGAAAGTTTAAATTGTGCTTTATTAATTAATAGGAACAATAGAAAATTGTGTGAAACAACTGGATTAAAACAATTTAGGTTCGTGGCGAAATTCTTTAGCGATTCGGTTATGATAATCGATAAATGCAATAACTGTTATCGACCAAGACTGGCTCTTGTGCTGAGTCATGAATCGCCACGAGCCATAAGTTTCGTGGATTGCATCGCTATTGCTGCCCACGCGGCGCGCAAACTTGTTTGCTAGCTTACCTCTCTCTACAAGCCTCAACCCTCACCCACCCATCTCTCCTTAACTCCTTCCTCTTTTACCTCTTCCCGGTTTTTAGGGAAGTGTACGGGCATTATTCATCATTCATCAGTTGCAACTTTTACCCCAAGAAAAAACGCGTTCCATTTGTGGGCAGCATTCATCTCTCTTTGTTTCCCCGCCCTCTGCCCCTCTTTTTGTGTGTCTGGGCGCACTCTATTGTCTTGTTTTATACCCTAACAGGAAGTCTTTTAGTTCTGTTGAAGAAGTTGTTTACAAGTGCAGAAATTCTGTTCACCTATGGTCAAAACAATAAGCTCTTCAATATTATAATTTATATCCCTATTCTCGAATTCAAATTATTTTGAAAAGTTTATCTCATATTTAGAGTTTGAGGAGATTTCGAATCAATTTTTAATGGATGTTAAAATTACAATGAATTTAGATCCGCTTGTTTTTCATTTATATTCCCATCATAAGACATGAAGCAAGGACTTTAAGGAAGCATGTAAATATCATTAGATTTTCGAGAGCTTAGAAATCGAAGCCTAAGCGTGATAGGTTCCATTATGCTCGAAATGAGTTATCTATATTACCAAACATCTATTCAGCTAAAAAGGGGAAGCGTATTTGAAAACGAGACTCTCCAAAATTAGTCTTTCTTGTTTTTTTTTTTTTTTGAATTGTGCATGACCTCCTTAGGGCGTAACTGTGCTTAAGCATCGTCGTCCCAAACCTCGATCATCCATCGTCATCGCCATCGCCATCGTCATCCAATCGTCCATGGTCCATTGGCGATGACTGAGCCGTGGCTGATTTATTTGTAATTTGCTTGGCCAGCAAAGCAAATTAAGCCAGAGCTCGATTTTGATGCCTTTGACTGAATTGACTTTGCGAGCGACTTGACTTCGACTCGATCTGCAAACTGGCAAATCTGTGGTCCACTGTCCTGTTTCACCGAGGGGAGGGCTGGCCACAGACCAGTGTTGGAGAGAGGAATAGGTAGTCACATTGAGGTACACTGACTTGTGGCTGGGAAACAAGTTGCAAGTTGCAAGTTGCAAGCATCTTTTGTTATGGCGGGCCGCCCGTTTTGCATAATGAGTGCAACTCCGCCCCTCCTTCTTTAACAATTCCCATTGGCATCTCCCGCGCTCCCATCGTGATGTCCACAGGGCGCTTCGTGTTGTCGTGTTGTTGTTGTTTCCTCTTCGATTCGATTCGTTTCTGTCTTCTTCTTCTTCTTCTCGTTGTTGTTTTTGTTGCTGTTGTAATTTCTGTTGCTCAACATTGGCACAAAAGGCGTTATAACATTTCCATTGCATTATTGCATTTTTCTATTGTTTGAAGAGTTTTTTTTTAAATAAATTTTTTTTATTATTGGTTCCAACAAAATGGCCGCCTATGGTCACACTTTCACACGCTCAGCTCATTAGAATTTTTGATTGGGCGCAATTAAAATAGAGACGTCCACTCCTCAGTGCCTCTCAAACCATTACATTCTACGTCCATTGCAATTTATTATCCTATCCTTTACCCTCTCATTCCGTTCCGTTCCGTTCCGTTCCGATCCGTTCCCCTCCTACTTGTAGCAAAATGCATGCAAGTCTCTTCAATTGAAGCAAATTAAATGAAAATTGCACATATGTATGCACATAAAAATGCATTCATAAATATGTATGTATATATGTATATATGCATGTAAATGAAGACAATTTACATGTCCAAATTGAATGGGCGACAATTGCCAGTAATATGGAAAAAAAAAAAAAAGCGAGGGAGCTGTACGAGTTGCCATTTTTCATATGGCCCTCAGTTGAACTAACCTCGCAAATGAATGATTGGAATTAAAATGGAATGTAGAGCAACTACTTTTTTTTTGCAGAAACGCAGCGATAACAAAAAATTATCGATCGATTATTGTACCAGATTTTCGTTGGCATGATTGGAAATGGCACATATATTGAAAGACAATAGAATGAAACTTAATAGTTCGGAATGGACGTATTTCTGCAGGTGGGAATAGCAAAAACTGAAATCGAACCTGGGTAACTTAAAACAGAGGTGTCAAAAATCAAGCCGAAGCCCGAATCAACGATATATTTTTTTTTCGTTAAATACAAAAAATAGTTGCTTAACGTTTCTTTTATTTAGAAATTATTTAGAACAGATCTTTGTGATCTTAAAACTAATATTTACTTTATCGTAATTCTAATTCTCAACGTAATATTTTGTTGATTTTAAGAATTGGATTGGATATGTTTAAAGCACTTATATCTTCTATCCAGTTCTCAATTAAAAATTAATCGGAAACATATCAATTAATCGATCAACATATATAGAGCGAGAAACTAATGGCAAGGCTAAAAATTAAGAGGAAATAATTGAAATTTCACTTACCACGTGGACATTTGCAGTCATATGTGAGTCCATTGGCGCGACATGTGCCACCATTTTGACAGGGTGATGGAGAGCATGGTTTGTACTTGGTATCGCAATCCTTGCCAGTGTAGCCAGCCGGGCACATGCATCTGTAGAGAGATTTAAAAGAAATGCAGTTGGAAACGTTAGAGTGATGGATAGTAAATGGCAATTTGGAGGCAGCACCGTTTTGGCCTGGCCTGGTCTCGCAACGCTTCACTCTTCTCCCTGCTCCGGATAGTTAATTGCAACGTGCAACTTCCGTTTGAGTGAAATGTGTGTTGTGATGGACATGGCATGCGCTCATCCAGCTGCTTGGCCTACGATCTCTGTGGTCTAGTCAAAGCCTGGATCTATTTAGTCTTCTCTCTTTTCCCTCCCCCCCTTGAGCAAACTCTATTTCTATCTATCTCTCATTTTATGTTGGGGCCTGCTACAATTGCTTAGTGCTGGAAGGCATTAACCGGTTCTTTGGGGCTGGGTATACAGGGCCGCAACAGCAACAACAATAAAAGACAAAATATGTACAACAATGTTGGTAGCTAGTATTTTTTTTTTTTCTTTTTTGTTTTTTCCCTCTCGTTTCTTTTTCTCAGTTTTATTTTATTTTTCTTTCTGTTTTTATTTTTATTTTTTTTGTATATATTTTTACTGGCTTGTTTCTGTATGTCTCTCGCTTGGCTCTCTTTGTGGCTCCGGTTCGTGTGTACATTGATTTTGGGCATAATTCCACAAATTGTTTATGTTTGTTATATTAAAACTTAATTTGTTTTGTTATGTTTCTTTATTTACTGCCACAACACACAAACTGCAATAATTCTTGGGAAACTGTAAACTGTGTCCAACTGGTTTTTTTTCTTCTTTTTTCTGTTGTTTCTGTTGCCTGGCCCCACTGTGCACTTGGAGCCATAAAAGACAGCCGTCCAGTACTCGCCTTATGTCTGAAGACGGCCGCTAATTAAGACCATTAAACGCATTTAATTAAATTAAACAATTAAATGGCACAAAACGCTTAAATAGGCAACAGGCCTCCAGTGCCGCAATACTCTTTAGGGACCTGTACGAATAAATACTTTACAGCCACAGCCACAGCCACAGCCACAACCACAGCTGCTGGCCAATGAACTGGGGGGTATATTCCCCTTTTATCTCCCCAAACCGTCCCTAATCTGCTGCTGACCAAATTACACATCGAAAATTGCTTCACCTTCGCTTTGGCCAAAATTAACGAACGAAATTCAAAATTGATTTTTGATTGACATGTGAAACTCAGCGGGCCAATGGCCAAAGGCGTCGATGCTGATTATTGGATCATTGGTGATGCGCGGGGGGTGTTGGGAAGAGGAGGGGTAAAGATCTGCGCCTTGAGACCCACCACAATGCGTAAGGGCTGTGATCTGTGTTGGGTCATTAAGTCCGCTGAGTGAGTGCATTCGTCTCGTGTGTGATACTCGTTTGAATTTGAATTTGAAAATTAAAAAAAAATTATCTGCATTACAAAAGAATTCTAGATTTATTTGTGTATGCAATATTTGAACAACAATTTATTATTGAATACAGCACTAGTTTTGTATGAAAAACTATCATCAGCGTAGAGTTTCTTAAACTCAAATTTAAAATATAGATTCAGAATACACTCACTTTCTGAAATGAATATATATAGATTTATTTAAATATTCTTTGTGACTGATATGAACACAGATTCGGGTGTTTGCAGCACTAAATCTTCACAAATGACAGCTTTAGAATATTTTTATGAATATTAGTTGAATGTTTAGGCATGTGTAATTGGTTGGCTATTCATAGCCATTCATTCATATTCATATACGCTTTGTGGCCTATGACTAAGCTTACGAATGTTTTGCTGTCTCATAAATTAGCGATTTTATATGGCAAAATATTTCCATAACGCTTTATTTACGCATAAATATAATTAAATTTGGAAATCAATGTGAATATTATGCGAATTTATCGAATATCACCAACAGTGGCAACGATTAAAGCCGAACTAAGTGCCCCATTGACAGAGCAGGAGTTTCGATATACTATCGCTTTTCTGATTGCAATTTATGGGATTGTTGGTTGGGGTAGTACGAGTAGTTACGATTAACTAGGGGCTAAATACTAAAAATAACTATCGTCTATCGATAAGCCTACAAATTGTCAATTAGTGGCAACACAATATCAACGAACTTTAGCTTTATATTTATGCTAATTATCGATATGTCGACTTTGACTTCTAATTCGATTATTGTACACGTAAAACACATGTTCAGATCGCACTTTTGGCCCAAAATTTGTGGCTTTATTTTAATTTGTTAGAAGTTGCCGTTTAAGCTTAACAAAAGCTTACCGCCCCCAACCGTCTTCAACAGCCCCCTCCAACCCCATCGCAGTAGTATTTTTGTGTATTTCAAATTAAAAATGCAAATGATGCCAACGAAATAATTTAATTTATTTACATGGCTTAAACGAACCAGTTTAGACTCACAGAAACAAAGCGCCGGAAATTTCAGGGAGGGAGGCGACTCTATTTGAATGATCAGTTGTCTGATTTATTTCAATAGTTCTCTTTTATTTGCTTTGTATATTTTAATTAGAGTGGAAACGACGCTTTGTTGCGTCCTCCGTCTGTCTGTCTGTCTGTCCGTCCGTTCGTCCGTCCGTCCACTTGGTCAATTGCCAATTTGTTGTCCAGTGTTGGCAAAAATCAATAAATAATCTTAATCGATATTCTATGCTAATACGATCATGTATCGTACAATATAGTCGGTCCCAAAACGATCGCTTCAAGCAACAATAGAGACCGAATTCGATTTTTATAAATTATTAGTTTTAAATTGTCATTAATTTGGCGCACAGCCGCAAACAGTTGATTTTCAATAAATTAGATAAATATGCAAATGCGACGATTTGTTTTCTTTAATATCGTGTCTCTAGCCGCATTCCCCCCGATCATTTCTATCGATCGGAACGTGTCTGATCTTTTGTCGAACAAGCGCCCAAATTTGCACTTGTCACGGCCTGAGTTATAAGCAAAGTTGCCCTAATGACACAAGCTTAAAGCGAAGCTATTAAAACATTTGATTCTCTTATGAGATTTATTGTATTTGGTCAGTTCCTAATAATTTATCTAACCTAAGGCTACCATTTCAATTGCCACAATGACACAAGCTGAAAGTCCAGTTTTTAACTGAAGATTTATCTTTCTTTCTCATTCTCCTTTGCATTAGAATATGCTTTTGTCTATTGAGTTATGAACTAAAGGACCGCAATGACACTAGCTGAAAGTGATTAATTGTGCTGATTTGTATTTCTTTTGAAGCTTGAATTGAACTGCATCCACCACAATGACAATAGCCCAAAATTATTGTATCCTACTACTCTCTGTAATGCTCTAATGACACTAGTTAAAACTAATGTAAAGATTATTCAAACAAAGAACCATAACATTTATTCAGCTTAATTTAGCTTCATCAAATGTTTAAAAAGTAAATTTTTACGATTACTTACTGATAGGAGCCATGCGTGTTGACACAGGTGCCGCCATATTGACAGGGATTCGATTGACACTCTTCCACATCCTCGGAACAGGTGTGACCTGTGAACCCAGGCGGACAATTACAACTGAAGCTGCTGCTGCCGGCCAGTGCGGAACAGGTGCCACCATTACGACAGGGGGAACTGGCGCACAGATTCTGTGTCTGACAATGATCGCCTGCCATAGAAGATAGAGAAAGAGAGGAATAGAATTTAAATACCGATTAAGAGTTAGATTGAAAAAAGCCTGCAAATCTGTATGCAAAGTTTCTTTGTCTTCCTCTTACCCGTATAGCCATTGGCACAGATGCAGCTGTATTCCTGTAGCGTTTTCAGCTGGCAAGTGCCTCCATTGAAACAGCGCGTCTGATCACAGGCATTGGCCACCGCAATCTCGCAGAGCGACTCTTCAAAACCAAGCGGGCACAGGCATGAGATACCCGGCCGACCATTCCGAAAGGCCACCTGACAGGTGCCGCCGTTCTGGCAGCGTCCGTGGCCCGTCAAACAGGGATTCCGATGTTCACAGTAGTCGCCAACGTAACGTGTATCGCAACTGCAACAGATACAAAATACAAAATGCAGTGGTGTAAGAGAGGAGATGCATATGAGATAAATATAAATACTCGTACTATATGAGAGATACATATGTTGTGTGTGTATGAGATCGTTGATCACGTATGCAGATAATGCACGCGTATACTCGTATCTAGTTTATGGACTCGCTTACAGGAGCGACTCAAGACCCGGGACCCGATTTCTGTCTATCGATAAGCGGCAAAGTGTTAAGTCAACTGACAAACTGACAAACTGACAAACTTGCCTCATTTCCGTTTCGGACAACTAAGCCAAGCCAAGCCAAGCCAAGCCGAGCCAACCAACGGCTACCAAATGACTTTCACAGCATAAACTTTACAACAAAAACAAAAAAGATATATGCATATGTCGAATTACCATCTGAATTATGGACACATATATGCAAATATTATTTGAGGTAGTAAAAGTGTAACTGTATTTCACAATTGAGTACATTTGATTCCTAAGTATAATTAAGACTTCAATGAAGTTTACAATGGTCTCAAAACAACATTAGATCCATTTATGGAATTTTTACGTTTTCTAAATAGTTGATAAAAGTTAGCCCTAGTCATTCTTAAATTAGGGATTCCTTAATTAAAACGAGAAGTAATCGGTTTTTTCATACTTGATTTGATTCAACCAGATGTAGAAATGCTGTTTTTCTGAGTCGTTTAGGTGTTTCTATTTTAAATTAAAAACTAAGTAAAAAATTAAATGAAATATAACTAGATAAGTATTAATATTGAATTACACTCTGGCTGCCTGCTGTGAAACTCAATTGTAAGCAATGGCAACAGTTGGCTGCTATGCAGATAAAGGTTAAAGCTACGCAAAAGTAGGCCAAACAAAAGCTGTCTGCTATGCACAAGCCATACAGTTCAGTCAATTAATGCGCGTTTGGCTCATTAAAAAACAATAACTATGCACAATACTTGTATGCCTGCCTGTGGCAACAACAACACTACAACAATAAAAACACAACAATAACAACAACAAATTAGCAAAGTAATTGCAGTCATCGAATGCAACGCCGGCGCACTTCGATTGCCAATGACGACGATGACGATGACGTTGTTGCGCTGGTGTTGCTGATGTTGCTGATGTTGCTGGTGTTGCTGGTGTTGCTGGAGTTGGTTGTTGATGATGATGACTCCCGACATGGAGCTAATGTCGAACGACAACTTGCACATTGTTGTTTTCCCTTGAGAAAACAATTTTTATGTACGGTAATTTGTGCGCGATCTTGATTGCATATTAAATTTTCATCGAAGCCAAAGTCAAAGCCAGTATACCGAGTCAGCACTGAGAGAATTACACGCATTGCAATAGCAACAGCAACAGCAACAGCGGCAGCGGCAGTAAGCAGAAACAGCAGCAGCATCCCAACAACAACAACAAAGATGATGAAGAAAAAAGCAGAAGAAGCAATGAATAATCATTAAGGCGACTTCTTTGGCCAGTGGAGAGTAGAGAGTGGAGTGGTTTGGAACGGCTTTTCTTCTTTGGTTTTACCACTTACCGTTACGAGTGTGTGAAAATGCTTTAGATTTAGCATTAATTTGTAACACACATAACCTCACTAAATGCCCTGCCTAACCTCACTTTTTCTATAGAGCTCTGGCTAGCTGACTGCTTCGATTGTTGATCGTAATCGACTCCATTGGAAGGAAATTAAAAGGCGGTAGGCAAAACAGTTAGCAACATGTTGCTGTTGCTGATGCTGTGTTGTCTTGAGAAATCTATGTTGCCGCTGCTTTCGGCAGGAGACGGGGAGGATTAAAGACAACCGAAAGAAACACAGCCGGCCAAGTGGCCAGTGGCGATATTGCTGATAAGAGAACAGCAGCACCACCGGAACCCCCTTCATTCAAATGAGGTGTCAGGCGTTTTTCAACCAGTGTGTACCACTACTGCAAAAAATTAATGTAATATAAACTATACACGGGCCCGGTTGAGCCGGGCTAAGTTGGAGCAAAATTGAAGCTGTGTGCTGGAGAGTTGCTGTTGCTGCTCGCCCAGTTGCCAGCTTGTTTCGTGTTGTTTCAAATGAAACGCGAGAGAAGAAATAACACAAAAAGAAAACAAAACAAAATCAAAAATAAAAGAAAAATAAATGAAAACGTGACTCGCATTGGCAAATAAACCAAAGTTATCCAGCGGCAACAGCTTGGACTTGAACAGGGTGTGTTTAAGCCGTATATTTGTACTGGAGCTGTCTGTGCTAGAGATGGTCACATGACGGTATCAGCGTGAGTCACGTATATAAACGAAATATGTTGAGATTTAGTTGGCTATGGTGAGTTTACCCAAATGCGTGTGTGTTGAGTTGAAAGTTTGAAAATCAAATCGGCCAGTTTATGCGAAAACTATAGAAAATCTATAGTTTAATAAGTTGGGGTCACGTTCACAAACGAAATGATCATATCACGATCTTTATGGAATCTCTTTCTCTTTCTCTCTCTCTCTCTCTCTCTCTCTTTCTCAATCTCTAAGCACATACGCCAGTAAACAAATACAAAATAGAAAAAAACAAAAAAAAAATTAGCCGAGGTCGCCTTGTGTGAGAAAAATCTATTTATCTGTCGCTGGCGATTTCAATTTGCGGTCGAGAAGAAAGAAATGTTCATAATCATAACTTTATAAAGCATCAACTTGGCTTCTCACGAGCGTAACCGCAGCAGCAACTATCAAATGTGCATTGGAAGCTGGGATGGAAGTTGGTATCTGTAACCGAATGATTTAATGTCTTCGCCCGATGATCAGTCATCTTTCTTGCTCTGGTCTCAAGTCTCAGGTCTCAAGTCTCTAGTCTCCAGTCTCAGGTCTCAGCTCTCTCGTCTCTGGTCTAGCAGTAGTCTATGGCTTCAATGCAGCTGCAAATACGTGTACAACGCCTAGTTAGCTCCCGGTTGTAATGTGCTCTCTGGGTATCTAATTTCTGCAGAGCAATGCAATTCACACGCTAGCCCCAGCTGGCGACGCTTTCTGTTTTCCTAACACATATCAAGATCGACGGACGACATACACTTATATGTATAGGGTGACTGGAGAAGGGGCAGAGGAGAGAGACGAGAGAGAAGAGAGCCTGGGGACTTGGCATAGTACGGAATACAACAAGGCAGAGCACTGCCGAAAAATGCTTATCGATCTGGTAAAATCGGTCGGGACTTGCAAGCAAGTTGCAATTAAAGGCTCGGCTCGATCTCAGTTTCGCTCTTTAGAGGATCGTTGACAAAAGCGCCCAATTAAAGCATAATTTTCTTTTATTTGGTAATGTTATTGCTACTGCTACGCCAAGGAATGATATTGATCTTTGGTGCCTCATTTACTTTTCTAGTGATGAGCTGAACTGAGCTGCAACTGTTTCTCTTGTGTGACAAGTGCGTGCTTTGTATACGAGTCTTCCGATCATTCGAACTTTTGATCTTTGCAGTTTTCTGCTATTGCAATATGCATAAACAAGGCAATTCCATTCATTCACTTCAGACAACAGACAGTAGAAATGATCATTCGCTATGCTAATTAACAACTTGATCACTAACAAAGTTGCTAAATAAATAGATGACGTTAGGTTATCTGGTGGAAAACATACATATCAAAGATCACAACACACCACACAAAGGTTATCAAATGAGTTGCATATTTGTTTCACTGACATTTCATCAATCAGACGCTGGCAATTTAAATGATAATGAGGCTGGGGGTTTTTTCTTCTTTCATTTCTGTTTTTCAGTTTAGCCAAAGGCGAAAAATAATTGATTTTAAAAATACAAAAAGCTAATACTTATATACTTATACTATACTTCCTTATAGTCTAAACGTCAAAGCAAGCATTAGCTTGGACTAAGAGCAAAAAATTTATGTTTTACCTTCCCTACAACACATTTTTCCATATTCCATATGAACGTTTTCTTTAGAAGAATGGACATTTGGTAGGTGTAGCACCAAAAACAAATGATATATTCTTGTACTATATATATATATATATGACTTATGATTCTTTAGTTAAAGCTTTAACCGATCTGGGATGATATAAGATAATGATCAGCTTGATCACAGAGCATTGTTATCTCCCTTGTATCGTGGAGAGTTCTACTCATAGTTTATCTACTTATCTACAAGCATAGAAAAGCGAACAATCGGCAGTAAAGTTGTAATATGCTTTACATATTTTTCTGTTCTGTTTTTAGTGAATACATACATAAATTTTTTTTTTTTTTTGGGTGTAAACAGTGCATACTTCTCACATTACCAGGGTGCCATGGCTGTTGTGCATGTTTTTCACGTGAAAAACCAATAATGCTGTATAGTTCCTAACCCCGGGCAGGTGCAACACGCAGAAACAGAGAACAGAGTTGTCGACGATTTTGTTGCTGTTGCTGTTGCTGTTGCTGTCGTACTATGTCAATGTGCCATTTTGAGTCACTGTCCCTACGTCAGTCAGTCAGTATAGAGTCTATAGTCCATAGCTGGAACTTCTCTATCTCTATCTCTATCTCTATTTGCTGTTGCTCTATCTCTATTTGGCTTGTAGCTATGGCTGTAGCGGCCTCTGCATTTCACCGCAGGCATTTATGTATTTTATGTACTCGGTTATTTGTTTAGCAGCTGAGAGCTCTGAGCTGAGCTCTGCTCAGCAATACCTTCAGCTTCACGAACCAGGTTTTTTTTCGGCGACCGACAAATGCGTGACCCCACGGCTCAGCAACAAATTTTACACCAAATTTCTTTCCGCTTTTAACTGTCTTTCATCCATCCATCCATCCATCCATCTATTCAACCCAGCAAGCAAGCAACCATCCATCTAAGCAAGCAACCAACAATCCATCTATCGTATGAGTTTCATGCCATGCCGCATTTTCAGCTGTGCGTTTTCATTTCTTTTCGTTTTGTTTTGTTTGCTTTTTGTCTGCTCAGGTAAAAGAAAAATGCATATTTTATTTTGGGACACACAGGTACGCAGCACCAACAACAGCAGCAGCAGCAGCAAAAGCAGCAACAGCAGCGACCTTTATTTACAATGCATTCATGGGATTCATTGATCCAGCGATCACTTGTCAACACTTGACGTGTTGCGCAACATTGTTGCCAAAAGCAAAATCCTTATGTACGATATCCAATGTACAATCAATCTAGTTAATTATAATTTAAAAAAAACTTTCTAGCTATTGTTCCAATTAAAAATCCAATCGAAGCATCGCAACCGTTGTAATTTTAAGCTTTACTTTTGCCCTGATAATCCTGATTAAAAAAAATTAAAATATTTTCTTTATACCTATTTATTATTATTACCCATTTTGAAAACCTCCCATGAAAATTAAAAAGTTGTTATATAATTTTAGGTATTTGTAAATTGCATGCAAATCAATGTGTTTGTTTCTTAGTTGCACTAATTGAATGATAAAGAAGTATTGTACTAAGAT
The DNA here is from genome assembly GCA_018150835.1 of Drosophila repletoides. Taxonomy (NCBI): domain Eukaryota; kingdom Metazoa; phylum Arthropoda; class Insecta; order Diptera; family Drosophilidae; genus Drosophila; species Drosophila repletoides. The sequence goes on along the minus strand of JAECWQ010000225.1, from coordinate 10,379,394 downwards.
ATATGTATACTAGTATATCTTATGAAAAATACAGAGAAAAATGCAATAAACCACAAGAAGACTGAAAAACAAGTACTCATATGACAGAGCATGGGAAACATGGCAGCTGTCATCATCAGCAGCATCATCCCATGAACTCATATGATGGAGGGAGTTATGACATAGTCCCAAAAAACAATGCTAGATTTATGTAATGCCCGCCTTTCAGTCAGAGACCCAAACTTAGACTCAGAGTCACACTGAGACTGAGATTCAGATTCAGACTTTCGAGCCATAATTAAAATTTAGTGTGGCGCAGTTGCTGCTGCTGCTGCTGCTGCTGCATTTGTTGGTCCGTCCGTCGTTCTCGTCGCGTGAGTCGTGAGAATGCGCAACTTAATTGAGTTTCAATAAAACGTTTTAATTTGACGAAAGACGCAAAGAGACGCAATGAAATGAAATGGAATCAGGCAACTTGAGATGAAATAACAAGGAGGGGAAGCAAAAAAAAAAAATCAACTTTGTTAAAAGGAATTTTGTACGCCAACGCCTTGGCCGCAAAAAAGGGCGCGCAAAATGAAGAGCAAAAGGGTTTTTGATATTGGGATTCAGGTTCAGCTATATATGTATAAATATATATATATATATATATAGCTTTATATATTATATATATATATATATATATATATTTGTGTGTGTGTTAAACAATTTATGGCCATTGCTGCTGCTGCTGTATAAGGCAAGAATGTAAAATGCAAGCGGAATGCACAATAAACATTCGCTACGCTCAGGCGGGGACCGATCGCTGTTGGGAATGGGCAACTGGGACTGGGGGAATCTGCTGCCTTAAAGGCATGAGCTTCAAGGGGAGGAATTGCTGTAGCTGCGGCTGCCGCGGTTGTTGCTGTTGCTATAACAAATCAGCAGCAGCAGCAGCAGTGCCGCAACACAGAAAAGCAATCAAAGCAGGTTGCAAACAAGTTTGACTGGGGATACACTGTGATGGAGAATCGAGACTTGGGGACTGAGGAAGATGGAAGCTCTGCTGCTGCCTGGCCCTGCTGATAAAAATCGAAGGATGCGCCACAGCACACAAAATGGCCGCCAGCTGACGCTCTCCGAAATGTGTCATCATCTCGACGCTTAACTGTAACTGGACCATAAAAAAAAAAGCTGTTCGGCGGCTGGGCAGTTCTTGGGCTATTTGCTGAGACGCTTAAGAGATTAATGCGGCATTTGCTTTTGACTTTTTTTTTTTTTTTGTGTTGGGCATTTTCATTGTCATTTCCTTTACCCTATAACATTATGGGTGTGTGTATATCTATGTATTAGATACATATATAGAGGTATAAGCGAGCAAGCACCCGACTGTTGTTGCTTCTGTCGTGCTTAATGATGAGTTAATTAAAGTAATTGCACAGAGCTTGAAATTTTTCACTTTTTGTTGCGATGGGCATGCGCAGCAGGTAAGGTAAAGGCAAAGGTAAGGCTAAGACGCCGGCCCAGGTATAAGAAACTATAAAGAAACCAAAGAGCTAAACTGAACAAAAGGCAAAGGAAAGCCAAAAAGAATATTTCAAGTGCAAAGCGTGTGAGCCGAGAGTTGAAATAAAAACCAAAATTGTGCGGCTCTTGCCGTGTGGGGAAATGAAATTAAATGGAAATATACAACATGGGCATTAAGCAGTACATACACACACACACACACACACACACGCATACATGTGCACTCCAACAAGTCTCTTTCTATATATGTATATAAAACAATAAACTGAAGTCCGTCCACACAATACAAACGAAAGACTTAGGCAACGAACTTGCCAAGGGCTTACCAACCAACAAAAATAAGGCGAACAAAATTCTTTTGCGCCTTGTCTCTTGATTCGGGTCAGCAATTTAGTGACTTTGTAGTGAACTGTCACTCTTTACCGTCACTTGATAAGCACTTTTCACTGTACTTTTTTCTAACAACTGCTTTTGATTGATCCAAGATGGTCCAAAGAAAAACTGTGTGAGTCACGTAGAGAAGAAAAGTTCCAAACCTAAGGTAACAACTCAAAAACTATAAAAGACATTCTTTACATAAATACATTACATTCTTTTTAACAAGTCATACAATGCGATTACAAATTTTTGACTAATTAACTTAAATCAAATTCATTAACGGAGCTGCTTTTTATTTGATGCAGACGTTGAACAAATAATAAATATTATATTATGCTTGCCTCAGTTAAGTTATCGTAATACAATTATAGCTATTCAAACAAAAATATAGAAAATTGCAAACGTTTCTGCATTCTTTGCGTAGTATTGATTTTCCCATTCATTTTGTTTTTTTTTTTTTTATGAGCTTTCTCATGGACGCTCTCCCATTTCCCAATTCAAAAGTATTTGTTGCCAAATGTTTATATACAGAGAATTATGACGGTCTGCCTGTTAATCAGCCAACCAGATGACTCATCAGCAACATGAACCTCAACTCATCATCACTCAATTTTTTTTTCTTCTGCTTTTTTTTTTTTTTGGGGATTTGGGGTTTGGAGATTGTTGATCGCTCGCACTTCAAAGTGAATTTACAATGTGCCGCATTTGCTGGCCATGTCAGTTTTTTTTTGTATCTTCGGTGGGAGACGATGCTATGGCGTTTCAGCTGCTCATTAACATGTCATAAACCGCAAGGAAATAACGTTTATTTATTATTTTTTATTTTTATTTTTTTTTTGGGGCCACACAATAAATAAAAGAAAATAAAAATGAAGAAACAATTTATGGTAAAGCCGAGAGTTTTTATAGGCTTTAAACAGTTAGCAGCAACTTTTATTGATCCACAAGTTTGCTCGTAAATCAAACTCATTGTTCTGGCCCCTCAAGTGCATAATTGCTAGCCAAGAGAGATATTTAGATACAGTAGCTGATCCATACGGCTGGCTGTTTGTGGGCGATGCATACAATCCAAAAATGGACTCAAACATGACATTTGACATGACTGAATACTGGATGGATGGCAGACGGAGCGGATAGTAGATAATACTCGAGAGTTACTCGTTGGCAAAGGCGAAGCCAATCAAAGCAGATCAACGAGTTGCCTGACATAAACGGCTGTGAGATCTGGCAACGTCGCGTCGCGTCGCGTCGTGTCCTGCACAGGCCATCAACTGTGGCAATCAAGTCAATTAAACAAACAACAACAGAGCACAATGTCGAGAGAGTTAAGTAAGGCAGATTGCTTGGTTGGCGGTTGCTTGGTTGATCGTATCGAATTGATCGGTAAACGGCAAAATAAACACAGTTTGCCAGCCAAAGCCAAAGCCAAAGCTCGTGAAATTTTCAAATTTGCAAAATAATCATTGAGAGCTGTGCACCAATTCGAAATCAAGACAAAAATTTCGTACCAGCTGCCAGGCAAGGATTGGCCAACAAAAACACAAAAACAAAACATACGCGATCCCCAAATAGTTCAGGCTAAGCATCATGGGCTCAGCTTCAGTTACTGTTTCCGACTCTATGGCTGACAAAGTTCAAGCGATGTTATCGCACATTGAGCAAAGCGATCACAGAAACAGAGAGACAGACAGAGAGAGAAAGAGAGAGAGAGAGAGAGAGAGAGAGGGATAGAGAGCGAAAAAGAGAGAGAAGCAGATCAGTTACATATGTAAAGACTGCAATGGAGCAGTCTCTATAGCCTGATCGTGCCATTGATGATCAGAGACGGGGGCAGCCAAAGCTCGCATATAGTCAACTTGAGAGCCCGCAGAGACCAAGAGACGAAGGCTTTTGAGGCTTGATCATCAGCAACGATCGCAGTCAGTCCAAAGAAAAATGTCGTAAAACCAACAAAAAAGCGGTCGCATTTTTAGGCTAAAAGCTAAAGCGCTTTTATGTAATTGCCTGCTAAAGATAGTGATAGCAAAATACCGACAAGCCATGAGCCAGAAAGAGTGAGCGAGATATGGGCACAACTGGCTACCGGTGGTGATTGGTTGCTGTATACGGCTGCTGTATATCACTCACGATCACTCAGAAGCATTTTAAATGAAAATAAACCTTCTACTCGTATGTACGTGCATACATACATAAAATAAGTAGGCTAAACAGTTAATGAAAATCCAAGAATCAGTTGAAGATCACAGGCTGAAGCTTTAAGAATATGCCAGAGAGTACAAGCATCAACGTCTGGGCTAAAGATCATGTTGTTTGGAAACAAAAAAAAAAAACAAAAGCTTTCATAAAAGCACTGGATGAAAGCGTCCTCGATCGTGCTGTAGATCATCAAACTGATCAAGCTGTGCTGCATTCGCTCAATGTAACAGACAGTGACAGAGAAAGAAAAATTTTTACTAAATTTGAAGCTGTTTTCTGTTTTTTGAGCATGCAAGCGATCTTCTAACGATCTTGTCCCGCTTTCAAGCACAATGCACGCCCCTCGTTTTAATTATGCCACGTTCGAATTGCCTCAGTGCGGAGGTCTCGTAAAATTTTGACAGACTCTGTCAAAAATAAAGTACTCGTAACGAGTGCGAGTACTCTTCTCCGTATGCTCATCGCATCCATATAATAATTCAGTCAAAGTAATGCGTTGCGTACGTGCCATTTGTTTGAGCCGCATTCGCATTTGATTTATTACGAGAGCAAACCAAAAAAAAAAACCAAAAAAATGCAATAAAAATGGACAGCTAAAATAGACGAAAAACAGATAAAAACCAAAATACCGAATAAATAAAAGTAAAATATGTACAACAAAATGCTGCAAAATGACCAAAGTGGAAAGCCATAGGGAAAATCAGACAAATCAGAAAAACCAGCAAAAGGCACGAACCACAGAATCGTTCGTCATTATTCGTTATTGGCCGTTGTTGTTCATCGTCAAGTGATTCGCAAGGGAATCTTTAAAAGACTTGCAAAGAATTGTGCGGGCTCTTTGTCTGCCGCAAAGGAAATTGAATTTCAGCAGAGTTTAGCTCAGCTCAGCTCAGTTTCAATCCTTTCAAAAGTTCTGAATGCCCTGTCTTCTTTTATTGTCTGGACAAATTTCAAGCTAAGTGAACGAAATCCATTGTGGTTCATGGCCAAGAAAAAAAAAAAAAACAACCAAAAAAAAAATGTCAATTCACATTGATGGAAGCTTCAGTCTTCAGTCTCTTTAGTTTTCAGTCTTCAATTTCAATTTCAATTTCTTTTCTGTGTCCTTGGAACTGGTTGCCTCTGGTAGCCGTCGCATTGACTGACATATGCAAATTTGTGCTGTCATTTCAGCAGCCGAAAACTTATGCTAATAATTGAGCAAATCAATTCAAGTTTATGGCAAATATTTGACAACGGACTCTGCCTTACCCTAACTCAGCGGGGGAAGCTGGGAGGTAGTCTATTAGGCGGCTTCTCCATATTGCCAACTTGAATGAATTTGCATAAATTGACAGGCCCCTAGAGACCCAAGAGCTGAACTGATGATAGTCCCCAAACATCGTTGTAAGCTGGCCCTAATTAATGATTGCTTCCTTCCGCTCAATAAACTGGTTCCATAATGTATTTCCCATACGAATAGTTTCATCTTTATATATATATATATATATATATATATGTGCGTATATATTTATATTTATTTATTTATTTATCTTTTTTTATATGTTACTTACGAGCAATAAGATTTTCCATTTGTTTGTGTGATGCAAGTACCGCCATTTTTACAGCCCAATGTGGAGCAGGAAACGGCCAGGGAGGAGCTGGTTTCTGTAAGAACAAAATCAAATTGGTTAACAAAAGAGGCTAAAAATTTAATTAATGGATATAATTCGAACTGTTTACTCAAAAATTTAGATATCTTATGACACAATGTCAAGATTTCAGATTAATAGCTATCCAATAAATATATAAAATAATAATAGAATCTGAGAACGATTTTTGGTAGAAATCAGCATTTATTCAACTATAATCTAGGCTGCAAGCTGAATTTGAACTAAACCGGATGAGCTTGGATATCCGACGCTTTCATAGCTCGAACATAATCATGGGTCGGCTGAAGAAGCATATTTACGGATTTAAATTATCTCTTAATTAAATTAATTTATTCATGACCTTAGAGCCATTCTAGATAGGTTTGCCATAGTACATATGTAGATAAAAAAAATAGTAAATTTTGTATAAACCAAGGCTTGAAGCAAACTCAAAAAAGTCAGGCTGGATTCGTACCCGCGAAATGGAAGTTTAGATAGGGAACATAGCTTTTTATCATTTATTATTTAATATGTAAATTTAGTGGTTGAACACCTCTCTCTCTCTCTACTCTTTCTACCCTTTCTTTGGCCTTTTCTTCTTTCCAAAGAGATGGGCGCTCATTTTTTTTTTTTTTTTCCATTTGCTATCGTGTTCTGTTCGTGGCGAGTTTTTAAGGGAGTCCGGCGGCATGTCAAAGTCGGTGGTGACAGTTGACGATAACACTAACGACGATCCTCCAACCGCAACATAAAGAACCACAATAACTAAAGTTCAGTGCACTTGAACTGGCCAGCAAAAAAGAACACAGAAAAAAAAAAAACAGTGAACTTGTGCAATTTGCTAAAAGAAAAAAAGAGGAAAGAAACGAAAAAGAAAAATACAACAAAACAAAAAAAAAAAAAGAAGCAAAACTCTGAATATGCTTATTTTTCATTGTAAAAATGGCACACAAATTAAACAAACGCGCCGCGCGCCAAAGCGCCCCAATGTTTGCTAATTGGGCGTGTGGCGATTTCCTGCCCCGTTGACGGATAAATGGAGGGGTAAAAGATGGTAAGGGGGAGATGGGGTGAGGCAGCTCCAGCGACAGACGGCGACAATAAGTTTTGATTGCCCAGCACAATAAATAAATAGCATTGTCTTCGCAACGTGGCACTTTCAACAACAACAGCAGCAGCAGCAAAATATAAGAGATATTGCATATACATATGAACACTTTTATATGTATATATATATATATATGTATGTACATATGTATGTAGATACATAAAACACGCTTCGTTCCCTACTAGACACCCTTTTTTTTTTTTGATTTTTTGAATGAGCATTCAATGTGCTGCGCTGCTTGGAATCCGAAATCAGCAAATGCAACTCAAACATTGTCGCGTATTCGTAAACATAAATTCAGCATTTAAATGATCGATGGGCAGACATATAAAATACATTTTTGGCATAAATCTTTCCCTGAAATATAAGCAAAAGACAAAAAAAACTTGAGCTTGAGTCATACGTAGCGTATGCATAATATTGCAAAATTTATGCGAATAAAAAATCAACGGCAGCAGCGGCAACATGTTGCTATACATTTTTGATTGTTTTAATTTTTTGCAACATTGTGTGTTGCCAGTGTCTTTGTCAATGCACAATTGTGTGTGTGTGTGTGCGTGTGTCTGTGTGTGTGTATAAACTAATTGACCTCAATTAGTGCAGCGAAAAAATAAAAAAAAAAGAAACGAGACCACTAAAAATGTTTATTCGCATTATTAAGGTGCGGTTCGGTTCGGGTTTTGAGCGATATTCCCGGAGCATTTACAATCGCAAAAAAGAACAAACAATCCGAATATTATTATATGCATAATTATTTGCATCATTCTCTCATTAATTTAATAATAAAATCTTTTTGAAGTCATCAATTTGTTAAGTTTAATTCTAATTTTCAACACAGAAACAATTAAGTATTTTACGAGCATAGAATGTCAATGACACGAGCTGAAACCTGAAGATTTGTTCAGCTACTTTTGAAGACAATGCAGGGAAGCATTTTAAGTAAACCTTTTCCTAACAAACGATTTTTCAATTTTATTAAAGCTCCCAATTAATTAATTGTTGTTTTTGAGGCATTTTAGCTTTTGGCTATTTTTAGAGCAATTGAAACAAAGCTTTTAGTTAATGTTTACTTTGAAAGCTGCACAATAATTAATTTAAGCTTTAAGCTTATTTTAAACACAATGCAAGCAAGGGCTTAAAGTAAAGTTTACCTTGAAAGCTGAAACGCTGCACTTTTATGATTAATCCAAGCGTTCACCTTTACCTTTACATCCATTTCAAGCAAAGCTTATACATAAAATTAACTTCAAAATAAGGAAATTAAAAAATTAATACTCTTGACTTTAAAAGCTGCACTTACAGCAAAGCTTCTGAGTAAAGTTTTACCACAAAAATTTACTTTAAATGCTGGTAATAAATTAATTGTTGCCATTGGGGCAGGCTTCACTCTCTAGATTAATCTTAACTCATATATATTTCAAAATACAAGCTTCTGTTGCTGGTGTCCCCTTCTGCCCAACACACAAGCTTGTGAGTCATTTGGACAGCTGCAACAAATTTGCATAGCTCTCTTAAGTTGCGGCAGCCTTTAACAACTGTCAACTTGTCCAGTTTTTTTTTATATTTTTTTTAAATTTTTTTTAAGCTTTATAATCTTGTCAGTATGCCGCTTTAGTAGGCGTGGCTAGTTTGACTTTTTAATGAATTAACAGCGCGCTAGGCCACTCAACGCTTCATCGACAAAGCGTGAACGCTTTTAGTATTTTTTTAAAGTTTTTTTTTGTTTTTTGATTGCGTGTGATTTACCGCACAATGTAAAACGCTATACAAATCTCTGCTGGTAAAATTGCGGGGCGCACTTGTTTAGGTATTTTCAGTCTGGCGTTTAGTCGGACGCTTGGCGATGCAGGCAAGTGTAACGTGACGATCAACCTCCCCGCCGCCCCCCACCCCCACTCTACGGAGCCTTTTGCCAGCTTTGATGTGTTGTTTAGACAAACGAGCTGTTAATTGTTCAAGTTAGTTGCAAGTTGCTCCTAACTAGGCGTTAGTTCAATTAGTTAAAAAAAAAAATGCTGTATTTCATAATTTCAAATTTCTGTCCAACTTCTTGATATGACAATAAAAAGTGGGAATCTATGTTGTCTTTTTAAAAAATGTTTTATGGGCAAATCGAGCTAAGCCAAAAGTATAGCTGCCATAGGAACCATAGGTTAAAATAAATAAAATAAAAAATTAAAAACAATTATCAAAAGTTTATTTCATCTGGAGTAGGATGTAATCTTAGGCATTTAATTAATATTATTATAGAATACCATGCTACTATTTGATGGGACAAATGCGAACCAGCTTTAAGAGCATAGCCTACTACTAATATTTTGTTCTATTCTTTTTTATTGTTGTCTTTCTTGCAAGGTTCTAATACAAAAAGGTTGCTGCAGCGCTGCTGCAATTGTCTTTCAGTTGATTTTCTTTTCCCAGAGTGTGGCCAAAAGCCAATGTAATTGTTAACTGCTGCGGCTGCTGTGATAACCCGTAATTTTAACTACCGCCCAGCATGAAGGGTGGCTAAAGCGGCGTAGCGCATGTATAAGGGGGGTGTAAACAAATGTCACTGGCCGTTATAAATGGCGCTTATCGAATTTAAATTTTTCGCGTTACTGCTACCTCACACACACACACACACACACACAGACACACACACATGGACATGGAGCTACACACAACAAACAAAAGCCACCCAAAAACGCTATCAGCATAATAAGCGACAGCAGCAGCAGCAGCAGCAGCAGCGACGAAACTGAAACTAAAACAAAGGCAAAAACCAAAACACAGATACAACGTCGACAGCGACAAGTAAAATAGCAACAAAAAACAAAAAAAAAAAAAAAAAAACAAAAAAAAAATACAGCAACAACAACCTAAAAACAAACCACGGCCAAAAATTTCTCACGCTTTTCTCCACCGCACAACGGCGCACAGTACACATAAACTTATATATTATATACACATCTATATATAAAATATACATATATATTTTTATTTATTTATAAAAAAAAAAAAAAAAAAAAAAGAGAGAAAACATAAACAAAAACTATCAAAAACCGCAGAGCTCAGATATAAAGCAATACAAATAGTTGAAATCATAAACTAACAATTCATTTATAAGCAACTAAAAACAACATTAAAGTGAAAACAAAAGAGTGTACAGAAATAGCAGTACTCAATTTTTTTTTTTTTTTTAGATTATATGCATATTGATAGGGTATCAGCAGTCACATTGAAAGCCGTACAAATTGAAAGCGATTAATATAGGGCCACCAAGTACACATTAAGGATAGTAATCGTTAGTTTTGTCCGATTTTTATTTTATATTTTGAAATTTACAGGGCAGCAAATAGTCGAGCTTGTTGCACTTATAACAAGTTCTTTTGGGGAAACTCAATTTTGTTTTTTTTAATGATAAAAGTGCATGCTAGTCCGTAAAGTCGCATGCAAAATGTCTGAGATTTAGCCTCAGCTTTATCGCAGGGGTTGGGGCTACCAACAAGAACAATAACAAAGAGCAATGACATACAATACATTATGTATATGTATATGTATATGTGTATGTATATGTGTATGCATATGTGTATGCGTGTGAATGTGAATTCAATAGGAAACCAGCCTCCGAACAAAAGCTTCGTATAAGCTTGGTATTCGTATAATAATCATCTTGTGGCATATCAGGCGCAGAAAAACGCGTCATAAGCTCTATTACCGAAAACTTTTGATATGCGCTGACGTTCTCAGGCTTTATCTTGTGTATGAGTAAAGAGCCCTAAAATTGTGCATGTTGCTACATGTTTCCATATGTCTGTTTGAGCATTATCTGAAACGTTTTTCAAGAATTTCACCATTATTTGCAACATATTTGAATTCAGGAAGTTAAAATATGTTCAAGATTCTGCAATATGTATTGAATAATCTTTTGCTTTGACCAGCCTCATTTTACGAAAGTTGTTGTATTTTTCTTGTTTTTTTTGAAATTTAAGACTATCAGCTATTTTTTTGTTTATGTCTGCTTGCTATGCAAGTTGCATGTTGATAAAACTTTGGATGGCAAATGGCGACGCAAATATTGCAATTTATGTCTCTGGTTCTGGGTTTCTGGGCTTTTGGTTTCTGATAAGCCTGAGACGGCAGGCAGGCAGGCAGATCGCTCAACGCATTGAGCCAATGAGCGCTTCAAATGTTCACAGGCCGCGCGATGTGGCAGCCACAAGTGCTGACAAATTGTTGCGGGGGCTGCCAGCCAGCCAGCCAGCGAACGCGTGGAGGTGGCAGCCACAACAATGAAAAGCTAAATAAAAATAAATAGTCGCCCCATAAATAATGTGTAATGGCAAATAGAAAATGAAAGACGAAAGACGAGCGACCAGCGACAACAACAACAACAAAAGCCACTCGGTTGCAGAGGCGTCCAGCAACGTGAACGTTGTAATAACAGCAGCAGCAACAGCAGCAGCAGCAGCAGCAGCAGCAGCAGCAACAGCAGCAGCAGCGGTTGCAGGGGCAACAATATGCGGAAAGATTGTAAAGTGTTAATGAAAAAGTAGCTCCAAGTGGCTCTGACTGGGTCTCCAGACGAAGCGCAGCACAGAAAGTCAGTCGTAAAACGAACAACGAGAAAAAGACGAGTGTGGGAACCGAACAAACCAAAAAATAAAAAAATAAAAAAAAAAACGAATGCTCGTAAACGTTACGATCGGTTCGGTTCGGTTTTGGTTCGGTATGGGTTATTTTATTTTATTTTTTAACTTTTTTTTTTTTTTTTAGGTTACAACGTTGTAGAGTGGTGCATCATGGAATTTTTGCGGTCTCACTGGTCGGTCGGACGGTCGGACGGTCGATCCATTTCGTCGTCTATTTCAACGTCTTCAGTTCTGATAGATTAAAAGGCCACAGTCAACTGTTAGCGATAGCAGTGCCGCCCAAGCGACGCATACCCCGATCTCAACACATACAAAACTCGCTCTTAAGTTGGTCTGGTCTCGGACACGAACTGCTGGAAGAACTCAAGAGTCGGTGGTAATCGGTCCTCTGTCTGTGCCTCTATCTGTCAGATGCCAGCCCGCTCTCGAAATACTCGTACTTGTAATTGGATCATCACTTGGGTTGGGTTGGACTGGGTGTTATATCGGCCATGGGGAGGATGTTGTGGTGTTTGTGGTTACACTCTTTTATATCATTTTTTGGTTACCGAATATTTTGCAACTAAATGATAAGCTAAGGAATAAGCTGGGTCAAAAATTTAAGCGAATTTCGAATCATTCAGAGCTAAAAACTTTATCTACAAATTTAAGAAATACTGAAAAATTTATAGATTGATGTTTGATATTATGCTTATTATAAAATATTTGGAGCTCAAAACCATCTAATTTGTAGTTTTAATTCCATTGGGACTAGTTTTAATCTATTCTTAAAATTATTTCTGAAATTTCAGCGATTATTTTGATCATAAATTGTGTGTATATATCTGTATATCTTTTTATGTGCGCTGTAAGACCTACCCTAACTGCCCTCACGGAATATAACGTAATTGAACCGCATGATAACCGCAAGAATAAAGGAGAAAAAAAAAAAATGATAAAGGAAAAAGGAAAAAAGAGCCAAATGGGCCAGCTGCAGTGCAAGTTGGTAAGTTGTTTGGAGGTTTTGCCTCGATTGGTAATTGAAGTGCACTTGAAAACATATGCGACACTTTGCGATCCCAGAGCCATTGACACCCCCAACCCCATACCAGCAACCCTGGGCAAGAAAGGAAGAGAGAGAGTTAGAGAGAGTGAGAGAGAGGGAGGGAGAAAAAGTGAAATAGGGAAGGGAGGAAGCGTTGACATTGTGATGCCAGGCAACGTGGGAACAAACAGAAATGAAAACAACAAGAGAAATACTCGTACTGATGCGAGAGAGAGAGGAGAGCAGACACCCTCATGAGGCCTTCAAATGCGCGCCAAACCCGATGAGTGGCAAATGGCTGCGCAGGCGCACAAATACACACACACACACACACACACACACACACACAAAGAGAGATAGAGAGAGACACACATACAGCAAATGTGTTAAAAAGGGTTGCTTTATACTAAGTTGCATGAAGTTTAAAAACCATCATAATAATGTGGCATATGAATGATATTATGTCCCTATCTCTTTCTCTCTGTCTCCGTCTCTCTTTGTCGCTGTGTGTACTTTAAATAAAGTGAAGCATTTAACACTTCCGGCAGACAACAACAACAACAACAAGAAAGCTACTCTAAAACATTCGACAGCGTGTGAATGTTTAGCTTAGTCGCTCGCTTCATATAGAGCTGAAGGAAGGGAATTTAGGGCCTGACTGCCTTATGGCATCCATTGGCTCATTGTTGGTTGCATTACTTATTATTAGGGACAAGTTTCAAAGTCAAGTCAAAGTTGGCAACTAGCTGGCGCCACCTGTCGTGTAAACATAACTGTGCCTGCAGAGAGGCAGCCCATTGGCGAGAGATGGAGAGAGTTTATCTCAGTCAATAAGTAACCTATCTCCAAAGCCAGCTAAGAAGATACACTGAGGAAAAACCTTAACTTAAATCAATATAGGTTTCTCAGTTTAGTATTAAAATTCCAACTTAATTTAATTTTTCAACTCAATTGCCGTTCCCTTTTTCTTTCTGTGTAGCTTCTTCTCCCAGCCAACTCAAATTTGAATGCGATTGATCGATCCTATCGATCGTTTTGTAACGTTGCACGCCATAAATGTAACTGTGATTAGCTCGTTGAACATCTGCCATTGGAATGCATTTCGGAATTGAGTTCCAAATGAATTCGAAAAAAATATATATATATGTAAACATAAAAAATACTTAATGATCGCTGTGACCCGCGAGCTGTGTAACGATCGTTAGCCTGTGCATTAATTAGTGTTAAATATACTTAAATGAAACTTCTTCGGTTGAATACCATAAAATGTGGTCGTTATAAATGAATGCTGGATCTAGCTACACATATATACTATATACTATATACTATATATATACCAAATGTAAATATTGTATTGCAATACTAACGGGTAAAAATAGTTTGGGTTTTTATTTTAGACATTCAATTCTTCGAATTGTTGCCCTTTGCGATTCTTATGTTTTAACTAATGTTTGAAATTGGACTTTTAGATAATATCTTGAGTAATAATGTAGTCAAAAATTGCTGACATTTCTTTAATTTCTCTTTGAGTTAAATATGATAGATGGCTACTTCAAGAAAGAAGAACAATAAATAAACTGAAGATGGTAGTTCGCATTGCTATGTTTTGACTAATGATTATTTATATAACATGGGAGAGAGTCTACACCAAATTTTTTATAAAATAAGTTCTCTTTATCATTATCTGTAAATATATAACTGTTTTAAATTTAATTAACTATCTGCTAATCACTAAAATTACACTTTTATCTGAGAACTTGCTGATCTTCGGCAAACATTTGAGTACAGTCTTAGTGATCAACATCTGTGTTTTTTTTGTTTTTACTTTAGCAATTTAAGATCTGAAAAGCAAACATTAGGTTTTATCTAGAAATGGATTGCTTATTCTTTATCTTCTATGCTTATGTATGTATTGGTGATCTTGGAATGAAATCTCACACCCAGGAAAAAGTCAAGTCGCTTCGCGTAGATTTCGGTTTCACCATGAGAAGAGCCGTCGAGACGTCGCTACACCCAAAGCTACTACAGCCGCTGTAGTCGAGAGACGAAGTCGAAGTCAAAGTCAAAGTTGCAGGAATTGATCCGTTGATCAGCCGTCGCTCAAATGTACATAATGATGATTGTAATTTCTCATTGCTTACACACACACACACACACACAACACTTATGTGGCGAGAGAGAGTTGCCACATTTTGTTGTAAGTTTTGAGCTTAGAAAGAATTTCTATGTCCATCTGAATGGAAGCGAGTTTTATATATGTGAAAGAGACAGCAGCATCAGTCAACATTAGTATGTGCGCTATGCTGTTTGTCTCTCTCTAACATCGCGTGCAATACGTCGGCGGCCCCTGGGCCTGGGCCTGGCCCTGGCCAAGAGACAACATAAGACAAGACAAGACACTTTGGGTAATATCTATAAAAATTGTTGTATCGCCGTAGAGCTGCGAGGCGAGCTGAGAGCTGCCTTCCCCGTTCATTTGTTCTGGCTTCTCGCTGCTGGCTTATGTCGTCCATCGTCGTCGTCGTTTTCTTCGCCGAGGTTGTCAGCCTTTTTGGACCCAAGCCCAAGCCGGGCCCAGGCCATGAAGTGGTTATAAGAATAAGACACACAAAGCAGAAAACGGAGAGAAAAAATATATATATAAAACCCGAAGACGAGGGAACGAGGAAAAAAAAAACTAAAAACTTGTTCGGTCAGTGCGTAGTGTGAGTGAGTGTTGTTTTCTGTGTGTCTGTATGGTTGTGTGTGTGTGTGTGCTGCGCCCTGGCCATAAAGAAAACTCATTAAACAGGCAGCAGTCAGGCAAGAAGAAGAAACAGAAGACGAAGAAGCAGCAGAAGATGAAGAGGCAGAAACAGTAGTAGTAGAAGACCAACTCGTTGGCCAAGTTGCTGAGGGACGGGAGAACCAACAGGGAAGATTGGATTGAAAGATCAGTGGGGGAAAGGGGGATGGGAGAGCTCTGAACGCGCACTAATTCGCCTGACCATCATTAAAAGTCAATAAACAGACTGCAACTTCTTGGCCTAATCGTTGATTTTTTGAGATTTAATTACAGTAAAACCGTCTGACTGGCTGCTTTCATAATTAGTTTAAGCCAAATTGAGCTGGCAACATGCATCCAACAAGCAGCAACCTAACAACAACTATCAACATTCAACAAAACCAACTGATTCCAAACAGTTTTGTCTAACCATTTGCGGCATTTTCCCAGCAGCCGCCTTGGAAAGTTGTCCAGGCCAACTCTTCTATGGCAATGGCAACTTTAAGCTTTAACTTTGATGCTGCTGATGTTGCTGCTGATGCTGCGATGTTGTTGATGATGGGAACAATGACAGGGAGTCATGTTTATGCAATGTCCAATATGTCCAATCGGGTCTTCAACTTAAAGACTATGACTATGGGAAAGCAACAAAAACAACAACAATAAAACAACAACATTACTTTACAGTTTGTGATTTCCGGAGCACCGCAAAATTCTACCTGCCTGCCAAAAATTGAAAAACAAAAGAAAAAACCTTGCAGTTTTTATACACGTTCTCACTCTCTTTTTTCATTATCGTTTTTTTTTTCTTTTCCTTTGCCAAGGTGTGTGTGTGTGTGCGTGTATCAGTGTCCGAAATGAAAAACAGGATCGCCTGCTAAACGGAACTGCTCTTGCAACCTCAACCCCAACTTCAACAACAACATCATCAGCTTCATCAACATCAACATCAACATCTTGAACATCATCATCGTTTTAAGGTGGTATCAAGTAACAGAGCATTATAATCAATATGCAACCGGGCCTTTAAACGGGTTTATTTCAACTCAGACCAACTGCTGCATTTTTATTTTATTTTTGCTTTTTTTTTTTGCTTGTTGCTTTCTTCTTCCTTTAGTTCTTCTTGATCGACTCGGTATTTGTTTCAGATTTAACGCATCAGAAAATTAGCAAGCTCTGAGGTTTTTTTTCTTTATTTTTTATTTTAATTAAGTCTTAAGTTACCACTCGGTTAAGTGCTGAGAAAGTTACCAAAAGGCGGCATCGATTAATTAATAAATGTGACAGCAAATGGGCGATAAGTGCCCCCGACAAGTCATACAGCCTTCAATTGGCCAAAACTGACTCTCTCTCTCTCTTTCTCTCTCGTTCACTCTCTGTCTCTCTTTCTTTTGGCCTGGTGATAAAGACTTTCACACAAGTTGACATTGCTGCTCCTGTGTGTTGTTTATCGCCGGAAGGCACTTCATTATTGGCAGACTAATTGTGTGAATCGAAGGCTTAAAAGTCTTCTTTTTTTTTCAGGTTATTCAAGTCTTTATATCTACATATAATGTTACTCCGAATTTTGGTTTTCAATTTCAATATTCATTTTCAGATTTTAGTGTATGATATTGGCTATAATATATTTTATATATTTTTAAGATTGACAATCCCTATATTTCTCTCACTCTCAATATTTTCGGCATTTAATTTTGTAGAAATTTCAGATATTATTAATTGATTCTTTATTTACTATATTAATATTTATAGATTCATTTTAATTTAAAAAGATTATATTTGGCTTTATCTCAAATCAGCTTGATGAATTTATTACCTCGTTAAAGTTATTTGAAATAACATTTCTTACAGATATTTTTATATAACTTCAGTTCGATCTACTGTTCATCAAACCGTTTTTAAATAAGAATGTATGATGAGAATATAAAGCTTGAACTATTAAGGAAAGCTCAAAAATTGCATAAGATTTAGTTTCAAATCCCTATTTAAATATTTTTATAATGTTGAGATTGAGATTGAAAGTAAGAAATGAAATAAGTCTGATTTTATAATTAGATATAGTATACATTTTTGAGGACCACCGTATAAGAGTATTAGAAGAATTTCTGTTTCATATTTTCAGAAAAAAGTTTCCAATTCAAATCGCATGTTCTTCTGGAATAACATCAACTGAGTGTATATCATTAGATGACTAATTTTGCAATCTTCTGCTGAATACCAACAGTTTATTGTGGTGGTATTTTGGGTATTCGGTAAAAATTCATGTTTTTCCTTGGGTTCCTATCGTATTATTTTTGTACGAATCCCTTCCATATGCCTGCAGAGTGGATAATTAAGGAGATCTAACGGCCTCTATGAGTATGTGCGTGACTTACAATAATTTTGGAGGAGCGCGTTGCTCTCTGGCAAAGTCAAGAAATATATATTTAGGGTGCGCGCAGGATAAGGATAGAAGGCAGACAGGAAATACTTTTGCAGCAACTCACAGGCATAGACAGAGAGCTGGCTAAAAGTGCAGGCACAGGGAGGACGCGCGACATTGAAAAAAGAAAATAAAATAAAATACAAAACAACAACAAGGAGAACAACGGCAACATACACGCGGGCAGCGATACAAAAGTATCTCAAGAACTTGTTTCAGAGTGCGGCCTGCTAGCCTAGGTAGAGAGGTAGATACATATGTATGTTTGTATGTACATTTATATATATGTATATATATGTATACGAGCATATGTATGCTGCTCTATCCTGCTCTTTCACTGAATATCTGTCTCTCTTTCTCGCTCACTGTTTTGCTTTATCAGTAATTTGATCTCAGAGCATACAGTAAAAAGGACGCGCCTGTGCAATATGCTTAGGGGTTGCAGTTACGACGAGTCCCTGCTGAGTCCCTCTGCTCTGTGCTGTGGCAGCTGTCGCTTTTCCTTTGGTGGTTCGATGCTTTGGTGGTGGTTCCTGTCGCTCCTGCTGCTGCTACTATATAAAAACCGTTACGCCTAAGCACAGGCTCCAAGAGGGGGGAGCTGCTGCTGCTGCTGCTGTTGTTACAGGGGCGAAGACTCCTAAACCACCTTTGTCAGCTGCAACAATCTCGAGTCTTGAAGCGAAAGTTGAATGCTCTTCTGTCTACCTTCTGCCGATCTTCAACAGACTGACTGGGCGTGGCTCAATGTCGAGCGTAAATTATTAAAATGCATGCAAATGTTAAAGCTGTTGTTGTTTACATAATATTAAACAAATGAGCGCACAATGATGCTTAAATGTCAATGTAAAGTGAATGGGAAAGTTGAGAGCTCTGGCAACTTTGTTTTACCTCTTAAGCTTCTCCTTTCGCTCCTCCTCCTCCTCCTCCTCTTGCCTTTTTGCTTCTTTTTTTTTAAAGGTATATTACAGCCCAAGCGCCGCTAATTTGTCGCGGCATTTAATGAGGCCTTAATGGAGAGCGGAGCCGATGCCGATATGCAAAACGTAAAAGTTTGTCAATACTCTATGAAAAAAAACTTAGAGGAAACAAGTCGAAGAGGAAACCTCTCAAAGCGACAAACTTCAAAGCAAAGACTTGATGCTGTAAATGTATTGGAATTTTCGAGTTTATTGCTCTCTTCCTAGTGTCAACTTATGCTACTAACTAAAAACATTTACACCATCAAGATTTATTAAAAAAAAAAACCCTAAAACTAGTAAAAATTATTTTTTTTTTGTTCTTTATATTTGACAATTTATTTTTCTTTAGCATTATTATATGTTTAATAAGTAATGAAGACCTTAAGCAATCTCAAGATATTTCTAAGTAATCCCTAAAATATCATATTTTTTTGGAGAGAAACACTACTTCAACAACTTAACTTAAATCAAAATTTCCCTTTTCCGAAAAAAATATTTCACCTTTAAGACTATACTAAATAATATAATTAGTCTAGGACATTTTTTTATATTACATTCTAATTATATTACTGAATTCTATGTACATTCATTATTTTTTTTAAGAAAAATAAAAAAACAAATATTCAGAATTTAAAATTCTACCAAATTGAACTTTAATTAATCTAATGACCTTAGCTCGAAATCTTCAGATTGTCAATAAAAGCTTATTATTACTGATAATAGTAGATAACTATTCATAACTATTTAATTTTATGAATTCCAGGGAAAACTGGCGGTTATTTTTTTGAATTCCCGGAAAGTTGACATTTGTAAGGGCAATGGAAGTAGTACGAAAACTATAAATACAACTACAACAACACCTACACCTAAGTACACACAAACGAAGGCGAGTGTTGACATAATGATTAGACAAGAGCCGTGCCCCGAAGCGGAGAAGGGCCCATCATATGCAAATATTGTGTTTTCTTTTGGCTCTTGCATGAAGTATGCATATTCTATAGAGACCCGATATTTGTATGTAGGTATGTATATGTATACGAGTATATATATATATACATGCATATACAGATATGTATGCATATATGCTCAATGTACTTTTTAGTCAAACAGCTTAGCTCCAGTCATATTCTTCTTCGTCGTCTTATTTTATTGTATGCTTAGTGCGGTAAAAGAGACTTTGACAAGTGAGGCTAATTATTATTGGGGATACGATCCATCCACAAAAAAAAAAAAAAACAAGCGACGGAGTTTACAGGAAGTTGACAAAATAAATATTCGAGCATGTACTAAAACAGTGTCAACTGTCATACTTGCTACGAAAAGAAGTACAAAGATCTCACACAATGGGACGAAATGGTATAAAGCAAAACGAAAGGTTGCGGCTGCCGACGGTAAAGTAAATTAAAGGTGCGCAGCAGATCACTGCTCACATAAGAAATCTGAGCGGAAGAGAGCCTATTACCAAGAGAGAGGCAGATTGAGAGAGAGAGAGAGAGAAAGAGAGCGCTGTACGCTGTACGCTGTACGTAGCTCTCTAGTAGCGAAGAGCTACGAACAACGAGCAATGAGCGAACGACCACCTGTCCGAAGTGGCAGGCAGGCAGGAAGGTAGGCAAGCAGGAGGGACAATAACGAACAGCGATGCAAAAAGGAATATTGGGACAAATAGAAAGGGAAACGAACAGAATACGAAAATGCAGACTCAATCAAAATGCATGCAAAAATATATATATTGTTTTTTTTTCTGTCTCTTTGTATACCCTTTTGCAAAGAGTATAAATGATCGTATAAAATCTTGTTTTCTATACTTTTTTGAAACCTACTCTTTACTGTCTTATTGATTTACGATATATAGAAATTTTTACTATCTTCAATTATTTCAAATACAATTTGATGTGAATGGTATGATAAACTCTTTTCGTTTGAAGTATTAACTATATTATATTTATATCAGGACTGAAGCCTAGTCTCAGCTTCTGTAGTGGTTTAAGGAAATACGGCTGAAATTTCTACAATTAGAAATTTTTTCTAATTACAAGATTTATGTACATAGATATGCATATAATGTTAATTAAATTAAGAATTATGATACCGTCCGGCTAACCCACCTAGAAATTATAACCAGAAGGCTTGTTTTATTCCTAAATATTATTTTTGGAAAAGCCAATGGGTCGCTTCTGGTACATAGATTCGACTATATTTTTTCAAAGTGGTATGATCGATTCGGACTTGGCTCAAAACAATCCTAATTTTAAATAAATGTATAATCTGATTGGTGTTTTTATTGAATACTGATTTAAAGGGTATTTAACCTTTGACACTACAAAAGATAATCGTTCTTCTGCAATTTTCGGTTGTTTTGGTTTTTTTTTTTTGTGTGCCCTTGCAGAGAGTTCTACGTTTCAGTAAAAATATTATTGATTAGAATGACAAGACGAATTGATTTAGCCATGTCCGGCTGTCGGCCTGTCTGTTTCTATCCAAACTAATCTCTTAGTAGGTGAATGACATTTGATATGGAAACTGGAAGCGGTAGGAACATATAGCTGACTTTGCAATAACTGTATGGACAATTTTATTATTCCTCAAAATGTTTTCTAAAGCTAAAAAAAAATTAAGATCGGACTGCAATCGGTCGAAAGAAATAAATTTAACAACAATTTCCAAATGCTTATTTCAGTCTGCAAGGGTATGTAATCTTCGGCGTGCCGAGGGTAACCTTTTCTTACTAGTTTCTTTTTGATTTTTTGAGACTTACCCGTCGCCTGCGCAGTGCTGAAATTAGCAAGCGCCAGCAGCGGCAGCAGCAGCGCGACGCCCGCAAGCATTTCGTTAATCCAAATTGAGTGTGCGCGACAGCGACGTCTGCTGCGCTGCAACTGCATTGTAATCCAGTTTAAGAATTGTGTTTTATGCTTTGCAGTTTGTTTTTTTTTTGTGTTGATTATTATTTTTTCCTTTTTGCAATTTGCTGTTGTATGTGTAATTATAATTGGTGTGTAGTTTGTTGTTGTCTTTCTTAATTTTTTTTTGTTTCTGCTTTGATTTACTTGTTTCTTTTTTTTATGTATTTTGCAGCCAGGCGAGTAGAACAATTAAGTGCCGCGCATTGCCGTTTGTTGTAAGCAGCGACGCCGACGTCGACGCTGACGACGGCGACATTTCCACGCGCAACCGCAACAAACTTTTTGGTTGATATTCAAAGAGAAGACGGACGAAAGACAAAGAAAAAATGCTTCGCTTTGCTTCCTTTCTCACACACACAAACACACACACGCAAATGCACGACGAATACACGAACACAAAGGAGTAGAGGAGTTGGAGGGAGTCGCGAGTTGTTGTTTCTGTGCTTTTTACTTCTATTTTTCTCTTGGATTTTATTTATTTGTTTGCACTAAAAAAACACAGACTGGCACATTAAACACATAAAGGAGACACCAGGTGGAAAAAAATAACAAAAAAAGAGAGAATATTGAATATTTCGATAACGATAACGATTGCGATCGACAATCGTAACGGTTGGCGGCACCGATAACGATTATTATTTTATGCGCCGCATTCGCATGCTGCAATTTTTGCATGCGGCGGTATTAAACGCCATATTGTTGTTGCCTCTCGTTGTTGTTGTTGTTTTCGTTTCTTTTGCGTTGCCTTTACACGTCACACTTACACACACAGATGCACAATTGAGAGAAGGCACTCAAAAAAAATAAATAAAAGGCATTCACAATTGAAATCCCATGTAATTGCAATTTTCTTATTCTTGCTGCTGCAAACTGTCCGCCTCGATATCCGTTTCGTTTCACGACTCGCAACACTTTGAGCCGCGCTCACGAGCGTCGCTTGGCTGAACCCCCGAAAATGACAAAGCGATGACAACGATATCAACACCGGCTCTCTATCATGTACGCTCTCTCATATTCGCTCTCATTTGCTCTCTCTGAACAGGCCAACGTGAGCCGAGATCATAGCAAACCGGACGAACAACACGAGAGCGTGAGAGAGGCAGCTAAAGAGAGTGGCCTGCACACTCGCCAATGTCAGTTGACAAAAAGTTAATGTTGCTTGCGAGTTGAGACGACGATCTTTGCAACATTTTACATTTTTACATGTCGCTAGCAACATGTCTGGCTCAAAATTATATTATTAATTAAATATCAATTCATTTTTAAATGCTTGGTTTTATTTTTTTTATTAAATATTACTGAAACTAATATTAACTGTAATCATAAACTAGCGTTAACCTGTCTGCTTGAATGAGAGCGAATTGCACCCTATATTTTTTCACTTTTGGTACTCCTTTTTTGAGAGCGTTGATCGAATGGCGCTCATTAATGTGCGCCGCGCTCTCAGTTACTGCGCCTGCTTGCATTCTTCTTCTTCCTCTTCTGCTTCTTCTTCTTCTTCTTCTTCTCCTTATTCGTTTTGTTGTTGCTGTGTCGTTATTTCTTTTCAATTTCAAAATGGCAGCAAAAATTAAATACTTGTTTTGTCTTCATTTCTCAACGGTGCTCTGACAACGATTGCTGCTGTTGCAGTCAGGTTGCTTTTGCTGTTCGAATCGACCGACTGCAATCGATAGTTCGATAAGTTGATTATAAACTGGGTCCTGCAGTGAAAGTGAAACCGTTTCTCTCTTATTAACATTAGTACTTTATTTATATACATATATTCACATACATTTCTATACATACAAGTAGGTAGCATTATTTATTAATAGTTTAGATCCATTACGAAAGAAGCCTTTCCACCAACAGTTATCTTCTGCAACCACTAGCAAATATCAATATTTTTCCATCAGTTTTGTTTTTGAAATATCTTAAAAAGAGAGGAAGATTGTAGTGTTGCTCTTGTCCTTTTGTTTCATAAAAAGAATAGTTTATATAGAAACACACAGACGGACAGATGGACTCATCCCATCGTCCTGATCAATCTGATTAATAAAATAAGCCTATATGGGATTTCTTATGTTCGAAAGCCTGTATTTCTTATAGTCTATTCGGATGAGTTGAAAAATATTAGAAAATATATTATAGAACTCAAGCAATTAGACAGGAATTTTTTCTCTTCCTACTA
This sequence comes from Drosophila repletoides, assembly GCA_018150835.1. Lineage (NCBI taxonomy): Eukaryota > Metazoa > Arthropoda > Insecta > Diptera > Drosophilidae > Drosophila > Drosophila repletoides. The sequence goes on along the minus strand of JAECWQ010000225.1, from coordinate 10,355,714 downwards.
GATTTCTAGTGTAAAGATAATATTGAATAAATAAAATTTTAATTATGAATTATGATTTGGAAAAACGTAACAAAACGTATTGATCTTAAATCTGATAAATTATAGTTAAGTAATTTAAAAATATTTTCAAAAAATTTTTAATGGGAGTAGGTTTTGAAATTTTTTTTTCTAAATTCAAATATTTTAGATTTCGTCTTTATAAATATTAATTCCAATATGGAAGTTATACGAGTCGAATACTAAGCGTCATACGAATAAAAAGGAAATCAGTATTTAAGACTCATTATAATTTCACTAGGAACAATCTGGAATATTGTAATCAGCATGAAGGAAAATATGCCTAATATTTCACCTATTATCACCTTTGTAACATGAATGAATATAAAAAAAAGCAAATGAAATCTTATTAAATTCTATTTGTCTTAGCTGAAGCTAGATAAAAATATATTCTTTAATAATAACAATCTTTACTTATTTAACCCTTACCCAGACAGACTGATGATTCATTCATTATCTCTCAGCCCGAAACTGAAATTTTTTATACTTGATTTATGTGAAGTTGAAAGTTTCCACCAAGAAGAGATTTGGAAAATTCGGCAGGCAAGGGGAAAAATGAGACGAATTCATCCCATGCAATTTTGCAAATTTCCGTTCAGCTTAAAATTATTTTCAGAGTTCTGTATTAAAAAAGAAAATTAATTTTATACTCAGTTCTAGGGGTCCACCTCCCACTTTGTTTTTCATATTATTGGTCTCAAACTTATTTTTATAGCTGTTCACAAATAATTATTAGAATTTCACAGATTTTGATAAAATCACGTTCGAAAAATTTGTTATCCATTATATTTTCAATATTGACTTTCCTGGGTAACGCCGGGGCTTATCGGCTAGTCCTTTCCGTCTTTTAGTCCATTTTTTAGAGACTTATAGTCTTAAATTTTTAGTGACATTTTCAGTCTCCTATACTGGTTTCTAAAATCGAAGAGTTAGAATTCGAATTCGTACCGAAAATGCTAATTGAGAACATTTTTGGTGCGATAAATGATGCGACTTGGGACGAGGTTAGAATAATGCAAAATGTTGGAATTCCGGAATCGAATCGGCCAATATCCTTTCTCAAGTCAATGGCTTTATTTAAACTGGAACATATATAAAGGAAAATCTGATAGTCTTCTCTCCCTTTGACCCCAAAAAAAATTGAAAATTTATTGTAAGCGATATTGTTTCATTTTAGGTTTTTATTTCAACTAATTTGAGTTTCTTGACTTAGGTTTTAATTGAATTAATTTCCATATTACACGAAATTTCACACTTTGCTTAGTTCTTTTTCTGCTTGTTTTTGACTCATTCTCATTTTCAATATTTGCCATATGCCTTTTCGTTTTTTTTTCTTTGTTTGTTGCACATGCATTTCACATACATATACATAGATACATATAGTATAATGTATAATTATCATATTTACTTGGCTTAATAGGATTTTCTCAATTTTTGTTTTTCACTTTTTTCGTATTATTTTTTTTTTATATTTTTATTTCTTTTTTTATTTTTAATTTGCTTTAATTGAACATTTAATTGAATCGCTTGACATTTTAGCCAACTGTTTCTTATTTCATACTTTTTATTTTTTATTTTTTATTTTTTTTCTTTTTTCTTTTCTTATGAACTCACGTAAAAGCTCTGCAAATAGCACAACAAAAAACAAATACTTAGCATCGTCATCTAGTTAAAAAGTTGAAATCAAAAACGTTTAAAGCGATTTTTTCATTCACTAAACTCGTATTGATATATGCATGTAAATACTATATTTAAAAAAAAAAAATGGAGATCTTTGGCACGCCGAAGATTATATACCCTTGCAGACTGGAATAGTATAAATAATTGTTAGTTGTGGTTTTTTTATTTGGACCGATGTGACCTATGGCAGCAATAAGATATAATAGTTCGATCTTACACATTTTTGATATGCATTTCATTAAGAAACAAAAAGTTTTTTTTTAACCGATTGTTCCTATGGCAGCTATATGATATAGTTGTCCTGATCTGTCTGTTTTCGATAGATGCACTGCTATGGCAAATTTCATTTATTGAGCACTAGTTTGAATACAGACAGACAGACGGACAGATACAGATACAGATACAGATAGACGGACAGACAGAGGGACGGAAAGGCTATATAGACTCGCATTACCCATTTATATTGATAAAGTTGCAATTATGCTCTGCAAGGGCATAATAATAATTATATATATGTAGTATTGGCTTAAATATACACGGAATTTAAGAACCCAACAAATTTCACAAGGAATCATAAGGCAGCATTTTGCATTTCGTTTTTTAAAAATTTTATGGTTTTACAATAATTGCAGTGTTTTTTACGTCTTTTTATTTTTCAAGTGTTTTTTTCTTTTTGTATTTGGTTTCTTTTGTTTTTGGTAGATCTCTCAAATGTGTTTTACAAATTTCGCTAAGCTTTTTTATTCAGTTTCGGTTTCGGTTTCTAGTTTACGTTTAAAATGGTTTTTATCTTACATTACTTTTTTTTCTTTTTGTTTTTTTTAAATTTCTTTAAGTGTAGTTTTTACTATGCAGACAAAAAAATTGCAGTGTACTACACATGCTTTGCTGTAGATATATATGTAAGTATGTATGTATATGTAAGTATATCGATTTATAAATATTTAAATATTTATGCAATTTCTTTTCTTTTTCTTTAATTAATTACTTTTCTTTATATTACAACTATTCAGTATATTTAATGAAAGCGTTAAACCAGCTGGCTTACACACACATATGCACTATATATATTCATACATATATATGTATACGATCAATAGACATACATACATAAGTATATATCTAATTACTTTGTTTTTTTATTTTACATGTAAATACATAATTTATTTAAAGTTTTATCTTAGCTTCTAGGGGAAAAAAAAACAATTGGTTTCACATTGATGCTGTGCTATAAAAATCCGATCAAGTTGGTCATATCTTTATCTAGACAGATATAGCAGACAGATATTTAGATAATCTCTTAAAGTCAGATAAATATTATTATATAATAAATTGGAAAATTAAACCAGTAAGAAAAGGCTAAATTCGGCACACCGAAGATAATATACCCTTGCAGACTGGAGTCTGGTGTGTTGGAAAAGTGTTGTTGTTTATTTTGACCGATTGTTCTTATGGTTATATAAATATATATATATATATACATGGTATAGTAGTCCGATCTAGTCCAATCACTACATATATCTCATTCGTAACTTTCAACAAGGTATCATAAGAAACAAAAAGGATTTCTATATTTTTAGACCGATTCTTCCAGACAGACAGACATAGCTTTATGGGGTTGCAGTTGCACCCTCTGCAAGAGTATCAAAAGATCCAAAAAAGAGCATAGCTTACATATAATATGATATAGTTCTTGATCGGATTTAATACTAAATACGGCTCGGGCCGCAATTCTTAAGTACTCGTATTTTCTAGCAGTTGCTTTAGTCCAGTTTGCATATTGATTTAAGTCTAAAAATTTAATAAATTTTGGCTTAGAAAATGTTTTTGCTGCTGCTGCGTATTACTTGAAACTAACTACAGGCATTATATATATAATATTATTTTCAATTTTTTTCTTTTCTTTTCTATTTTTATTTTTATTATTTTTAATATTATGTTTTTTTTTTTTTTTTTTTTTTTTGAATAGGTTGCATTTTGCTCGCTGTTAAAATGAACTTTTAAAGTTGTGTTCTTCGATACGCTTCGTTAATTGATATAAATTTTCTTGTAGTTCAGCGCTCGAATAAAACCCGAACCCAATAATTAATTTAGTTTGTTTTTAGCTTAACATTTTCACTAGATATATTTGCTTTATTTGCCTTCTTGATATACTGATATATTTTCTGTTTTTTCTTTTTCTTTTTCTGTTCTTTTCTTTTACTTTCTTTGCTTCTTCGGTTATTTCTTCTCTGTTCTCTCGAGTTTGCCATAAAATAATTAACGCTAAAAATCACAATACGGTTTTTATATATGATCAAATTCTTATCGAAAAAAAAAAAAAAATATTACATTCACACACATTACAATTGCGTTTGTTTCGCTTAGTTCCCTAGTTTCTAGAGTCTAGACAATACAAATACCAATTAGATAAATATGCGTAATTAGCTCTGGCTCCAGTTCTGGTTCCGGTTCCGGTTCCGGTTCCGGTTCCATTTCCAGTTTCAGCCGCAGTGCCGGCTCTAGTGCCGAATATGATTTCGGTACCAGTACCGTTCCTAGTTACAGTTTCCTTTCCAGTTCCGGTTCCAGTCCCGTTGCTAGTTACAGTTTCATGTCCAGCTCCGGTTCCAGTTCCGGTTCCGATTCCTTTAACGAAAGCATCTTAGACATGTGTAGCAAGCGGACCTTTTTGTGTAACACCCTTGCCATTTGTGGGCAATATGAACTGTCCGGATGGACTTTGGACGCTCTGTTGCGCCCCTGCCACGCCTCCAACGCCACCCAACGATGGTTGTGTGAGAGGTGTGGCCGCCAGCGTATTGCTGCTAGAAGTTAAATTGGAGCTACTACCGCTAACGCTGCCCGGTCCGCCGCTGACGCTGCTCGCTGCTCCGGCAGCACCGCTAATGCTGCCGCTTACCCCATATCCGCCAGCTCCAAAATGCTTCAGCCCACCATTGCTGTTGCCATGCCGAGCATGATAGGGCGGTGGGGCGGGTGTGGCCGCTGGATTGGCGGTGCTCGGTGGCGGTAACGGTGGCAAAATGGATGAGTTGGTGCGTAGATACGGATTACCATAGATGGCGCTGAAGCGGCTGTCGATGCCATTCTGCAGCAGCGGTTGACCTGTAGAAAAATAAATTTTTGGGTTTAGTTAAAGGTAAATCAATAAATGTAGAAGGTTTCGATCTGAGTTTGGAACTATTTCGAAAGGAGAATCGAATTCAAAAACGAAATGTGTTAGCAAATTTTCGATATTTGAAAGAATACGCAAACCTGATCAGGTTTATATATAAATTGGCAACTTTATCATCAAAAAACTCCAATTTTACTCTATTGTAGTCTTAAAGATCTATGGAACGTCAGGTTATTTAACAATAGATCAGAATCTCTAAGATTTTCTAGACAAATTCTGTTTTTTGGGTGTAGTCCAATCTGATAGATCTTCATTCGATCTATATCCAGCTCATTATCCTTAGGAGATTAATTTAATATAGTTGATAGTGTCTATAAATGATGGGAAGTATTTGAGATAAGCCTATTGGCCAGATATTAGGGAATTCTGTGCCATATTCCAACTATTGCATGATCTATGGGGCGCTGTAGTTACTCCCAAGTAATTTCTCTTCTTTGAGGTCCAATGGCCTATCTTTCTGCACCCAGATTGATATTGATTTACTTTTATTGGGTACGTTGGGAACTTAAATAGCTTCGAGTATGTGTGGCGCTTGGAACTTACCCAAAAAGCCATTAGCCTGGGATGTCTGTGGCTGCTGCTGCTGGCGTTGATTGCGCGGCAAGCTGGCGCCGCTGCCAAGGGATACGCCCACTGCTGTAGAGGCAGAAGCAGCAGTGCCAGAGTTGCCGGTATTTGCCACATAATGTGGCAAGGTGGCCGAGGTGTTGCCACCTCCAACGCCAGCTACCTTTGGTTTGCCACTATCAGCTGGTGGACTATAATCAAGGGCATACTCAAAATAGGGAGCATAGCCATTGGTGGTGGTTTCCTTGTAAGATTGTTCGGGTTGATTCTTGAGATTCTTGATGTGGCATTGGCGATTGTAACGGCCACCATAATCCCGGGAGAAACGTTCATCGAATTTGACGGGACCGGCGAGCGGTACACCCAAAGTGGCACCCTTCATTTGTACATCCGGCATGGGTGTCTGGGTAAGATTAATGGCCAGACCATCGCTGCCAGCCTCAGAGTATTCCACATCGTAGGCCTTTGAACGTAGCTCGCTTTTCAATTCGTTGAGCTTGTCGCCGCCGCGCGATGCCTCCGGTATAACATCGGCAGGCATTGGCTTCTTGCGACTACGTCTCTTCTTATACACAATGAATATCATGACCACCATTAGAATAATCGCCACCGAGGTCAAGGAGCCCATGACCACCAGCAGCACTGGAATGCTGCCCGGTTCCTGGACCAGTGTAATCACCAGCGAATCTCCGCCATATGAATTGAGCACCGTACAATTATATTTGCCGAATTGAGTGTTGCGAGTCTCCTTGATGATTAGAGCAGCGCGTACACCCTCGGGTAAATGTTGTTCCTCGAATATATAGATATCCGGATCGGCAGTACTCATATTAATCAGTTTGCCCTCAAAGGACCACAATATATTCTCGGCCTTGGGTATGCTAAATGCCAGACAATCGATCTTGGCCCTATTGCCAACAGCAGTAAATTGCACCTTGTGCGAGGTTATAATCGGAGCACGCTTCACATAGACTGATGCCTCGGCTCCAATCTCTGGGAAGCCGTTGACCGTCGCCTTGCAGAAGTAGCGTCCAGCTGTCTCGCTGGTAACTTTTAGTTTCAGTTCCGGTGAGCGTCCAACAATCTAACAATAAAAAAAAAGAATTAGTTGGACATTTCCCGATGGAACCTCAAGTGTAAACCTGTTACCTGATCGGAGTTTTCATTGATCCACTCGATTTCTGGCGTCGGATTGCCATTGACTTCGCAGCGCAGGGTCACTGAGGCGCCTAGATCCGCCTCCTTGCTGGCAGGACGATGACGGAATACGGGTCCAACTGTGTTTAGATTATTCAATTAATAAGTTAGTTCAAGCTTAATTAGTATAATAAAGTCCGAACTTTCTATTCTTGTTCCGATTTTCGCGGTTTCAACTGAATTACACTGATCAATGTGAATTGGAATCATTTCTCAGTTTAATTGAATTATTCTATTATGTGTGATCACAGTGTTATAACTGCTTTCAAATTCATCAAAGATTGAATCGTGAGATAACTTAAGGATAATTAACCGATTAAGAGATGTTTCTAAGTAGTATTCATGGAACCTAATAGAACGTATCAAAACAGATAAAAAGACATCTTTATTCCTTGCTTTTAAGACTGGACTAAGCGCTTCTCTACTTCTAAGATACTTACAGCTAATATCCAGGGTTTCGCTCTCCTCACTTTTACCCACAGCATTGACCACCTCGCACTTGACAATGGCATCGTGGTACTGTCGCGTCACATTGTGAATAATCTGTGGAAGTAGAAGTAAAGTTCAGTTTAAAGAGAGTTTTTTGTTTTGGGGTTATAAGCTTTTTCCCGACTTACCATTTTGGTAGTAAAGTCACCGGTCATAAGCTCATCGTTGATGAACCAGCGAAAGTTGACCTCTTTGGGATTGGCATCCGCCTGGCAGCTGAGTATGACCTCAGCACCCTCTGGAATGCGACCTCCGGCTAGAGCACCGCCCACCACTGATACAGATACCTTTGGGGCATATTTCACCTCGAGTAACACCTTGGCGGATCGATAGGTGCGATCGGCTGTGTTTTGAGCCTGGCAGGTAATTGTCGTATTATGGTATTTCTTCTTAGGTGCCAGTTTTAGAACGGATTTCGTGGTGACACGTCGCGAATCGGACAACGGTTCAAAAAAACTTTCGGCTGTTAGAACGTTGCCCAGGCCATCGATCCAGGTAATCTCAGCAGCGGGCTTACCACCCACTGAGACACACTCTAGCTCTATTTCACGATCCTCGGTGGTGACCAAATAATCACCCTGTAGTATTTTGGGTGCTTCCGGTGGTACGAGCACCGTTAGATTGGCAAACCGCGAACGAATGCCCTGCTCACCCTGTGGACCCGGTCCCACCTGGCACTGATATTTGGCATCATCGTCCAGCATCAACGGATAAATATCCAATGAAAAGTCACCCTCCTCATCGCTGCCCACCATTGAATAACGCTCAAAACCGCTCAGATTACGATGCTGTCCCAATCCGAAGTCATCTTTGGTCCATTGCAGTGCGCCCACCTTTTGCATCACTCGACAGGGCAACGTCACCCGGGAACCCACCACAGCTGTCTGATCCTGCGGTTCCATGGCAAAATGCTGAGCGCCTTCGCCATGACCCTTCATCTTTATACCTGATTCGTTGCCGTCACCTCCATTGCTGCTGCCACCGGAGGAAGAGTCACTGTAATGCGTATTCTGATTCGACTTATTCTTATTCTTCGACTTGGCCAGTGCTCCACCGGGAACGTTTACCAGGAGGAGCAGCAACGCCAGCATCAGCAGCATCCGCTGACTCCTTGGACGGTTGCCTGGCTGCATCAACTTAATTGTGCGCATTGCAAGAAGTCTTTTTAGTAGTGCTGCAAGTAAAATAAAGAATTTCAAATTATTTCATTAGCTAAATGAAGAAACTCTATAAAGAATTCCACAAAGGAATCATTTGTATAAAAAATTAGTACAAAAAAAGGCTTTCTTATATGTAGACAGATCGGTTTCATCATGATATTGCAAAGAAACTAAAGAGTTTTCTATATAAAAATGCTTCTTTCTGTAGCAGCGACCACAGAGTGCGAACGGAAGTACCCCAAGCGCTTCTTAATTCCACTTAAAAAATAGAATTCCGTCAAAATATGTATTGTATAATTTTTGGAGCAAAGGAGAGTTGAAGTTTCAAGCTTTTTTAATATCAGATCTCTTCCGGTTTTCAATATAAACATAAATTCATGGACAAAAAAACCAAGACTACTTTTTGGATTTCAAAAAACGAAATTAAAAAAATGCCTCTAAAAGTACGGCATATATTTTTCTGAGAAATTCAAGGCTAAGCTCAATTAAATCCATGGAAACAAAGGAATCCCTATATTCTGTAAGCCTATTTCAAAAAGTATGCTATGTAAACTTATGTAGAATCAATACGAAAATTAAATTTTTAACTGTGTCATTAAAGAAGTCATCGAGGAAATTGTTAATTTAATTTCGAAAATAAATTCATATTTTTCGGTCTTGATTTCAGCATAAATATGTTTATTTTGCTTAACTTATTGTATTTATTATTATATTCTATTGTCCATATCTTTAGTCCATAGAAAAATGTATAGCATACTTTTTGTAGCTGATTTAAAAGAAATCCTAAAAGTAGGCTGCACCATTTTTAAATTTTTTAAAAAGTGAAATAAAGTGTAATAAATAAGAGATGCGAACAGCTCTAAAGTTATTTATAAATTTTTTTTTTTTGTGAAATTTCTCATGTCTATTTTAATGGGCTTCACATTCAATTTTATTTAATATTTGTATATAAGAAAATAATATTTCTTTCTCATTTGATATCTTTTAACAGTTACTCAAGGTTTGTCCACAAGTGAGATTAGTGTGTGCACGAACCAAAAGGAAGGAACGGTTTATATGGCATGCAAGCAGTGTGCACGAGTGAGACAGAGAAAGAGAGCAAGCAATGCAATATAACAGATGGTGGTATGGGCAAGCAGTACACAAGCAGTGTGCTGCTATTTACTGGGAGCAGTGTTAACAGCGATCGTTACAAGTGTAAGTTACACTGCTTGCAATAAAGCCGTCCCAAAATAACTGTAAATTAAAGCCAAAAATTCATCAGAGTGGGCTTCTTGCATACATTTTTGGTTAGTGGCAAATTGCAGCTGTTTTATGGGTCAAGTTTAACCAAATGAAAGAGAAAAGCGTCAAAAGCGTGAAAATTGTGAAAAGCAGCGACACAAATCCAAACGCAAACAACAAATAAGAGCTAAAAATCACTGCACTGCGTGTGTGTGTGTGTGTGTGTGTGTGTGTGTGTCAGACAGTTGACTGCCTTCTGCGTTGAGCAATCAAGTGCAAATAGTGTTGCCCACTTTTAGCGTTAAATTATTTAAAGAAAAATAGCTAAATTTTATTGTAGAACAAAAATAAATGTCAGAACTCAACATTGCCTGACAATATTAAATCTAAAAAAAGCTAGATTTAGCGTGAAAAATTAGGAATTGGCAACACTGACGGCAAGCAGCAAAGTGCCAAATCTAAGTGTAGTTGTAACTGAAAATTGCTGGCACTCGCTCTGCTGCAGCGCTGCCGCTGCGCTGCAATTGAAACATATGCGCGAGCCCGCGCTTGTTGCTTTTGTTGCACACACACACACCCACACACCCACACACCCACACACCCACACCCCCACTCACCCACACCTACACCCACAGAAGACCACACATGTCCAATTCATCAGCTCAACTTTCAAGCACACACACACAGAGCCACACTCGCACACGTGTGTGTAGGTGTCTCTGTGTGGGCTAAGGGCTTCTTAACCCCACCCACTTAAGCCCCCCCCTTTGCTTTGGCCTTGGCATTTGTGGCTTTTGCAAGCTTGAAGCCTGTATTTGTTTTTATTTAATTTCTTTCATTTCAATCTAACTAAATAAGTAAATAAACTAAATAAATAATAAATTACATGCTAAATACATAGATACAAATGTTTGCATGTAAATATATGTACCGAATCGTATAAAGAATAAACAAAATTATGATTTTTGTTTAATTTGAATTCTTAGAAAACTTGGAAAACTTTTTAATTGAAGAAACTTATTATAATAATATAAAATAATGAAAAAAAGTAATAAAAAAAAGACTACTAAAATTTGGTTTTAATAACTTTCTCTATTTATTTTATCTCTTTTAACCACGAAATAAACCTTTTAAGGCTCAAAAACAAGGGGCAGAAACGCTCTATTACATTTTTTGAATATTGTTATCGGGAATCGATAGCCGAAAAAAACAAGAATCCAAACATTCAACCCGATCCGTACTATTCCGGTTATAAATTTTCTTCATGTCGACGAGTTGAATCGCCACAAAATGCCTCAACTTCTTTATTCTTTTATCCTCTGATCTATGTATATATCAAAAAGTATTCAAAATATGTATATATATTTATAATATAATCTGGAATACAATATTTCTTTTCCTCTATACTTGTACCGCTTTGTACCGGGAAATAGCTATACAAATCAAGTACCGGTTCAGAACCATATAACTTGAAATCGGATTACCTGAACTGTAACTTCAAAGGACATATGACTCGATTTGATTTCCTGACTTTAACCGATTATTTATGTTGATTATAACACTACAGTATTTAAAAGTAAAAAACTTAAACTGTTGCTGTACCGCACCGATAGGAATATTTATTTGGACCGATTGTTCCTATAGCAGTTATATAAACTTTAGTCCTATATCTTATTAAGTTCGATGTTAATAATTTTTAAGCAGACAGCCAAAAACGCACTCTTTCGTCTAACCCGTAAGTTTCATCAAAATTTATTAAGAAAATTATTCCGATTGTTCCTATATAAAAATACATATATATATCTGCCTTATTCGTAGAAACTGTTGTTTATTGTTATATCTATTAGTTATCATTGCTTGTTTTGGTTGCTTTTGTGCCAGGCTCCTGACTGCTAGCCTCGTCCTTAGCCATTTTCTGTTGGCGTTAACTGTCTCGTCAAACGGTAATGCTAACGATTTCATCAAGTTAGCGCCTCGCTGCGAAAAACGCAACTGAAACGCTAGGAAAACGCGCTTAGGGATATCGCTATGCAATACCAGCAGCAGCAGCAGCAGCAGCTGACCAGAGTTAGCAACTATTTTCTTTTGGTTCCATTTAATTTTCTCGTTTTTTCTGCTTCTGTTTTGTGTTGCATTTTTTTTTTTTTTTTGCGCTCCTTCTTTTTTATGCGCGTACTCTGCACACCCATTGAAAATGCTTCAACAAGAGCTTATTCGACCCATAAAAGCAGCCATGTATCATTTTTGGCAGGATCAATAGTTGTCCTGTAAGACCTGTTCATATCCCTGTAACTATAAGAGCTGGAGTTACCAAATTTGGTATATGTAGATAAATATATATATTATATTATATATATATGTTATACGCAGATACAGCGTATTTTTTAGAAAGTTAAAAACTTTTCATTTCACAAATGATTAGCTTCGATTTTGATATAATTCGTGAACAGGATTAATATTCGTATGAAGTATAACTATAAGTGCTAGAGACACAAAGAATAATGTATATATATATATATATAGAAAGAAACTCTGATTTTTGGCTAGGCAATAAGTTGATACTTGATATCAGCTTAGTATATAATAAATTTTGAAATAATCAGATTATAATATCAGGAATTAAATCAATTTAATTGTTAATTACTGCTAATCCTCAAATGGAAACCAAGTCAAATGCAATTATAGAGTATGTGCTAGTCGAGCATTATTTCTTGCATGATTTTTTGTTTCCCCATTTTCTTTTCTTGTTTACCTGTGCCATGATTTACTACGTTTGCACTTTAGCGTGCGTATCTGTGTGCGTGTTGGCCATGGACGCGGGTCTGGGTCTGGGTCTGGGTCCGGTGTTCGAGCTCAAGACAGGCGTACAGTCGGACAGACGGACAGACGGAGAGACGGACAGACGGACCGGATATACCCGGTTCGCGTATGTAGCGCATGTGATAGTTAGCCAATGGAGGAGGAGTGGTCAGTGGCTAGGGAAGCCACCGGTTGGCCACCGGTTGGCCACCACCAGCAATATGCTCTTTTAAATTATTAAAAATTATAATAAAATTTTTATGACCATTAAAAGCAATGCCTAGAGAACTTGTCTGACCCGAGCTTATGCCATTTTTAATATAAATATTCATTTTTTTTCCTTTTGTGTCGTTAGTTTTATTTTTCTTTTCATCTTTTTGTTTTTCGCTTCTTTTTTTTTTTTTTTTTCCTTTTTACATTTAACTTGACTGCTTTTAGTGGCTCTCAGCTTGGTCCTGTGCGAGGCAAAAGTTGTACAGGAAATGAGTCGACATGATTTTATATACACATAACTTTTGCTTTTAGCTTTTTTTTTTTTTTTTAGCTCTTTTGGCTAGTTAACTAAAGCCACTAGGTGGCTCAATGGGTTTCCGTTCCCATTCAAAACTTCTGTTCCAAGCTCATTCCACTGTCTTCAATTTTATTTTTTTCACTTCTTAACGTTTCTGTTTCTTCTGGAATTTGCCATATAAAAATATTTATGCTATATTTGTTTTCAGCTTTTTATATATAGGCCTTATAGGTTCTTATACCATAAAGAAATTTCTACACAGAACACGCAGAATATAGAATAATTTTGACAGGAAATGTGGAGGAGTCGCCTTCAATCCCAAAAATGATTATTATAGATATCTCCAAAACAAGTAATTAAAGTTGATTATAAAACTTGTTCAAAGCCCTGCAATAAAACCCTAAAAAAGATTAAAAATTTCCAATTCTTTCAATTTTATTCAAAACAAGATTTTTAGCGTTTTCAAGCGAATATATAATTGGATTTGGAGTTTTCAGAGCCACCATTTGAATCGAATCGTAGCGAATCGTAGCGAAGTCAATTGAATTGACATCGCGTTGAATCGCCATTAATCGAGTTGAATCGAGTTAAATTTAATTGGGTTGAGTTGGCAATGCTTACAATGACATTTGATATGCCAGGACTTAGTCGCAGGACCTTGCGTGTGTGCACAAATACAAAGGCAAACAGACACAGCAGACAGAAATACAGACACACTCAAAAAAAAAAAAAACAGAAACAGGGTTGAAATAAATTTAGTTTACATCGTTTTTCCCCTTTTGAATTGGGTACAACTACAAATCTGAATAGGGATTAATCGAATACCATTTGAAGGCAGGGAATCAAGCCAAATTTTATTTTTCGGTTTCGGTTCCGCTTATGGTTCTATTTTGGTTTTCTGTTAGTTAAGCACAAAAAATGCTTTAAGGGAACTCTAAAAAGAAAACAGATGAAGGACGAATCAAGAAGTTGGTCCTTTCGGTTCCAGGAATATCCACTGAGTGTTAGTTTCCTTGTTCTAAAGGCTCAAAAAAAGTAAAGGCAAGAGACCTTCGAATTTTCAACTTCCATTTTTTATAACTCACTGTAGATCTACAGTCTTATCTTCCTAGGATAATACGGAAATAATTTATTTTCAAAATTGCAGTCATTCCTGGCAATCAAAAGTTTCTGCAAGAGTTTTAGGTAATCCAACCTTATCCAACAGGAATTCTATGGAAGTCTCTGTTATTTCTTTGAGTGTATGCATACACATGTGCATACATTAAGTGGCGGGTCCTTTGGGTTAGCTGATCCTTTTCAATGGGCGCCGCTGCTTATAATATGCAGGATTTTGTTATTAATATTCAATTAAAAGTCCGAGCACAAAAGAGAGAGAGGATGCGGATGCTGTTAGCGCCTGTATTTTTTGATATTGGGGAGGGGCGTGGTGCCGCCCTCGTTAAATATTAAGGCGAACCCCGGGCAAACAATGTTCTCTGCTTCTTCCCCCTTTTTGCTAATTTCACAGCAGACGCTGAAAATGGTTGATGAATTTATTGGGTCACGCCCAAAAACCCAAACCCTCCATACACCTACCCCAACCCCAACCCCCTCGCAGTGCCTGGCTGACGCCCCAAACATCTTGACAGCGTCATGTGGCAAGGCGCTTCTAATTTATGGGCGCGGCAACAAAAACAACAAAAACAACAGCAACAACATTTTCGTAAATTTGATTAGACTTTCTTAGGTTCGTTGTGCTTTTTTTTTGGTTTTTTTTTGGTTTTTTTTTTTTTTTTGGAAAAGTGTGGAAAAACATTTAATGGCCCGTTTATGCGATTTTCTAATTGTTTATTCAGTGCAACAAGCACTCACACATATAGCAAAAACAATAAATACACTCGGAAAAAATATACTTCGAAATTCTGTTGAATTTATGGCGCTCAAACGTTGAAGAGACCTCTTCAAATTCTTGAATCAGGTTCGAAAATTTACAATGGAAGAAAATTATTGTCGAGCTCCGATTGACGAGTTCGAACCAAGTGTTATCTTCGGCTTTGGTTCAAAAATCTGCGGTTTTAGCTCCTAAGAAATTGTTTTTGGTTCATACAGATTTTTGAATAGTTTTCAATTATTTCTGTTTCACTAAAACTAGGAAATAGAACATCTTCAAATAAATTGGTGTACACTGGAAATAAAGTCAGGAAAATATTTATTTGAGGACCGAAAGAGAACGATTTTAAAACTAAAATATCACTTCTAAGTGTTCAGATTCAGGCTATGATTTTGACATGTAATTCACGTTTTATTTGAGCAAATTACTCTGATAAGCGCATTGAACCGGTTCGACTTAAAACTAAAAACTAACTAAAAACCTCGTTTTCTGACACTGGCCATCAATTTTTTTTATACCATTAGAAGAGGGTATTATAACTTTGAGTTAATATTAAGAGGGAACATTTTTAGTTTTTCTCGGAGTGTATTTAGGTGTGTAGGCGTCAAGGGCGTGGCAGCATCTTTTGTCGCTCAACGTGCTGCGGTTTTGCCTTTAACTTTGTTGTAAACTTCCGCTGCCAAAGGATAATAAACACATGACAAGCATCAAGCCTTCTTTTTCCCCCCAGCAGAGAGCACAGTGTGCATGTGTGTGTGTATTTGGTGTGTGCCTTTGTTGATGTGTGTGCGTGCGTGTGTGTGTGTGTGTGTGTGTTTGGGTGTGTGTCATTAGCGTTTTCGTGCCATGTGTTTCATCAGTTTTTCCGTTGCCTTTGCGGCGGCATTTTCCGCACGTGCGTTGCCACTACAGAAGCAACAACAACAACAACAATAACAATAGTTGCTACCATCCAACTACTACAACAACAACAACAGCAGCAGCAGCAGCAGCAGCAGCAGCAGCAGCAACAACAATGCTGACAATGTGTGCAATTACAATAAACAAAACAAAACGCAGCAAATGCTAACGGCTTATCCGCTTCCCCTTACAAAGGAAGAGGCAAGAAGTGCGGAGGAGGGCGGCTAAAAAAAAAAAAAAAAATAATAAGAAATTGGTTGAGAAGGGGTTAAAGGAGCTGCTGTTGGAGCTCTCAAGTGCAAACATTGCGCTACATTCGTAAACAGACTAAAGAAATGCCACTAATTATACGAGTATATTCAGTCTAAAATTTATGAAAAACTAAGGTATTTACACTGGAAATAAAAATGTGCCTTTTATCATAGCATATCTCTCAGTCGAGCACTTTCTTAGAAGCAGGTTTGGAGTTTAAAAGTCGTTGCGGAAAACTTGTTTTTAAACTGAACCTCAAGAGTTTTAAAATCTTAATTAATATTAGTTTTAATTGGTGTGGCAGGACTCACAGTGGAGCTCTGCTCCGGCTCTGGTGTAGGAATCTATTTATATATTAATTATTTATTTATTATTTCTATTTATATATTAATATAATAATTATATTATAACTATATTCCAATGATGCCAACTGATTCAAAACTGTAACCTTTTCCAACGGCTCGCGATTTTTGTCTCCTTTGTACCGGTTTCTTGAACCAATATTACAAAGTAAATTAACTCTTGAAACTGAACTCGAACTCGAACTCGAACTTGAATCCGAACCCGAACCCGAACCCGAACCCGAACCCGAACCCGAACCCGATCTTTCTTTTCTTTTTTTGACAAAGAAAATTTAGAGACTGAAATAAAACTAAATTGAGTTCAGGACCTCCTTAAGACACGAATCAAATGCCTCAGGGCCCAATCTTTGCCAGGATTTCAAAGCATTGTCAGCTTGCGTTATTGATAACCTAACTAAAGAGCTGGAGCAGAGTTTTAGACTCAGCAAGAACGTTCTATATTGTAATATTAATATTAAAAAATTCTTTGGATTCTCTGTTCAGCTTAACATGGCTACGAATCTCTAGTGATTGGCTGAACGTTTTGTATCATGGCTGGTTGATCACAATGGTTATTAGCTCACCTAAAATGATTCTTATCAATGCATTTACAAGCATTAAGCCTGCACATAAGCGCCATCTACAGTAAATATTTGTCAGCTCGCACTTTGGGTCAGGAAAGGCTAACAGCTGAGCTGCTTTATAGGAGCTACTCTAGGAGTAGTTTCTCCTCTGGTTGTTGTTGTTAGACGACGTTGACGTCGCCGTCGCCGTCTCCGTCGCAGTCGCAGTCGACAGAGCTTTGCTTTATTGTTATAGCGCAAACAATTTCATGTCATCCGCAATTAGGCAGACTTTGTGGGGTCCTCAAAAGGGGAAGCGGGCAACAACGGGGTTTGGGGTATTCAGGCTTACGCTTCAGTCTGACTCTCGGGCGTTCGCGTTATTATCGATTTAATTGCGCGCTGGCACAGCACAAAACAGAAAACAGAAACCAGAGAGCAGAGTATACAGAAAGAGGGAACAGGGAACCGATTCAGGTGCCACATAAAGGTGGGTGTTGTTGTTTGTTGTTACCAGCTACCAGCTACCAGCTACCAGCTACCAGCACCAACTACCAAAGTTATATGCAAAAGCAGTAAAATCTAGCAAGGAAAAACAATCTTCGCCGCGCCGAAAATTAGATACCCTTGCAGACTGTACTAAGACAAAAAAAAAAGGACTCGTATCGAATTTCGCTCAGTTAGCTCAAAAGCTGCGAGACTAGACTAGCATAGAAACAAACGGGCAGACGGACAGACAAACATGGCTATATCGACTCCCCTCAACATGCTGATCAAAAATATATAAACTTAATGGGGCCGCAGAGGCCCCCTCGAAAGCATTACATATTTCGAGAGGAAATTAAAACACCCTCTGTAAGGGTATAGAAAATTAACAACAACAGAACCTAGAACGGTTCACTGAAAATTGAATACATTGTAAGAATACAGGAAAAAATGTGGCAACAAATTCTTGCCTGGAGCCCTAATATGTTGGTATGAGCGGCAGTCTGTTATTATTATTAAAAAAATATTCTTGTTTTTTATTTAAATTTTGTAATTCTTTAATGTGTCAGTTTATGTGGGAAAATTGCTTCTTTGCTTGGGAAGCTAATCTAAGCTTCTTGGCATATCAGTTATCTGTTCTTTGGTAATGCTTTTAGGCCAAGAGTATAAAGAAAAAAAGTTTTAAATGTGAATATCTAAAGATTTCTTCAAATTTAACTGAATCATGAATGAAATTAAGATTAATTTAAAGAGTTAATGGCATTAATAGGGCCTTCTTCTTAATTTTGACAGTTTTTGATTCGTTTGTGAATGAAGTGAGTGCACTCAAACATACTTGCATCATATCACAAACGTATAGTAATTTTTATCACTTGAAAAGTGTATTCACTTGCGGGCATTTGCTAACGAATATTCAGCGATTTATATTCATTTGATTGCCTTGCTGCGATATATTGATAAGTCAATTATACAGATACAGATACAGTCGTTCATTCATTCATTCATTCATTCATTGATTCATTTCCAGGGCACACACAAAAACTCACCTACATACATGCACGAGGTACGAGTATGAGATGAGTGCATGCAATGCGTTTTACTCGTTTGTATTCATTTCTACGTGAATGATTCATTCAACGCTGACTGCGTGCCCTCATTCATGGGTTGGCAGCCAGCGGCGGCTCATATCTTTTTTCTCTTTCGCTGCAAAGGGTTGTGTTTAAAAAAGAAATTGTTTATTATGCAGCAGCACCAGGAGGAGAAGGAAGCTACTCCTCCACATGTGTTGGGTTTCACATGCAGCTGCTGCTGCTGCAGCAAAAACCAGAAACACATGTCCGACTTGGCGCCTTGGAGCCGCCTCCTGTTGCCTTCGTCCTGCTGTTAGGCAGATGGCGCCTTGTTGCACATGAATAGACACGCACACATATCATATATATATATATATATATATGTACGTATACATACATGGATATATATGGAAGTACATGCAACTTTACAAGCAACTCTGCTATTCCAAATTCCACCAAAACCCATCCCAGCAAAAACCCATCCATCCCATGTAGTAGCTCCTGCCTCGCTGCACATTTTTAAAACGTTTAAAGTTTTCTAACGCTGTTGTTTTTCTATTTCAGTAAAAGCTCCATGCTATATCATTGTGTACTTAGGCGCATTCAGGGAATTTCAACTCATTTCACATCAATAACACAAAAATATAGCCGGAAGACAGCGCAGAAATTCTTTTTTTTTTGTTCTTTCTAGTTTTGGGTTCTCTCGGAAACTAACAGTATTTTATTTTTATTTTTTTTTATATATTTCATATATTTGTTTGTTTTATTTTAAATAAAAAATACAAGTATTTACCAGGATTTTTTCGTCTAAAAAGTTTTAGAGTATAAGCCACAAGACCTGTTGCTCTACTGCGATCTTGGAATCCAATATAAAGGTTTGGGTCCTGCAAAGGACCGAGGGGGAGAAACTCGAGAAACTTCCTCGCAATAGCTTGACGAATTAAAATTAGAATTTAGTTTTATTTTTTCATAAAACCGAACCAGGTACAGGCTTGAATCGGTGGTTTATACTCTTAAATACTTATTCCTTTTATTAAGCTTTCTCGTTTGTTTTTTTTTTTTTTTTTTATTGCTTCACTCGTATAACTTTAAAAATAATACAATAATAGCTCTGGATGTCAATCGCTGTCAAAATGCTTAAAGTTGATCTTGCAGACTGCAAAACGTTTGCGAATGCCGCACAAAGGGGAATGGCGAAAATGCCGCTCCAATGAGAGCAAAATGCGTACAACTCAGACAAGTTTCGATTGCTCGGCTCGTATGTGTCTAGTACGAGCTTAAAGTCCCAATGCAATTTATGTTATGTGTCTCTTTCATTTTCAGCACTGTCTAGCTCTTTCTTTTTGGCATTTTTTGTTTTTTGTTTTTTTTTTTCTTTGCTGCTGTGGTTGCTATTGTGGTTCCTTTAGTTGTTGTTCTTGTGCGCTGCTATAAAGCAACACAAAATGGCATTAAATTAAATAAAGACCCATATTAGGCATGCCCTTACAACTCACACACACACACTCGCCCTGAAGGTGTGCCACGCCTCCTCAGCTACGCGGAGTGCTGTGTGTGTGCGTGTGTGTGTGCTGGTGTGGATCAATAACGGGCACAAAGTTGCCAACTAAGGCAACATGGCAACAACAAAAAAAACAATGGAAATCAAAAAGGGTTATACGCCGTCTATGGCAAAACGTTTACCAAGTCCATTTGCTGCTAGCTTATAATAGGGGGCGATTTGGCAGGGTGTTCGGAGAGGGGTTGGGCATGGGGGCGTGGTTCAGTTAGGTTTAGTTAGGTGCTACGAAAACCATTTCTAATGCATGCGATGTTGTTGTGGTTGCTATTGCTGCTGCTGTTGCAGTTAAGTCAATTTTGCAGCAATAACAAAAAACAAGCAGCACAACAGCAACAGCAACAGCAACAGCAACAGCAACAACAACTGTTGCAACAATAACAAATGGCAACAATCTGCACTAAATTGTGCTAAACTTCTATTTTGTTTACCTTACGCTTCGATTTGCCATGCCCCAATTGTTGTTATTGCAGCTGCTTCATGCTCTTCGTACTATACAACTCCGACTACTACTACATAAACGAAAGAGAATTATCAATTAGAGCTACTTTTCCCATAAACGTTCTATGTATTTTCTGCCAAAACAACAACAACAACAGCAACAGCAACAATGTCCATTAGCGAACCACTCAAAAGTATGCAATAGAAATCAGATAATAAGGCCATAACGAAGACTTAAAGCCAACAATTCTTATGCAGCTTATTCCCACTCGAGCACTGAAAATAGTAGCGAATTTCAAAAGCATTAAAAAGATAATAAAGAGAACGAATGGAAAGTCAAAATATTTCAATAACAATTTTAGTAACATCGCTGAAGTTTGAAGTAAGGATCAATCGGATTATACAAATTGATGCAAATAGGGTTAAGCCAAAATATTTAATTAACACTTACAAGTTAAAATTTGGTAAGGATTAAGTCAGCAAACCGGAAGGAAACTTTTGTACAAAACTGGTTAACGGGTTCAGGAATATTCATAGGTTGTTCTTCGAACTTAAACTAAAGCTAAATGAATAAATTTCAGTAATTAATTTTCTATATATAGATAGATAGATTTTAATATATAGAAACCGGTTTTTGGTTTGTTGTTGGCTATTCGGTTGAACTATTTCAGACGCATTGGAGATCAAAGTTCTATATACTTTTGATATATTCATGGATTTTTCTCTCACTTTTCGGATACTGAGAAAAGTTTCGGCCTTGCATAAAATTCAAGCCAAAAGTCCTATGCATTGAATTGAATGCTTAAGTGTTGGGAAGAATCAGCTAAATTCAAGTTGAACCAATTGAGATGCCTTGATAAAAGTCAGTGAAAAGCTGCTATAAGTTTTTCCAGGCAAACTGTTTGGCTGGACTATAGTAAGTATATGCCAATACATATAAATCGATCCGGTTTAGGCTGCTGCTTTAGCTTCTCTGTGACTTCGTCTTTCAGTTGCTTTTACTCTGGCTTTATCCGTTATCCTTTTGTCTCCATCAAATGCTATAGCTATAGTCTGGTTCCCATCGATTTGGCTGCTTTTCAAGTGCACAATTTTCTTTTCTTTTACTCTTTTTTTTACTTTACTTTTTTCTTTCTTGTGTTTGCATATCGCGACGCGACATTTGCATAAGCCCGCATCGGGGGCCCTGGTATCGACACTGCCAGGCCCGCCACCCCTTGGCCCCCCTCAATATTTTTCATCCGATATATGCAGCAATGAGTGCATATATATATGTATATAATGTATATATGTATACGTGTATATGTGTGCCTTATATACATATAATATATACATGCTCCTGCACTTTATTATTTACTACAATTTGCAATAACATCGCCATAGCCATAGCCATCGCCAACGCCAGCGTCGCCGTCGTCGTTGTCGTCGTCGTCGTCGTCGTCGTCGTTGTCCTTGCTGCACGACGTCCACTCATGCGCAAGGACAAAATGCATTTAAATTGATTGAAGGCGCGCGCCAAAGATAACTAATCAATAAATTATTGAAATATTATGCGATTCACTCGCCTTCGCCTTCGCCTTTTCCTTTGCCTTTGCCTTTGCCTTTGCAGCTGGAAAACTTTTATCAGCTATACACATTAAACGCCAAAAAGAACGAAAGGAAGGAAGGAAGCAAAGAAAGAAAGCAAGAAACATAACGAATGGCAATTGCCAAAAAAGAAAATAAAAAAAACCCGAAATACGAAAATGAAAGAAATCCATAAGAAAATAGCTTAAAGCAAGCAATAAAAAATTATCGCTGAGCATTAAATGAATTTAACGAGTATTGAAAACAATTTTGGAAATATGAAAAAAAAAAAACACATTCTCAAAGTGTGCCAAATGACAATAGCTGAAAATATTGTATTAGGTCAATAATAAAACCATTTCAAAAGCAGCTTTAACTATTGAAATACAAAACCGAAAAATAATGTTCGAAATTATCTTCTGAAGTGGCATTTGATTAACGTTGAATCAAGAGAAAATGCTATAAAAATTCTAAAAATTCTGACGATATATTTTACTTAAAAGTACGAATATATTTCGAGCTCTTTTTTTTAACGAAAGTTTCCAAATTGGCGACATAAATCAACTAATTTATCATTGATCTTTAACCAAGATCACATCCAGAATTCTAGTCTTAAATCAGTCAGAAACAGTTTAATACACATTTGACTTGAATCGAGTCAAAAGTTATTGCTTCAAGATGATATTTTAAGAATGAAAATCTTAACTCATACTTCAATCTGTATGCTTGCAAGCTTAAACAAGATTGTTTGATTTAGAAAATATAATCCTTAGTTTTAACTTACTAGTTACATTAAAATATCTTCAGAAATAAAAAAGTTGTATATATATATAATATATATATATATATTATTCCATCTGTTCAAGAAGAAGTTTCCTGTTATAAGACTAAGAAATATCTCTCGATAGCAACCGGTGGACAGACAGACAGACATACAGACAAACAGGCGGGCAGAGCGACATATATATAGAATCGCCTTATCGTTCTTTGTGGGGTCGAAAATGACTTCTGGAAGGGTAACAAGTAAATTACCCAATTGGTGTTATCAAAACAATATTAATCAATTGCTAAAACTTGATAAATATTTGAAAATTACGTAAAATGTTAATGCCGTAGCTAACAATATAATAAAGTTAGTCGAAATGTTGATTAAAGCTCGCAAATCAAGGCTTACCAACTGCGACTAAACGCAACCAAGATATTCTAATTGGCCATAGAAATTTGTGAGTAAGTACTGGTTTATGCGGGGCCAGCTGGTACTGGTTTAAAGCGGAAGAGAGGCACCAGCAGTGGGGCAGCGGCAGTGGCAGCGGCTAAGGCAGCAGCAGAGGCAACACTAACATTGTGGTAGCTGCCACTTTGCCACAAGACACAATCAAAGGCGGGTGGCACATGTGGCCCGAGTACATAAAAACAATGCACTGGCGACACGCGACCGACAGGAGGAGCAACAGCAAGAGTACAGCAAGAGTACAGCAGAAAGGACCAAGGGTCGTCGGAGCAGTAGTCGTCGACCAGTGGGGCAGACGTGAATGGGTTGGGTTCGGGTTCGGGTTCGGTTGGTATGGGTTTGATCGAGAGTGAGGGGCGAAAGGGTGAGGTGTGTTAGTGAACCGCTAAGTTCAGACGGGAAACTTGCGCGCGACCGCAGCGACCGCGACCCACAGGCGGCTGGCAGAGCAACCAGCGACCACCAACTAAACATTACGCATACGCCCAGTTGGCCGCAGAACTGTGTGTATTATGTGGTGGCAATGTGGTGAGTTTTTGGGGTGGTGGGTAAGCACATTTAACAGGCCGCAGCAGCTGCCAACTCTCTCACAAAAGCGACGACGACCTTTTTACAAATTCATTGTCAAGCGTATGGACGAAAGGACAGCAGCGAACAGCGCTGAACAGGACCAAACAGGACAGTGCTTTCAGTGTATACTGTGAGGAGTGGTCTGACAGGGTGGCGTAGGGGGGGGGGGGAGGGGACAGCGCTGTCGACTGTCATGCACTTCAAACGCTTTTTTTCATTTTTTGACGACGAAGCGTTTATTAAAACTAATTAAAATGTTTAAAACATTTATAGAACAAACGCAAGACGTCAAGTGCCAAACAATGGGCCAGTCCATGGAGTCTCGACAGCCCAGGGAGCACAGGAAGCACAGCGGCAAGTCCTGAGTCCTGACTCAGGGCTCAGGCCATAACTTAATTGCGACAATTAAGTTGGCAACAATAATTTGCCAAGTTGGCCAGCGAAAGTTTTTTTTTTTTTTTTTTTTTTTTTTGTAACGGCTCCAAACACATTTAAAATACAACAAAAAAAAAAAAATAAATGAAATGAAATGGAAAATATAAACTAGTAAATGTGTCTTCGGCTCACCGAAGATTACATACCCTTGCAGATTTCATTCGGTATTTTGAAATTTGTCCAAAATTTATTTATTTTACCCGATTGTTCCTATTGCACCTATATGCTAAATTAGTCCGATCTTCATAATTTAGACAACGTAATCCTACATCTAACTTCTAAATTTGAATGAATCTGTCTTGAAGATGGTTTTCCAACTTTCCTTGGCCCCCAGCTGCTATATATTCTCCGATCCCGCTGAAGGCTGAAGAGATATGTTTTCACAGAAAAAAGACGGACAGACAGAAGTTTAATGGGTATATTGACTCACTTCCGATATGCTTCACTGATTGCCCTGCATATATCGTGTCATAGTTATAGTACTTGCTGCAAGTGTATAAAAACGAAATAAATAAATAATAGCGTGTGATGGAAAATATATATTTTTTTAAAATGACTGAGGAACTGCATAAATAAATATGGGCAGAAGGCAGGTATTATTGAAGTGACAAAGCTGATATTTATATAGCCATGAAATACCCATTAGTATTGTGACCTGTTGCCACACACACACATATACGTTATTTGATTCAATTTCCTTTATAATCAAATTTATTTTGTACCATTTCATTTCAGCCATAAAGCGATAAAAAATTAAATAGCAAGATGCATTTGACAGATCGATTTGGAACAGAAAAATACATGAAAACTAGAGAGGAAAAACCGACGATAATGTATCCTTGCAGACTGCTATAACTTATAAAAAAATGTTTGCTTAATTTATTTATTATTTAATTTAATATTTTATTTTTAGTGCAGCTATTAGATGCAGAAGATGTCCATCTTAGCCAGTTTTAGCGAGCATTGGGAAAACCGAGTCCTACATCTAAGTTGTCAGTTTCAATTAGATATCCTGAAAAAGAAGTGGTTATTCTACTAGATTATATTAGTTTGCATGAGATACGGATAGACAGACAGACGGATAGTCAAGTGGACTTATTGGGAGACAAGGGTTTCAAAAATGTGCCGAAAAATATACTAAACAAAGCTAGAAAATAGATAGGAATTCGGAGCAAAAAATATTAAAATACTGAGGGTTAAGGTTACAGCAATTTTTCTTTAATTAAATATGATGTTTTCATATTAGAAATATGTAGGAATAAATTTATGTAGATATTACTGTGGATAGACTGTGCAAATACTTGTAATTCGGGCTTATTATCATTGGGAAATTAAAAAATCTCTCTTCAGGTTTTACTACGCTAATTTATATAATACTTATGTAATACTTAATTTGAACACAATTTGATATTAAAACATGGGTGTAAAACAAAAAAACTCTCTTCAGATTTTCATTTTTGTAGCCACACTATAAAAAATATGTATATTATTTAAATGTGGGTACAAATTTTTAAGGCAATTTCGGGCTGAGCTGTTTTGTGTGTGTTTTTTTTCTTGTTTTCTTGTTTTTGTTGATTTTTTTATGGGAACGATATGGCAGAGAAGAGGAAGAGAATACGTAAGTTTACAGAAATGAAGCAAGTGCTAAATAAATAAATAATGAAAAATGTCGATAAAAAAGCCAAACAAAATAAAAAACGAAGAAAATGTAGTACCCCAGCCGAGTCGCAGTTGCCATTTTGTTGTCAACGCGTCGGCCGCGAGAGGAAGACGATTTGCACCCATTTGTCATGTTTGGGCCGGGAAGTGCTGCCAAAATAAAAAAAAAAAAATTGTAATCGCGTTTGTTGCTGTTGGAGCGGGTGGGCGGGCGGTGTGGCGTGTTACTGTAGCTTGATTTGATATAGCAGCGGGTTGAAGTTCGGTGTTAAAATATATAAGCAGTAAATAAGCTTAAAAGCCGTAAGGAACACGGCGGCGGCTGCTGCTGCTGCTGCTGCTGCTGCTGCTGGGCCAGCTGGCAATTTATGCGTCTTGATTCTTCACACATGCAGGATTTCCAGTTGCCAGCTTAACCGACCCCCACCCCCCTCATCCTCCTCATCCCCCTTGGTGAAATGTTGAAAATTGTAAAAAAGTTTTGTATTGCCTGCTGTAAATTTCGTTTAAAAGGCGCGCGCAAAGTTTTTGGCGGCCTCGATAGACTCCTCCGGTTTATGGGCTGCTCTTTGTTTCTACTCAACGCGCTCCTTTTCCTTTTTTCTCGCTCTCTCGCTCTCTCTCTCTCTCTCTCTCTCTCTCTCTCTGTGTGTGTTTTGTTTTGTTTCCAGCAATTTATTCAAATTGAGTTTGCGACTGCAGCCATAACTCAAAGCGAACTTCGAACATTCACCAAAAAAAAAAAAAAACCGAAAAAATGTACTCTGAAATATTTGCGTTATACAGCACTGGACGCTACGGCGCTACGGCGCTACGAAAAGCAGGTGTTGATGGCTCCATTTTGATGGCCAGCCGGAAGCCGCAAAAGTGCGTGAGTCATAAAAATAAACCACCAACAACAACAACAACAACAACAACAACAACACTACTAAGCAAACAACACACACATACATATGTATATGTATATATATACACGCATATATATAAAAAAAAACAAGTGCTCAGCGCAGCAAGTTGAATTATGCGTTTTTGGCACTCAATCTTAATACGGATTGACTAGGGCACAGAAAGAGAGGGGGAACAAAAAAAAAAAAACAGAAATTCAGACAAACAGTGTGAAACGTAGAGAGAGGGAGCGAGAGACCTCCTCCATCTCCGGAGAACGAGAGAAAAACTTTAATGTAGTTTGTTGTCTTGTTAGTTGGAGCACTTGAAATGCTTCTATTGCAGACGTCTGCGAATGTATTTAGAAAAAAGAAGTTAGTTTTGCCCGACTTCGTGATACTCTGCATTCAATTATACCCTATAAAATCTCCGGTCAAACACGCACAATCATAGGACAATCTTGTTAATGGAGAGCACTCGAAATGCTGAAATGTTGAAATGTGTTTAGATGCAACTTGTGCTCGACTAGTAGATACTATGTACTCCATATAGCTTAGATCAAACGATCAAATTATTTGCGTGCAAATATTAAATTTTACAGTAAAAGCCCTGAAATTCTAAATTAAATAAAATTCCTCGAGAATTTGTGCTAATAATTAGCAGTGAATGCCAAAGCATAGCAAGCAAACTTCTTTACATGCATCGCAAAAATGAAAGCAATATCTTTCAAAGCAAATATCTCAAATTGAAGAATTTAAATTTGCCTCTCTATTTGCCTCAGATATTGAGAAAGGTAATTTTATTGTCGCTGAGAAATAATTTGCCCTACAGAGTTTGCATTAAAACTGAGCGTAAGCTTAAATAATTTATGCAAAAATACTAAATAAACAAATACAAAACTCCATCAAAATGGAGTATTAAAGTTTTGAAGAAATGTTGTAAAAGATATTTGTATGCTATATATAAGGCGAAAAGTTCCTTCTGATAAATAGAGCAACTTGTTCTGCTCAATTTTATGTAATTTCGCTTTTCGCTTGACTTTACTTCCAACTTTGATGCATTTCACGAAATTGCAATAGAAAACTTATAAATAAGTTTTCAGTGATTGGTGCAATTCGTGAAATGTTAAAGCTTTTTATTAAGTATGTTTCTCACTTCGTTTCTTGCATATTTTCTTGGGCACTTTATTTGACGGGCGGATTAAATTGTTTCTCTCTTTGCTTCTCGCTTTGTTTATCGCTAACGCTCGTCGTTTTGTTTAACATTATCGCTTGTCGCTTTGAATTTCGTTTTTTCTCGGCTGGTTGGTTTATTGCTTTAATGGTTTCGCTTCCTTTAATGGTTTCGCTTCCGGATTTGAATCTTACTTTGCCTCCCGCTTCGCTTGCTGTTTCGCTTTCCGCTTCGCCTCGCACTTTTTCACGCTTTAGATCCCTATTAATTTTTTACTTTGCTTCTCACATTGCTTCTTACTTTGCTTCTTTCTTCGCTTTCCTTCCCGCTTCGCTTTTCTCTTTACATCCCGCTTTGCTTTTGACTTTTCTCAGGCTCCCTATTTTCTTTTTACTTTACTTCTTGCTTGGTTTCTCGCTTTGCTTTCCTTATCTCGCTTAACTTCTCGCTTTACTTCTTGCTTTGCTTCTCGCTTTGCTTCTCGCTTTGCTTCTTGCTCTACTTCTCGCTCTACTTCTCGCTTTGCTTCTCGCTTTGCTTCTCGCTTTGCTTCTCGCTTTGCTTCTCGCTTTGCTTCTCGCTTTGCTTCTCGCTTTGCTTCTCGCAGAGCTTTTCACATTACTTTTCGCTTTTCTTCTCGCTTTTCTTTATGCCTTATTCCTCAGTTTGCTAGTGCTTCTCGCTTGTTGCTTGCTTTGCTACTCGAACTTCTTCGTGCTTTATTTTTGAACTATTCCTTCTCTTTGCTTCTCGCCATGGATCTCTTTGCTTTTTTTTCTAGTTCGTCCAGTTTTTACTTCTTGCTAATCACTTCACTCTATATGCCTTGAGACATGTATTTGTCGCATTTACCGCTTCTCTTCTACTTGCGCTTCGCTCTCTGCTTCTCTTTGTTAGAAGGTTACATCCATACATATGTATTTACAGGGTTCCAAGGCGTCAAACGAGAGGTCTATTAACACAGGGTGTGTGTGGGGCAACTTTAGATAAAGCTTAAACTGATTTTGCTGAAAATTGCAGCTTCTTTGTCGCACAACGGGTAAATGCACATACATACTTACATCATAAATATGTATGTATGTCTATAAAGGTGGTATATAAGATGGAGTACATACTTTCAAGCATACATATGTATTCATACATATGTATATAGTCGGTCTCCACATGCATTTGGTAAAAAACTTCAATATGTCATTAGGGTTGAGCAGGCGCTTGATGCGGCTTGCTGCTTGCTGCAAATGCAGCTTACTGCTGATGCTACTTGCTGCTGCTGCTGCTGCTGCTGCGGGCACGTCTTGGCTGCATGTGGCTGATGTGGGCCACGCCCCAGCTGGCGCATTTTCGGGCAGATCACGTGCACTCTCAGATGGAGACGGAAATGGACGGAATGAAGATGGGGACAGGAGTCGAGTCGGGTTGAGTCGCAGCTGCCTTTGGCCATAAAACGTGGCCTGGGGCCACTGAACAAAGCAAAAGTTTTAAACGTATCAATGCGATTTATGCAGCGACAAAATGGAGCAGCACAAACGCACACACACTCACACTCACACACACACACATGCTGTGATAAAAAAGAAGGAAAAGGAAAAGAAAATGTTGGCTAAAGGAAAAGAGCGTCAAGGAAAATGCAAAATAAATTGGCAGCTACCTTTGGCTGAAGACCCAAAAGCATGCCACAGTCGCCCCGCAGATTCCTTAGCGTTTGCTGTTGCATATTTCAGTACCACAGGGCAAAGAAATACAAAAAAAACAAAAAATAGAGAAAAACGAATACAAAGAGTATTCTAAATGAAAGTATTCGACTAGTTGGATACCCATTAAACTGATTTAATATTTTTCAGCTGTCTGCGACTGTAGAAAACGTTTTCTTGAATAAATTTGGTGCTCGACATGAAATTTGCAGAATATAGAAATAATAAAATATTAGCCAGACACTAAATAATTTGAATAGTTCTGAATATTCTGTCGATTTTATATAATATTTTCATTGCATTAAAAATACACCAAAAATTCTACAATAAATTGCAAATAACTTTTTAAGAGAACAAATCAAACAGATCGATTTGGAACCATTTTTTTCTATATTTGCTAAAGTTCAACATGCCCCTTTTGAACAATGTTCCAAGGTATATTAAAAGTGAGACAAGAGCGAATAATTCCGTTGAAGCGAGGCAAGAAAATCTTCGACGGTCGCCGCAGACGCGTTGCGTTGCGTTGCGTTGTCTTTTGTCTCTTTGTCGTAGCCACAGCAAAATTTTTGGCGTGACATCCACTGCCAGGACAACAACAGCAAAAAAAAATTATAGGCAGTCGAAGGAGAGAAAGAAGCAGACGAAGAGGAAGCAGAAGAAGAGGACCAAAAGAAAAGTGACATACAGTCTTTTCTATAGGGCCGTCGATTGCCACTCACACCGGCAGAGCCCCATTAATCAATGGCAGACGCACTTCAGTCGTCGGTCACATTTTTTGTTTTGTTGTTTTAGTGTTGTTTTTGGTCTATACCGAGAGTTGCACAGTAGCAAAACAGCTGCCGGCCCTAACATAGTAAGCCAAAAAGGTTAAACGCAGGCAGCCACGCCTACTGAAAAGCACCGCCCACCTACCCGATTCATATTCTCTGCCCCCCCCAAAACATTCACGGGCAATTAGCAAAGCATTTGCCGAAAATCTCGTTGGCATTTTGAATAATTATGACAATTGAAAAGTTTCTGTCAACTGTCGCAGGACGAACAGGACGAGAGGAGGCAGAGTCGGAGAGGGTGGAGAGGATGGAGAGGGTTCCAATAATAAGCTTAGTTGATTGGCACCGCTCTGCAAAAAAACAACAACAACACAATGGCAAGTGTCGACAGTAAATTGCTTAATTAGCAGCCAAAGTCTAACAGAAAAGTGTTGAAAATGTCTGGGAAAAGTCAATGATAAGGTAGCTTAGACAATCTGAAAAAGAAATTGGCCCCTGTCAGTTTGAAGTAGATGGAAAATTGAGATGTCTCAATCTGTCAGTTAGTTGAGTTTCTTGCAAAATTAATTATGCTTTTTCAGCAATGAATCGTCAAAAATATCACGAGTAAATTATTTGTAATGACTCATATTTTAGTAATATTAATGTTATTAGTATTTTGAATAGATTCAAGTTCTCTGGAGTGGATTATTTTTCTTTTGGACTAGACTATTTTGCTCTGTTCCTCGATTCCAATTGAAAGAGAATTCAGGAAAATTCCATGGCTCATTCAATATTGAATTTAGATAATTCTTTAGAATTTAAAATTTATTAAATTATTATGATAAATATTCGGAGTATATGAGCTCTCAGTACCGGTATATATTTCGTCCTTTGGGAATCAATTAATAAGTATTGTACAGAGTATCCCACAGTCTAGTTCTTGTTTGGCGAAATTAATTAATGATTATTATTAGTGCAAACAAACAAGTCTTATATATAGACTGTGTCCTTATAGACTGTGTCCTTTTTCGAAAAGCTGTACCCTCAAATAGCGGTACTCACCTTTTTCTAATTTGATTTTTTTGTACTATAAATTATGGTTTATCATTAGAATTGATTTATTGCCGACTCTCAGGGAATTTTCTCGACTGTTCGGATATTGTAATAGTAACTAATCTAATAAATCCTTTGACTACAGACTACAGACTACATTTTGGTTGTGCCTGCCAGTTCCTTCTTTTATGCTTCATTGTCTCTTTTGGCTGACGTGTCGCTGTCGCTGACAACTAATTAGTTTTGTTGTGCTTTGCTTTGTGTTTGGTTTAACTGAAAGTTGGAAACGCTCAACGCGCGATTTACACGTGCAAAATCGGCTTAATAATTGATGTGAATGTTTTGGTTCACTTTGCTTTGTTTCGCTTTGCCAAAAGCAATAAATACTACATACATATATGTACGAGCATGCACATACACATGTCTATATATACAATACAATATGTGAAACTACAGCCGGAAACCGCTAAACCAACAAAATGGCCGACAAGACTATGCGTGTGACTAACCTCTTCTGAAAACCGCTTCTACCTCTTCTAACTCCTGCTTACATTCCTATACAAAAGCCGAGCAAAGGCTACCCCCTTCTTCTTCTCTCTCTGTGTGTGTGTGTGTGTGTGTGTGTGTGTGTGTTTTGGGGTCAGTTGGCGCAATCAATTTCGATTTAGTAGCTGCCATAGTTTTGCTATGCGCCATTGTTCGATTATCATCGCAAAGACAGCTAGGGGATGGAGGTCGAAAAGGTGGGGTAGGGGGTTAGAGAGATAGAAAAGGATGGGTTGGTTGGTAAGAAAAGGACTCGTGTTTTGTCAGCCCCAAAAAGTCGCACGCCCACTTAATTAAATGCCCAGGCTAATTCGTACTTAACCTTGAGAATGAGCTCAACAAACAAACAAAAATTCAGTGAACACCCAACACCCTGTCCAATCCCACCACTCGTTGGCCATTCCGTGGCACTTTACCGACTCTCCACCTGCCAAGATGACTGGGCTCTTTCTCGCTCAACTGACCTGAATGAGCTGCTGGACTACTTCCCAGCCTAGGTAATGCATTCGCTGAAGATAGTACAATATACATAGATAATCCGCCGTAAGGCAAAGCAAAGCAAAAGCTAAGCGTAGAATGAAACGAATGCCTCTGCTTGCTCCTTCCCAATTTCCTTATCTACTATTTTTCTTACCATTATATGCATGTCCCTGATTCGCGTTATGTGCCAAGCAGTTAGAGATGGGCGCGTGACACGAATCATAATTTTCTAATTATTTCATATTATAAACTAAAAAGCAAGAAAGAACGACAAACTTTGTGGGTTGTTCTAGTTTCTAGTTCGCAAGTTTTATCGACTGATAAATAAAGTTTTCCAAATAAAAACTTTACATGTGATCAATCATTTCTATGGGAGCTATATGTTATAGTTAGCCGATCCGGTCGACAAAGAAAAATTGGGAAAAACCTATTTCACGTACTGAGATAAACAGTCAGACAAGGCTTTATTCTTTAGCCTTATCGCCTTGATAAATAATATATACTATACACTTTAAAAAAATGATATATCGTTTAAAGAAAAGCTAGATCTACAAATGAGAGTCTACTTATCTCTGTTTCTCTCTGTGGTCTCTAAAACTGAGCACACACCTTTTGTTATACACTAAGAGAAAAGTGATAATAAAAACTGAAAAATAAAAAAATGGGGAGAGCTTTAAGATGGAGATAAAAACTGAACAATTTGAATGAAGTTCAGAAAAAAATTCTAAATTTATATTTAAAAAAAAAAGAGGTAATGAATTTCTATGAATGCATTCTACAAATATATTTCCATAATTAGATGGAATTTATTTTCTTGAAGTGTATGCACACACGTCAAGTGAGTGAGTGAGTTAGAAAGAGAGAGAGAGAGAGAGAGACTGAGAGATGGAGAGTGAAAGATAGAGAGGGGAGCGAATGAGATAGGGAGAGAGCTGTTGCATTTGCTTTCGTTGTAGTTGTTGTTATTGTTGGTTTTAGTATTTTACCTTGGCATTTTTCTATTCAATAGAACGAACGGCGGGACTGGCGGACAGACAGAGGCTTTGAATGACTTTAATGCTTGCTTTTGTCTACTTTGTTTTATGCTCCTGGCATTGCTTTTGCTTCTTCTCCTTCTTCTCCTTTTTCCACTGCTTCTCCTTTTTGCTTTTTTTTCTGCTGCTTCTTATTATTTGCGGTTTGCTGCGCAAAGTTTTGCCCCGGCTCAGTTCGCATTTTCACCTGTAATTTTTGCAACTTTCAATTAGGAAGGCATTAAGCCAGAAAGTGCTTCAATGAATGCAAAAAAAAGTGGGGGAGGCGGTATGTGGGGTGGGTGGTTGGGTGGTTGGGTGGTTAGGGGCAATAGTAGATGCAGGGTATTGAATTTTCTTTAAAGGCCGTGCCACAAAAACCAGCAGCAAAAGAAATGTGCAACAAAAAATATGCCAAGCTGATGACCCGAATAGAATTTCGGTTCGGATTTGACAGTCGCTCCACAGCCCGCTCTCCCTACCTGACCCCAGTATAACCACCTGACTAGCAGATTTTTCTATAAAATTAGGTTTTTGGTGTCCTCATTGTACCATTATTCAATGGCCCCTGGGCGTGGCACTTTAATTAAAATTTCACCCCCCCACACTGCATTTGACTCATCATAATAAATATGATTTGCCATTACTGGAGCTAGAATAAAAAGTAAAGCCAGAAAAAGTAATAGTTCTCGAAAAAGCTGGCTAGGAAGAGGAAGCTCTTCGAGAATCCATTAAATTTAATTCCAACCTTATTTCATTTTTTAAATATTCGCTTTAAAAATAACATTAAATATTTGCTTTACTCTTATTCCAATATTGAAAGTTTCAACTACAATTGTTACTGAGCTAAATAAATATGCACTATAAATAAATGATGCTCGATCAAAGTAATTTAGAGGAATATGAACACAAAATTAAGGAAAATGTTTTGCCAATTTATTGCACAAGTCATCCCCTATGTTTTCATACTACTATTACTATTATTATTATTATTATTTAAATACCTCGCATTGTAGTATTGCATCGCAGCCTCAGCAAAAACTCACCTGCAACGATAGAGAAATACAGAAAAATGATTATGTTAAAATCAATGTTTGTTTATAACAATTGTAACAATTTCAGTTAGCAGCAGAACCTTGCCACAGGTTATAAAATACGAATATTAAAATAAAATAAAACTACCGAACTTCAAATAACTGACAAGGCAATTGACAACCCTACAATTAGTAGTACAGCAAAACATAGAGAAACCGAGCAAACCAAAAATTCTATTTAATTTGCCATCCACAAATGCGAAAACACAAAATGAAAACACAATACGAGTAGTAAAAATGCATGAAAATAAACTAAAAACCCGCATATTTTGTTAGTGAATGCACGACTTCCGAATACCCTGTAATTACATCTCAAACACTCGACTATAACACACTTTTCCATCCGTCATTCAGAATGAAAGAAATATGATAAAGTAGTTTGATCTTAAGATGATTTTGGTTATATCTTGGAACCTACTGTACCTGTGGGCACTAAGTAAGGCACAGTTTGCAGTTTAAAGCTGAAAGTCAAGCAGACAGACAGACAGACAGACAGACTCGTCTTATCGTCCTAATCAATAATGTATACACTGTGTAGTCGGAAATGTCTCCTTCCAGGGGAGCGCTTGGTGTTAACGAGTTTCTCCGCTAAATTTACCGAACTTATATTCACATCTGGCTATAATATAAAGGGTATAAAAAAACTAATGAACAAAAACTATTCAAAAAGTGCACAAGCAGCGAAAATGTTCGCATTCGCCAAAAAGTATAATAAATAATTATGACATACCGACGGGGCTGAAAAAAATAAAAGCAAGTGCAAAATGATTTGCACATTGCAATTACTGCACATTGAAAGTTGAGAAATGCAAGGGGAGGTGAGGGGCTGTGGCAAAGTTGGTGGGCGTGTTAGCCTGACCTGGTCAGCTAGTGGGGCCGTGGGCGACAAGTTGGTGCGAACAGGCCAGAATGAGCTGCAGTTGTTTGTTACTTAAACAGTCAAAAGGCACATTAAGTTATTTGTGTTAAAAACGAATAATGAGTGCAAGCATTTAATTAAAAGATAAATAATTAAAATACAATATATACATAATATATATACTGAAAATTTTTAGTAACGCTCGCATAATTAGCTTAAAAGTATTGAATAAACTATTTTGATGGAATTGGCACAGATATTCGCTTGATATTTTGTATTTATGATTAAGATATATTTAATTTGGCTTATATACTCTTACAGAAGGCATTACAAATATGTGACGGAGTGTAAATATATTAGTAATAAGGGCGAAAAGATGAGATGTTGCTCTATCCGTGTCCAAGTGTCTGTTTTTCAATCCAAAAGTATCCCAGAGCATACTAGGTTAAAATAGATAAACAGAACAATGACATTTAAAATACACTCCAGTATTTTATTCAAATTATCTTTGCTCTTTTGAAAACTAATTTGAAAAAGCTTCTAGCACCAAGTAAGATTCAGTTGGAACAGTTTTATTTAAACTTTAAACTGAAACCTTTTGAATCGGTTGAGCTTCTCACTGATGAGTCCTTTGAACTGGAGCTACAACTGAACCTATAAGCTCCAATGGGTCCTCCTTTTCTTTTTTAACAAAAACTGAGAAAACTTGGTGAAACTTTCGGCTCTAAGTAAAAATTTTCTACACAAAATTAAAATTTTTTTTTTTAAATTTATCTTTTAGCTCTCCACTTGTAAGCTAACTAAATATTTTCATCGTATTCGAATACCCCAGAAAGGTGAAATTAACTGTGCGAAAATAAATTACATTTTTCACAATTTTTATTTACAATTAATACGATATGAAAGTGATACCAAATTTGCAGTATTCAGTTGAGTTTAATTGTTTGTTGGTGAATAAATGCAGATATGTACAATGAATGCATTCATTCGCAAGCTCAGCTTTCATTGATATTCATATCACAATTTGCAATCATTTTAATGTGATGTAAGTGATTTAAATGCATTTCTAAATGCACTAATCCCAGCACATTAACAGCTCATACGCATACCTATATATGTATATTCACCTGTGTTGTTTTGAGCGCATACACACATTTATTCACACACTCAAACACCCACACAGAATTCACACGCACACACGCACACACGCACACACGCTTATTACTGTGATTCCAAAAGCTGTGAAATATTACGCCGTTTTCCATCTAATTAATAACGAAATTTTAATCGTCCAACGATAGCCGTGCATTATGCTCGTAACTCCCCCCTCCCCCCTCCCCGCTCCCCCTCAGAGCTATGCTCTACCTATTTGTCGCCTCTTTCTACTTGTAGATTGTGTGGGCCTGGCTAATATCATAAATGTTTGTCGCCGCCCTTAGCCATTCCGGCTGATGATTATTATTGTTATTGTTATTAGCGCTTTGAGATTTATGTGCAAAAATTTATTTGCTCAGGTCCTTGGACGCTGTAGTATTTTATTGTATGTTCATAATACCCTGTAAAATGATTTTTATATTCCATTAAATATTCTTCATAGTAATTATTACATTAACGAGGCAGCTCCGAGTCCTTAAAGCCTATGTATCTATGTAGCCTTTTTAGTTGTTGCAGCCAGCACATATGACAGATTCGGGCGGATCAGCTATATTATAGAGCTACCAACAATTATATTTATCGGACTTCAATATAGTACATATGGCAGTCATAGGACTAATCGGTACTAGAGTTGCTCATTTAGTTTTGATTTTTTTGAAAACTCTTTTCATCGCTTTAATCGCGAAGTGGTTTTTATCAAAACAATTCGAACTCAGAATTCGAAAATTTATTCCACTCTTACTCAAATTGTAGAAATTTTATTAATCATAATACCTTTTTTTTTCCACCAAAGGGTATCTCATAGTCGCGCATTCTATCCATTTGATAATTTTTATTTATTGTTGCTGCTGTTGCTTCATAAATTTCACTGAAATTGAGCATAATTTTTCATTTAAGTGGAAATTAATATTTTACGCCCACCAAGCCACGCCTAGCTAATTATGTCACGTCGCTTCCAGTGGAAAAAAGGAGAAGAGACACAGAGACACACGAAGGAGAAAGAGAAAGAGCAAATAAAAACTGTGGAAAAATAAGGCAATGAAAATATTTTGATGAATATAAATGCCAAAACAAACCGCCGCTGGGCTTCATCAAAGTTATGCAGCAAACGAATTATTAATTTTTATTATTCGCATTTGAGAGACAATTTCCTAATAGACACACTGCAAACGCAATGCATACTTTCAGGAGCTTTAAAAAAATAAGTATAAAAATTATATAGCTAAAAATATATATATATATAATTTGCATATATTAAAAGAATTGAGGCACTTTATTTGCCACAAAAAATTACCCAGTTGGAAAGTTTTTAAGCGAGAGAAATCAGTTCCAGAATTTTTCACAAATTTACAAAATAAATTTCTTTTTAAATTGAATATGGTAGACTAGCCGAAGATTACATATCCTGGCTTAAAAAAACATTTAAAATATGCTGTTAAAATAATTTATTCTGATGCCGATTGTTCCTATGGCAGCTATATAGATAAAAAATACACTTCCACGTCTAACTTGTAAGTCTTATCAACCTATTTAAAAAAAAAACCCTTAAAGCTATCTACGCAACTGCTTTTTAAGGCTTTTCTTCCTTTCTTTGGCAGTTATATGATATAGTTTTCTGATTCGTCCCTTATGCTGGTTGCAATAAAAAGAAGGCTATATATATACATATGTCTGTTATGTGTGAAAAGTTATAATATCCTAGAAAGGGTATAAAAATTTACATTTAGGAATTTGTGATATTCTAATTTTAGGCAAAATACATCTTTGAAAGTTTTTCAGTGAAAATTGTTAAGTTAAAATTTAATTTGATTTGGGTTTGGATTAAAAAAAATGTTGTATTAATCAAAGAACAAAAGGATTTCTATTCAAGCGACGCCTTAGCCGCCCTTACAAGTTTAGTCTGGATTTAATAAATACATAAAAAATACATCAAAAATACTAGAAATACTAGAAAATTGAGTGAAATGTTTTTTAAAAAAATTTCGTTAAACGAAAAATATGTTTTTAGTTGGAATAACTTGCCCAAAAATACAGAGTGTGGTCATGTTGCGAACTCATCTAGGCATGTTTACTGTGGCTTTTACAAGCATTAACTATGGGATAACTTTTTAACACTCACCATATACACACACACACACACACACACACACACACACACACACACACACACAAAACGTATTAGTGGATGTCCATGTCCAGAGCGGGAGCAAAGTAATTTTATGTATCTGTGGCTCATTAATAATTGAGACCATGGCAAGGAAATCAAAATTGTTTGTGGTACTCAAACACTGGCCCCCCCCTGCAAACTCCCCCTCGAAAAATCCGACTCAAATAACCCCCCTAAACACCCGATCCGCCCAACTATATTGCTGATAAGGCGGCGGCGTGCCAGTGTCGTTAGTTTTGTTGTCGCTCCTGTCGTGTTGTCGCCCAGAGAATTCTGGCCAGGCACGCAAATGCGTTGCGTATACGCAATATTTCAGCAGGCAAAGTAATGCACAAGGCACGCACGAGCTCAACGAGATAGACAACGGCCATGACAGTGGCGGGCAGTAAAGAAGGGGGAGAGGGGCTTGTTGTGAAGCAGCTGTAAGCTAACATGTTTGTTGTCTTGTTGATGCTGGTCGTTGTTGTTGTTGGCCTTTCTTGGTATCTAGGCCCTTGCCTCTATGGCTCGCTGGATTCAATGAATTTTTCACAGCACTGCAGCTGGACGAGCGTCAGAATGTGGGCGGAAGTGACAGTGGGTGAGGCCAAATAGCCTAACAAATGTATGCAGCACGCAATACGTTGCTCGGCGTGTTACATGCGTGTTTAAAGGGGGGTCTTCGACGGGGAAATAGCAGGAGGGGAGCGGGATAGGGTCAGTTGCTGCCGAAAAAGTAGCCAAGCGGCAGAGGAAGTTATGATTGTTTCACGAGCCGACAAATAGAGCAACATGCTCCGGAGCTGGCTCTTTTTCTCTCTTTCACTCTCTCTCTCTCTCTGTCTCTCTAGAGGCTCACAGCTTCGCCGTGTCGAGGCAACAAAAGTAGCCAAAAGGCAGAGGCTGAGGCAGAGGCACAGGCAGAGCCACATGCTTTTTGGATTGCCCGACAAATTTATGCGCCTCTGTAGTGCTGGCCCGGAACGGGCAATGGCTCCGGTTAGCTTCACTCTGTTTGTTTGCGTACTTGTTTGTTTGTGTCTGTGTACGTATATAAAAGTATGTATATATATGTGTATGTGTATGTGTGAGTGTGTGTGTGAGTGTATGTGTGAGTGTATGTGTGCTTGTGTGTGTGTGTGTGCAAGTGTTTGCTTGCTGATGGCTTTTATCAACCCTTTGAGGGTTGCGCCATGTACACTCAAGAAAAAAAAAAACAAATATCTCATATCAAAGTTCTGAAAGAGGTTTCTTTTAGGGTTCAAACCTTGATAAAAAGCTTTTTCGTTTGGTTTATGGAACGGTTCCCGGAGTCCTTGAATAGAATGCACATTTTTTAAAGTATTATAATACGGAAAGGGGATTATCAATAAACTTGAATACGGCAATGATTAGACGAATGTTTTTTCTACTAAAGATCGTTATTTTGATTCAACTTTATTAGTGAAAGATTTGAATTGGATTCAGGTTTTATGTGTGTAAAGCACCCAAGAATCCAGAACTATCTCTTTTTTGTTCTTCAAGTCTTCAACTTGGATTGAGTTAGGCTTTAAGTATATCAAAAAATAGAGTTCAGCTACTTTTTTTCGCTGAGTGCATGCGGCACATACCTATGTGAGCGAGTGTGTTTGTTTCATTGCTAAAAATGTTGTGGCAAATCTGTGCGCATTATTCGTTTTTAAAATGCTTTGGCCAACTGGGCAGAAGGGAAGTAAACGGGTAAAGGCAATTGCCGGACGGCCTAAAAGCAGGCAATGAAATTTTCATGCACGCTCAATTTTTGCAGTTGACAGTTTTGCGCAAAAAGCATAAGAACACAGGCAATAAAACAAAGCAAATGAATAGTTATGAATGCACTCTCACTAGTAAACCCACCAGAAATATTGCAATAACTGCCCCAGCACAAGGCCCAAAACAATTACTTGGCTAATGCTCACTGAAACAGAAAGCTAAGCTCTGTAGGATTTTTTTTTGGATTTTTTGGCAAATAAATATTCCTAGTTGGTCTACTACCATTTCACAGTGCAATTTAATGTCTAATGTGTGCAGAGCGAACGAATTCTTTTGAGTTATTAACTGGGCCAAGATGTAACTTAAATTTGCTAGAAATGTTCTGCAGCTAATTCCAAAACAGCATAAACGAAAATCCATGCAAATTGTAAGAGTTTTATCGTTGGAATTCAAACAGTTGGACAGTTTTTCTGGGTTTGCTTTTCCATTAACTTTTTATTTATTTGAATGGAAAATTATGCGCATTTTTCGACAAACATTTTTGCATACCCTTGCAGAGGGTATTGCACCTTTGTCACGAAAAATTTATTGCATTGAGGGAAACGGCTAAAATATATATACATATTTGATTGATCAGAACGAAGCGATAAGTCAGGTCCGTCTGTCTATCCCTCTATCTGTTTCAAAACAAAGTATTCTATAAATTTTTCAGTTAGGTAAATGAAATTTGGAATATGCCCGGAACCGGCCAACTAAACTTACAGGTTAGCTGGAAAAGTGTCCTTTCTAAAGGCATATATATGTATATTAGATCGGACGACTATATATTATAAAATAAATCAATTTAAAAACAGTTTCCCGTCTGCAAGGGTATATAATTGTCGGATTACTAGTTGTGTTCATATTCATATTGAAATATTTGTATATATCTGCTGTGCATTGATTACACGTGCTTGTGGCAGCTGCCTGCTTTATTTCGGCATACATGAAAAATAAGAATAAAAAGGAAAAAAAATTAAAATATATTATAAATAAGAATAATCATTGTCTGTATTTGACATTTGCTGCCAAATACCCAATGTACGCCCCCTTCTGACGTTCCCACACATATTTCCTGTCTGATATCTTGTCTTGGCTTTATATAACAATTGAAACAAAAATAAAACTGGCAAAGCTTTGAAGTTGGCTTTTACTCATATGTGCCCGCAGGGAGACTGTGTGTGTGTGTGTGTGTGTGTGTGTGTGTGTGTAGGAGTGTGTGTGCGTTTGGGGGTTAGAAAGAATAAAGAATGAAAGAGAACGTGGGATAGAGTGGGAGAGAGGGGGAGAGAGGGGGAGAGAGAGGTGGGTAGGGACAGCAACACAAACAAGCAACAGTGTTCAGCATTTGGTATTTAACTTGAAGCTTTGCAACGCCCCCTCGTCTCATGGTCAACAACAACAACAACAATTACAACAACAACAACAACAGCAACAACAACAACAACAACAACAACAGCAATAAGAACAAGAAGCAGCAGCAGCAGAGCTTTAATTACCCCACGCAACCGCTGCGAAATGTTTGGCAAGCATTTTAAAGCTTTAAATTAAAGGATTCGCACCACTGTGCATGCAGTCCCTTTTGCCTTTCCCTTTGGCGGCCATTCGCCTGGCAATTGTTGCGTCAACAGCAGCAACAACAATAACAACAACAAGGACAACAACAGAAGCAACTGTAACAACAATGCGAAGGCGTAAAATGTAAGAAGCAGCGCAGTGGCAAAGCAAAAAATACAACAAAAAAAAAAAAAAAGAAAAAAAATAAGAAATGATGCGAAATAAGGCACGACTACGACATACTCTTTATCTAGAGTATTAAAAATATGCTGCATACTTGTTGAATAACTTCTGTGTTTATTATTATGATATTACTATTTATTAATGTTAGCTTCAGCTTATTTATAAGAATGTTATTATTATTGAATGACTGGCAAATACTCTGTACCCAGGTCTTCTGCTCCT
Source organism: Drosophila repletoides (assembly GCA_018150835.1). NCBI lineage: Eukaryota > Metazoa > Arthropoda > Insecta > Diptera > Drosophilidae > Drosophila > Drosophila repletoides. The sequence goes on along the minus strand of JAECWQ010000225.1, from coordinate 10,313,328 downwards.
TGACTTATGCGATCATTATTTGCACAGATAACTTCGTAATTATTATTCTATCCTTATTATATAGCACAGTTACACATTTATATAAATGAATAGACAGACAGAGCGACAGACAGACAGACAGACAGACAGAAAGAAGACAAACAGAAAGACTGACATATAGTCAGTCAGACGATCGAATAGACAGACAAAATACAGACATGCAGAAAGAAAGATAGACAGACAGACAGACAGACAGAGAGAGAGAGACAGAAAGACAGATAGAAAGGCCAAAAGACAGAGATATAGACAGACAGACGAACGAATAGACAGACAAAATATAGGCAGGCAGACAGAGAGAAAGAGAGATAGACGGAGAGACAGACACACAGACGGAATGACAGATATGCAGACAGAGAGACAGACAGCCAAACTGAAGGACATATAGAAATTTCTATATAAACGCCGCTGGATAAAAATATCCCTTATAGAGTCGGATATACTCGTACTTCCTTCCGCGTATTCTCCGTACGTTTAGCATCAAGCTTAGTATACTCATTTTACACATTGTATGGATAGAGAGTATAAAAATAAAACGTAAAATGGAAGCACAAACAAAACAAAAAAAAAAAAAAATTGCTCACGCATTTTAAAATTTTAATGCGGCGCTGCCAGCGGCGACGCCGACGACACGCTGACTAAGCATTTGCCTGTGCCGTGGGGTATACGCGTCAATAATACAAAATAAGGAATAAGGAATAAGGAATACAGAGTACGGAATACAGAGTACGGAATACGGAATACGGACTATATAGCATATATAGATATGTCCGTACATACAAACAAATATATGGAACACGCCGGAACATGCGTTGCGTCGCGTCGCATCGCATCGCATCGCTTTTGGCCCGTTTTCAGAAGCCAAAAAATTACGAACGCGACATGGAACGCTGATAAAAACGACAATTGATGGGCGTACGTGGGCGCATTGGGGCGTGGGCAATTGCTGAGTTATGTTTATGACAAATGCGAGCGCAATTCAGAGTTGTTGGGCGGATGATGCTGCCCCTGCCGTCACGCCCCTCAATGCCATCCAAATAGCTTATATATACATATATACCTCTATCTATATAAATACTTATCTAGAAACCATATTGGCTATATCATGCACTTTGCACACCCAACCGTTTTCAGGTCAAGATTTTCACTATGTATGTTTCACTACTCCAAGAGGAACAGACAAACCGAACCACTCAAGGGTCATCGAACCCTTGCATAAATTTCTTACTGAGTTTATTATAAATTTTATCTCTGTCCAATAAATAAATAAAAATTAGACAAATAAATGTTTAAGGGAACACAGATTTTCCTTTTAAAAACTTACGTCCACTAGAAACATTTTCGAAATATTCGTTTGGAAAATACAAAAGATTTCGTTACTTTTTGTATAAAAGAGATTTCTCTAACACCCTGTATTAAATAAAATATTTTAATTTCAAAAACAAGAAAAATATTATACATTTTATTATGAAAATAAATTTTTTTTCATATATAAATTTCGATGCATAAATTTACTTAACAAATATTTTTTTATGGTCATTGCTTTATTTTCGATTAATGTAGGATAATTTTATTAATTTCAAGCTCTTGCTTGAGTTAAAGGACATTCGTATGCCTGGAAAGTTTTGAAGAGTATTTAATGGATCGGCTTTTGAAATTGCAATTATTCTCATACATTTGGCTTGCACTCTCATTCATATTCAATTTTTTATTGTTGTCGCCTTTGACGCCTTTTGCTTTGCTACGCGTTACGTGTCCTGCTTGGCTAATCAGCACCGCCCCAGCCCCCCCCAACCCACTCCCTCTCCCTCTCAACCATTCCTATCTCCACCCCCTCTAAAAGCCAATAAAACTAAGGGTGGTGGGGAGAGAACACAAAAGGCAAGAAGAATAAAAAAAAAACGTAGACAGGGAAATTTGTTATTGTTACAATGAGAGAGCAAAGGGCGGCATTCGATTGTCAATCACATGCAATTTAAATAAATTGAGTGTTTTATGGGGTTTTCAATTTGATGCGTTGGACTCCCTTTAGTGATCGCCCCTCCCTTTCTGTACTCTGTCACCATGCATATTAATCATCATCGTCCTCGGCACGACCAGGACCATCAGCAGGAGCGGTAGCAAGGCCGTAGACAGGATTTCACAACGGGGGAAACAGGTTACATTATCTACTTTTTTTTTTGTTTTCAATTATATTTATTTGTAAGAAATTAAAATTTTTAAATAAATTAAAAAATGATTAATAATTAAATAGTTGTTTAGTTGTTTGTTCATTTAGGCTTCTTCCCTATCAAAATTTTACTCGAAACAAACACAAATAATTACTAAATTTAAAGCAAATTTTAAAATTGAAAAAATAATGTCTACTCCCCCTTGGTTACGCCCTAAAAAGCCAACACTGAATTTCAGTTAGTTGCGAAAAATTCCTGTTGTGGATCTGAATTCTGATTCTTTCGATGCGGCCATTGCCAAACTGCAATGGACTCTGATGAGCCGCACGAAAATAATCAGCTGTCATTTTGAATATATATGTGTGTGTATATATGTATGTATGTATGTATGTATGTATGTATGTGGATGTGTGTACCGAGGTGGTAGGTGCCAGCTGCTGCTTGGGGGCGTGAAAGGAGTCAGGAGGCAGCAGGCGAGAGACAATTGGTAGCTGACAACTCGGGTATGCAATTAATGCACGCACATTAAATTCAATTTTGGTTCGTGTTGCATTTTACGCACTGCCAAAACATGCATGCAACACCCACGCACACACACACACACACACACACACACGCACACATATTACACGTACCCCAATAGGAAAATCAAAACGATAAACTTGTTTGCAGACTGTTCGTAGTTTGAGCCAGCTAATGGGTCAGGCATTTGGTTGCAGCCTAAGCTACCTTATGGGCTCTGCATAGTAATGAGAGGGGGCGGGGTAGCTATGGAATTGAAAATGGAGTCAGATAATCATATTAAGGGTTGCATTAATAGGCGCCACAATTGGACTGGATGCATTGGCGTTTTGGACCAGAAACGCGTCGACTGCATTGGCAAACTCTGTGAAATAATACGGCAAAAAAAAAAAATGGTCTACCTAAATTTACAAATTGACATAACTTTGCGAAATCTCAGCCGATTCTCTAGATTAATAAAATAATTAATTTTGATAATTGATGTGTTAATTAATAAAAATCATTTCGGGAGTGAACCTCTTGCCAAGTTGAGGAGGTTTGAAAGACTGAAAGAACGACAAATCGTTTAAAATTATTTAAATGTAATCGAGTATCAAGCAAGGTAGCTATAACTATGAGTAAAAACTACTTAGTGTACGTAGATTTATGTGTATAACTGTGTGGCACAGTGTCACATTAACTCGTTTAAAAGGCAACGAGCGTGCAGCGTGAAAATTGCAGCTGCTGTGCACGCGTTGCACGTTGCACGTTGTACGTTGTACGTTGTACGTTGTACGTTGCATAAAAGCGAGCTCGGAACTTAGCGTAACGTAACGTAACGTAAAGGGTTGAGTTGAAAGAAACGGTTTCGGAACGGGGTCGAAACGGTGTCGGATCGGTACGGCACGGCACGGAGGGAGGGCTAGCCGGCCGGAATAACGTCTGTTGGCAGCAAGCTGGATAACAAGCACAATGAGCGTTAAGCGTGTCGCGTACCAACAACAATTGTCACAATTGTTAAATATTTATAATAATAGAGTTTTTATTGCTGTGGCCATGTAAAATATTAAGCGCGCTTATGCGACAGCTCAAATGGACGCAGGACACGGGATGCAGGACACAGGGACAAAGGAAGCAGGCGGCGAGCCGTGCACAATGGCGCATTTCCGGTGCTCCCGTTGTTGCTGCTGCTGCTGCTGCTGCTGCTCCCGTTGCCACGCCCACTGGATAACAACAAATTGAAAAACATTTATTTGCTTAAATGCGTCAAATTTTTTTTATATATTAATTTTTTATTATTGTTTTTTCTTTTTTTGTACAATTAACATTTGTTGCCTTTTTTTCTTGACACATTTTGCATTTTGTTCTTTTTTTTCGTATTACAATTTATTTATTTTTTATTTTTTTTACCATAAAAATATATATATATTTTTTTTTGCATTTTAATAGTTCTTTTTTGTCTACTCTATACCCACTGAAAATAGGAGTATGTATGATGAGGTCGTTTAGACTATAAACTAAACTATAGACCACTTTATAGAAAAACATATTTGGTTTCTTTTGGGACCAAATTTGTTTTAGCTATTTTGGTCTCTAGTTTAGTTTTGGTTGAAGGAAAATTTAGATTCTGATTATATTATATATTTATTATTTAATATATTGGTTATTGATTTATTTTTTTATTTCTTTATTTCTTTATTTCTCAATTCTAAGTAATTATATCCAGTTTCTCTTGTAACACAACCTTTTTTTTATATTCTCTATACTTTATTCCTTTTATTATTTCCAACTTTTTTTTATGCATCCTTTTTAAAAAAATATGCAAAACTCAAAATGTCAAGTCATGTTAATATACAGGATAAAATATATAAAAATGATGTATAGAATTAGAGGAAGTCCATGTATTGCGCCAGAAAGTATGTTTAACTTTTTACTTATTATAAATGTAGTTTGAATTGTAGAGTATTAGCCAGTGTAGCGATATCTTGTGCAGGGTACAGTGTGTCTCAAAGTGTGTAATGCATTGTTCAGAGCGATGAGACGAGTCGATATACCCATGTCCATCTGTCTCTAGGTCTGTCTGTCCGTAGGTCTCTTTATTTGCAGCTAGTCTCCCAGTTTGTCAGCTTCGTGAATATAATTCGGTGTACAGTTTCAACCGTCCGGATCGGACACTATACTATATAGTTGACATAGGAGCAATCGGTCGAAAAGTTATTGTATGGAAAACATATTCGCTTCTCAAGATATATTAATGAATCTATCAAGCTAGACGTCAGAGTGTTTTTGAAATGTCTGGAGAAGACAACTATATCTTAAAGCTGTCAGAGAAGGCAAGGGTATACAATATTCGATGCGCTGCAGCTAACATTTTTCTACTTGCTTTTATTTATTTTTTTTATTATTGTTTTTTGATGGAACCACAACAATAACAAAAAAAAGAGCAAAAAATACACACGTGTCGACATATCATTTGCCATTTTCGGCGTTCTTATTGTTGTTGTTGCTATTGAGTTTTACGCCCCGCAACAACATTTTAATTTGCCTTGCATAGTTGTTGTTTTTGTTGTTTTTGTTGTTGTTTGATAAAAATAAACTCGACTGTCTGTTGTGGTTGTTGTTGTCGGTTGTTTTAATGAATTTGTATATTTTATGTTCAACATATTTTGTGGCACACAACAGTCAAAGAGTCAACAACATCATCATCCTCATCATCCTCATCATCACCATTCAAAACACATACATATATATGTTTGTTGTATATTAAATTATCTAAAATTTAGTGAGAGGAGAGAAGGATATATTTCAGCGTAAAGAAAGATATTGCTGATTAGATACATTAACTGGTAAAGAAGGCTTGCTTTGGCACTCCGATGATTATATACCCTTGCCGACTGGAATAAAAGTTTGATTGTTCGACTTGCAGCCATAGAATATAGTCGCCTGATCTTGAACATTTTAGCTGTGCATTTATTAAAAATACTCTTAAATATAAGTTGTAATTTTCAAGAAGGGTATACAAATTGGTACAGCAACTTCGGGGGCGATTGTTGCTATGAATTGCTCCTATAAATACAGATAGTAGTTTTTTTTCAACTTTTATTGAGATACTTTGAGAAATAGAGAATTTTCTATGAAACAACCTTTGACCAGCTTGTTCCTATAGCATATATTGTTACCCTATCTCAATAATTTGAAATATGCCTTGAGAAACAATACTCCCTTATTAATAATTTCACTAAGATACGTTGAGAGATAAGAAAGTTTTCCATACAAGATTTGGACCTATTTGATATAGTTGTCTGATCCGGCCAGTTCCAAAGGTTATTTTACTTAACTAGCTTAAAAACAGACGGATAAGATATATTTTTTTTCTTTCAATGAAAAGGGTATACAAAAAGGATATACAAATAGGGTATACAAATCTTTCAACTTAATATACATACAGTATATACATATCTATTATCTGCTACATTAAAATATATGTGAATATCATTAATACTTTAATGTATCTATTATTAAAGGGAAATGTACATTTTTAGTTCAGGTTTTATCTGATTTACAGAACTATCCGATTATTCGTCGTACACTCATTAGTCGTAACCTTTATGTGTGTCATTAGAGAATTGTTTATGCAAAGCTCTAAAGCAAAACTCAAATGTTGAGTATACTCGACTAGCAGCTACCCTGCATGTGCCAAAACGAAATATACAATAAATTTGCATTAATTAAATGCAAATTTGCAGCCAGAATTAATTTTTTTATGAGTGTCAAAAAAAAAGGTGTCTGTCTTTAATGCCGGACCTATTAAAATTTTAAGCTTTTTACAGAAAGTACAGGGTATAAGCAGTCAAAAAACCAAAGGAAAGCAGATTTTGGCACATGAATATGTACGAGTTCATGTGCATTTATTTATTTTTATATATTTTTCTGTTGAGTGCTGGCAAAATAAAAATAGGAAAACCAAAACGAAAACGAAAACGAAAAAGGCAGACGCTGATTGCGAATGAATAAAAATTTATAAAACAACTACTAAAAGCCATAAACTAACAACACAAACAAACAAACAAAGCAATTGGGTGGGGGGGAAGCAAAAATAAAACAAAAACAAAACAAACGCCTCCCTTTTCAAACACACACACACACACTCACACACACACACACACACACACACACACACAGAGCAGCTGACCAACTTTTCAGCTGAGTGCCACAAAAAATAAAAGAAAAGAAAATCATAAAAAATGGCAAGGAATTGATGCGGAATTCGTATAACTTTATGGCATAGTTAATTGTCTGCGTAATTTGTGGGTTTCCCTATAAGATGGGCACGTGATATTTTACGATATTCATCGCAAAAGCAAAGCAACTCTTCTCCTTTCGATTCCTAATTTGAAGTTGTATTTAGTTAACTGCCTTCTAGCTGTTTCAAACTCAAACATGTTCATTCATGAATACAAACATTAAGAGAAACTAATAGAAAAAAAAGTTGTTCAGCCAAAAAAAACTTTCTAAACTTGTTTTTCTTTCCTTTTTTTTTTGCCGTGTAAATATCAAAAGGAATTATAGAATACAGACATGTTAAAACCTACAATTATTAAGGTCGTATCGAAAACGATTTTATTTTTGATATTCTTTTTGAAGATATCTCTCAATAGAATTATCTTGATATATCTTTCAATTCGGAAAAATGTAATGTCTAACGAAAAAATATAAATATGTAGATCAATTTTTAAATAATACTAAAAATTTTAAGAGCACGACATAGACGGAAATAGGCACCAATTAAAAAAGATGGATTATAATATTTCCTGGCTCAATCTGGTAAACTCAATCAAATAATATTTTTCGTTTTGGGATCATAGCTGCCTTTTCTGTGACAAGATTATAATACCTTCAGTAAGGGTATATTTATCGATAAATTAAGCGGCATAAAATACTCAAAGATAGAGTGTGGAAGAAAATGTAGGCACACAAGTTTTTTATATAAAGTCTATTCATGTTGCTAACAGGGCAAAAGGATACCTCGTACATTTAAAATGGAGCCCAAACAATTCTCACGCGTATTGAGTGTGTGTGTGTGTGAGTGTGCAGCTATGTGTGTGTGTGTGTGTGTGATGTGGGGCACACAAAAGGTTCAACTGACTGTAAATGTTTAAATTGATTTAAATGCAGACTCAACTCGTACCACAGGAAAACGAATGAAAGAATGAATGAATGGATGAGTGTGTGAATATATGCCAGACATCGCTTGGTCAGCTACTTTCTATCTGTCTGTCTGTCTATTTGTCTATCGCTGGCAGACTTTGAGGAGCCGCAGCTCTTAGTTCTTGGCTAAAAGCAAGAGTATTTCAATGCCAGAGCACATGAGCAACTAATTTGGCAGAAAGCACTTGCAGCAGCAGCAGCAGCAGCAGCAGCAGCGACAGCAGCAGGAGCGGCCTTAAGTTGCTTGGCTGCTTGTTATAATTTTAATCAAACTTAAAACAAATTTCCTAAATAGTTTTCTCTAGCTATCGTGCTATCGTGCTCTCTCTCTCTCTCTCTCTCTCTCTCTCTCTCTCTGGTTTTATCTCTCGCTTCTGCTGTGCGGAAAAGTTTTTAAGCTGCGGCCTCGCAAAGTTTTTTGACTCAATGAGCTCAAAAATCTCTTTTTAATACTTAAGCATAACTAAATTAACATGCCTAAGTATAAGTATATTTATATGTATGTCTATGTATATATATATATGTATGTGCATGTATATAGGTATATGTGTATATGTGGCTGTGTGTATGTTTTTTTTTTCTTGTGTGGCTGCTGCCTGCGCTGGCGGTATTTAACCAATTTTTGCGCAAATTTAATTTGCTGAACGTTGTAAACCAATTCGCCGCGTTTTTTTTCTCCTGCTTTTTCCTGTTAAGAGACGCCTCGACTTTGACGCCCTAGAGGGCGTGGCTAGCTGCGGCTTAGTTAAGCTGTGTGCACATGCAATTTGATTTGGTGGTCGTCGGGCAAAATCCGACCAAAAAATCTAAATAAAAGCAAACAAAATTCTGTGCTCCGCAAAGTATGCAGCACTTTTTGATAAGCCAATTAAATGGCTACATACCCTACACACCCACATACCCTACATACCGCACATGCTCTTCTGCCTCCTTTCATCAGCGAGTGTGTGTGCGTGTGTGTGTGTGTGTGTGTGTGTGTGTGTGTGTGTCTCTAATGTTACGTAATTCGATTCTTGTGGAGTTTACAATTCATTAAAATAAATGAAATAAACAAAAATTAAATATCGGTAGTTAAAGCGAGATACTCTAGACGTTTTTAAGATATTTGGGCTTATTTTGAATATTCGTAAAATAGATTATGTTCGAGTTTTCATCAATTTTGCAGTGATTTCATTTAAAATGATTAATTCTATGCTCTGGAAGCAGTTTTAGCCTTTCTGAATTTCCCAGGGTATTCGCCTTAGTTGTTGCCTTTAATAAAATGAAAGCCAGGCACAGGTCTGCTTATAAAATTGTCAAATATTTCATTTCCAGCACATTCCCATAGCTCTAATTTATAAAATTAACAATATAAATGTTGTAGAAAGTGTTTATGGCTAAAATGTAAATTAAGCTATAATATGGAGCTTGTAAGTGACTTGAAAATATATTGAAAATTCAACTAATACTCTGCTCAGAAAGTAAACACTTAGTATTTAAGCATAATATGGAATTTACTGAGAAATAAAACATATTTTTTCATCTAAAATACTAAAATCCAAATAAAAATACTGAATATTCTTTGCATACAGTTAAAAGAAAGTTGTTTCGAGTTTTTTTATCCTTTCATGCCCAAGTCAGTACTTTTAATGATGAACAATTTCCGATATCGAAATGGAGAAGTAAGAAGTAATCGTTATAATATTATTATATTTATTTAGAGATTTCCTGACATGGAAATCATGTTATTTGTATGGGCTTAATGCTTTTTTCTGGCCCCATCAAGCAAGCAATATTATGTTTTATTATAGTCTTAAGTTAAGTAATCTATTGTTGGGTTGGTTTTGACATTAGTTAACATTTTATACATATGTATATGTTGGCCGTATATCTGGGCAGCTAGCCAGATTTGATTAATACAAATGATCTAATAGCTGAGATCTGTTAGCACATTCGGAACATTAACGATTTTCTTTGTTTGTTTAGCCTTGTGTGTTTTGTGTGCTTTGCTTGTTGTTTTTTTTTTTGTGTCCTATTCTCGTTTTCTGTTTTTTTTTTGTTCTATTCTCTATACATAAAATAAAATGATTTGCCATAATGTGCGCAAAATAAAACATGAGCCTGGCCAGAAATTGAGTCGCTCAGCCCGCAGATACATCAAACGTGGCCTAAACTACGAGCCGACGCGACGCGACGCGGCATGGCGCCTTCTATCTATAGCTGTCCATCTGCGTCTGTCCCCGTCTCTCTGTCTCTCTGTCTCTCTGTCTGTTTGTGTGAGTGTGGCACGTTTATTTGTATTAGACATGACCGCAAAATGAATGTGGCAAGTCCGTCAAAGCATGTGAATGCGTTGCGGGAGGGCAGCGGATGGGCGGGCGGTGATAGCGGGCGGGTGCAATTCGAGTTGGCCAAAGCTGAAGCAAACGCAAATAAACGCTTTCGGGCGCAACATAAAAATTTTATATGCAAATGAAGGCAAACAGCAACAAATAAAAAAAAAAAAAAAAAAAAAATACTAAACAAAACAACAAAAAAAAAAAAAAAATAAGGAATACATAAAAGTCAACAAAAATTTTGCTCAATTTTTATTTTTTTGTTGGTATTTTTCGCTCGTTTTGTTTGTTTCCTTAGCTGCTGCCCCACACACAGGTGAAATGGCCAAACGAACGGTCCTCTTAGCCAAAGAAATACGAAAATTACCTGAAATTGCTCGACCAGGGGATACTCTTTGAGTTTCCATAAAAAATGCCAGATGCCAGAGATAATATTTAAGGACATTTACAAAATTTAAACAAAAAATCAATAAGTTTTCAGTATACCAAATTCAACTGGACAATGTCTAACCTGATCAAAAATATATATACTTTATGGCGTATATTTCCAGCTGCTTGCACCAACTTAATATACTCTTTTTCAACATTTCTACTGGATGCAAGCAAAGACGAATGCTCAAGGCGAGCGTACACAACTGGGAGATACTCTCCATTTTTCAATATTTTTCCATTAGTTTGAATGGAAATTTATTTAACTCAGGTTTTGCCATATGAATAATCAAGTCAATTAGTTTTTTTTTATTCAAAATACTGCATTTTTTTATCTATTTTTATTTTTAATTCTAGCTGTTAAAGTATAAGAGATCGCTGCGTTAATACAGACGGAGGGACAGACCAACAGATAAGGCTAGATCAACTGTACACAAAGCTAATATACTCTCTGTTAGAAAACTTTATTAATGGGTATAGAGTATAAAAAGGGAACAGGTCGACTTCCTTCGCCTGTCCAGACGGACAGTCAAGTAGCGGCGGTTGGAGAGGTTGGTGGATAGGTCTAGAGTCTGTGTCTCAGCCAGGATGCGGCCAGGACGCGAATGAGCCTCCAATGAAATTTGGTATTCGTGACTGCGACTGCGAATGCGAGCCCGTGACTGAGCCTATGAATTGAATTATTAAGTAGTGTGTTGTGCGAGTGCGAGTATATTGGGGGCTTGGGTAGCTGCGAAGGGGGGGGGCGTGACACATTGAGCAGGTCATTCGAATGCGCAGCGCAAGAGCAAACAAGGAGTGGGAAAGGGAGAAAATTGAAGGGGGGGCGGGCAGTGGAGTGTGTCACTGTCTGAAAATTGTGCCCAAAGGCAGAGAAACAAAAAAGAAAAAGGAAAAACTACAATGAAATGCGCCTTCAGTTATGCTATTGTATTTGTAATATCTGCAAGAGAGAGAGAGAGAGAGAGAGAGAAAATGTTTGGGACGCATAGGTAATTTACCGCTAAGTGCTTTAAGCCACTTGCTTAAGCAACAACAGCAACAAATGTCTTCAATCATAAATGCAAAATGCCTGTAAAATTGCAAAAGCGTTTGACACGCGATTTTAAACGTTGGACAATTGCTCAAATTACTGACAGCTAAAACAGCATAAAAAATGTCAAAAAATTGGGTAAAAAACACCGCAAAAATGTGTAAAAAACCCAAAAAAAAAAAAAACACAAATGGCAAACATTGTCGCAAATTCTTAAATACATAAAATGAAGTATTCAATATTCATTTATTAATTATATTTTTTATATATACGACGAGCAGGGAAGCGGTCTCGAATTCTTGAATCGATTAAATACCCTAAAAAAGTTATCACATAATAATAAAAAACGTCAAACGATGCGAATAAGTAATATAATTAAGTTTATCACTTGAAATGGAGCCCATTGCAAAGGACTAAACCAAAATGAAACTATTTTTTCTAAAGTTATTATGCTTTAATTATGAAAACAGAGAGTAGAAATAGAAGAAAATTACATTACTTATCGCTCATTAGCTGCAAGTTTCTTGTATTTTCATACTGAGCAAGTTTTTACTCGAATTTTCCTTCTTATATTCCTAATGTTAATCGTTTTCTTTTGTCTCTCTTTTCCCCGCCTGGTTTCCTTTTGTTTATCATTTAGGCTTAATGATGCGATAAATTATATCTAAACGCCTCTTGCAATATCCATAGCACAATTATCTGTATCTGAGACTCCTTTTGAGTTGTACAATTAAATATTAATAGTGAGTATTAACCTTTCTCCAAATCTACTCGTACTAAGTTACTAAGTTGTATTTTATATTTCCAATATTTTCACTTGTATCTGAGCTAGATTTCCATATATAAACACATGCATAAACACTTAGTAGAGCAATCAATCACAAGTGCCTTGGACATGAGTCAGCATACGTTTGCGCTGACGCCACAAAGTATGCTATCATTTTGCATTCCCAACTGATTTCAGCACACGCATATATATATACATAAATATACATATGTATTTACATGTACATACAAATATGTATATATATATATATATATATGCAGTTGAGTATTGAAGTTGTCGTCTACTTCTTTGGGGCTCATTGTAATTGCATTTGCTTTTGACACTTGCCAGCCACAAGTCCACAAGTGTCAATTGGCTGCGCGCATTTCTGCTATTTTTATGCTCTATCTAAAAAATGCGTACATTAAATTCGTGCAATAATATGTAACAAGCAGAAGAAAGCATCTATTAACAGCATAAATAAATAATATCCTAACTCAAGTTCAAGATGCGAGCTAAACTAGCCGTCTATCAGTTCACAGTCGGAGATTGTTAGAGCTAGAGACGTCCAATTAGATATGTATTCTATTATATGTATAACTAGAATGCAGAGTATTCCCTAGTCATTTCTTGACTAAAACATTTTTAGCTGTGCTTTTTTTTGTTGTGTCGCAGTTTGTAATTGACATAAAAATTTAATGGCATAATTTTATTTGGTGCTACCCATTTTTGCCTCTTCTTCCACTACTGCACCTTTTTCCTTTTTTCTTCCTGTGCAGCTGTGTTTGACTTTCAGATTTTTTCTTTTTTTTTTTTTTAGATTAGAAAAGTTTGTCGTCCTTGTTTTTGTTTTTGTTGTTGTTTTGGTTTAGTTGACATTGTTTATATGGCCAACGCGCCTATGCAGCGAAACTTGCAGCAAACTTCCGAGTCCTCTGACCCACAACTACTTAACCATACTCATGCAAACATACACATTAATATATATATATATATATATATATATACCTATATTTATATATATATATGTATATATATAGTCAGTCAGTGATGCATTGGGGCAAAGTTTTGGTCAGTTTTGGACCCCAGAAGAAACATTGTTTGGGCTCAACTGGAACACGAGTTCGAGTTGCAGCTGCCTGCATGGGGCAAGTGCTGCACTTCTCTGCTATTATATATATATATATATATATATATATATATATAGCCATTATATCCGGAGATTTGAGAGTTCGGCACTGCACAACTTTCTTGTTTCTGGGCCCTCAAGTGAGCAGCTTAAGACTTCAATTTGAGTTAGCCCCAACTTGTTAATTTTTACAAAGAGAATTTGAGAGAACAAAATTGTTAAAGAAATTAAATAATTTGGCAAGTCGGCTATTTAACGAGCTTAATTAACAAAAAATAAATAAACTTATTTATTATATTATACATACATTTAATAAGTTGTCTGTGAGAATAAAGTGAAATTTTACTAGCAAAATTGCTCGGAGCTAAAACTAAAATTAGTAGTGAATCAAGCTAAAAGTTAGCTTAAACTTTTCTATATAAGCTACAGCTTATACTATTATTATTAATTAATATTATAATTATGATTAGTGTCCTGCTACGTTATGAAAGCTTAAACTAATTAAATATTATGAAATGTACTGAAATACTGACTATAATACGAATAGTTATATTTCAAAAATACATATTCATAATTTACATTACAATTATTTAAGGCTAGATTTTAGAGGATTGGTCCTGTGGTTATAATCTTTTGATTCTTATTGTCGTTCTGGCAAAAGGCGAGGCCAACGTCTCCATATATTTCTTTGCCTGAAGCTATAGGACAACTCCAATCCTGGAGACTCCTAGATTCGCATTCAAATGTCCCCAGTGTGCATATACCATCTATTCAGGATTTAGGTGATTCGGGCAACTCGGAGGTCATAGTCTCAGATCGGGTTCAATATTGTTTTCTTTATGGCCAATTTGTTGCTCAGAGAAAGCTTCACAGCAGACAAAGAGTTAGTAGAGTATATATATATATATATATTTATATTTGAGTATATATTAACATAATTTGTTGTTGAATTTTCTATGCAAATGAACCGAATTTTTGACTATTTTTATGGAGCACCTTAAGGGAACATACATATTTGGCTTTATTATTATTATATTTTTCTCTTTCTTTCTTTTTTTTTATGAGCGTGCTGTCAATTTTGAAGTTATTCTAAGGAATTTTTTTCAATTTATTATGCTTGGCATTTTGGGTAAAAATTTAAGAAATTGAAATTCCATTTTAGTTACCCATAGTAACTCCCTCCGCCCACATCACCAGCCACCGCTGTGCTGTCACTCTATCCAGAACTATGTCATTGCCACCTCTTTGGGGGCAGCCGCCTGCTGCCTTTTTATACTCTTGCAGAGGGTACTATAACTTTGTCACGCACTGTATAAAAGCATTGAAGAAGGCATATATTATTGATCAGGAGAAGGTCTGTCTGGCTGGCTATCTGTCTGCAGGATAGACTATTTGTATACTCTCAGTTTTTAAGTTAGGTTACTGAGGTTTGACTGTAGCCTTATATGTTAGAGCAGCTTGGATCAGACAATTATATCATTATTGACAGCTGCCAATAGGAATTAAAAAGTTATAGAGAAAACTTTGTGCCTTGAGGCTTACGAAATGGTGCAGATTAAAATTTATTGAGATCGAAATACTATATATCCTGTTGGAACAATCGAAACAACAAGTTTCTAATGGTTCCTCCAGTCTATAAGGGTATGTAATTTTCGGCGTGCCGAAGTTAGTTATTCCTTAAGAGTTTTCAATTCTTTCTCTCTCTCTCTCGCTCTTAGTGTTTATCTCTTTATCTCATTTTCTTGCTGCTTTCTATCCCTACCGCTGTCTCTCGTTTAGCTCTTTAATGCCGCCTTTAGCACAGCCTCGCTTTGTTGTGCCTGCTGTTTCCATTCTATTCCGATTTCTATTCTACGCCCATCGCACCATTCCTACCTCCGCCACTCCCCCTTTGCTTCCCATTCCTTCGGCTGCTGCTTCTGCTTCTTCTTCTTTCTCGCCTGGCTGAAGCCGCTTTGACAAAAGTTTTTTGCGCTAGTTTCTTGCCTTTTATTTGCTTCACACGCTGCGCCTTTAGTTTGATTTTTTTTCCTTCTCTGTTTCTCTCTGTTTGTAGCCGAATAAAAAATAAAAACAAAAAATAAATATAAAAAAGAAGAAGCAGAAAAACCAGAGACAGAAACAGAACCAGAGTCAGAGTCAGAGAACGAAGCGCACACGGAATAAAAAGGAAAAAAGTAGGTAAAAACTTTTCGGCCACCTACTTTTCGCTGTTCGCATTTAATGCTGTTCTTGTTGTTGTTGTTGTTGTTGTTGTTGCTGCTGCTTTCTGGCCAATTTCCGGTAATTCAGTTTTATGCAGGAACTTTTTGCGTTTGTATTTATAAATAAATATGATGCCAGCAGCAAATGGCGATGCTGAACGCCCCGCCCCCATCGACAGATCAAAGTCCTCCGAGCACGGACAACTCCAAGGTCAGTAACTGTATATCTGTATATCTATATGTATGTGTGCACATATACCTATATATATATGTGTATAAGTATGCGTGCATCCACTCAGAAAATAAACATGGAAAGTTCACTTTATTCAAGCAAATTGCTTCTTTTTTTTTTTTTACTTATTTCTATTGTTGATCGAAGTCTTTTAAAATTCAGTACGCCCTGCAGTACAGAAAAATTAATGACTTTATAATAATACAAATTTTATATTAGGCCTGATATTATATCTATATATATATCTATATATAGTGGCGACTTGAATCAATTATAAAAATGCTGTCTACAAAACCAAAAAACAATATTAATACTTCAGTCTAACTTTGCGTCTTTATATATATATATATATCCTAATCCGATTTAGTTAATTTTTAAATAGAATTCTGAAAATTATATTTTCTGGGCTTAGTTAAGAAATCTATAAAGATAAAAACTTAATTTCCGATAATATGACAGAGTTGTTAGTGTATTCCATTCAAGTTATTCTTGGGATTGGCCATTCCTATAGGAGCTCTACAAATCTAGACTTATTCATCTATCTCAAAAACTGATTAACTTATTTACATAGCCAAAAGATGGACAGATGGACAGACGGTCTATGAAAAATACATCAACTTTTTGGGATTGAAGCTGCCTGAGTCAGGGCATTTAAGCCAATAAACCATCTACAAGTAGAGCATAAACATATGTTTCGATTTATTTCTAATGTAAGTTCTTTAAATCTTATCTTCTTTTTTGTTCAGTGTATACCTATATATATATATATGTATGTGTGTGTCTGTGTGAACGGCGCACTTTAAATCGCACGGGCTATGGCTAAAGTTTTGCCATTCGCATTGCTTTGGCAAATACAGCAACAAATGATGAGCATTATTTATACTTTGTTAGCTCAGGCAACAACTTTATGTGTGTGTGTGTGTGTGGGTGTGTGCGTGTGGGTGTGTGTGCGTGTTAGCTTCTTTGGGCACTTGGTTTATGTGGCTACATAATTGACTTTGATAATTTTCACTTATTGTTGTTGCCTAGTTACCAAAGCGCTGGCAGAGCAACAGATTCAAATTCTCTGTTAATTTGATTAGAAAAGTTTTTGGTGCCTCAATTCTTTCGCGTTTCGCATTTCGCGTTTCGCGTTCCGCATACCACACGTTCCACTCCGTTCCGTTCCGTTCCGCTCTGCATTGTGCCGCATTGCTTATTGCCGCCCCCGCCCCGTTCCATCAATTTTTAGGTTCGTTCATTTCCAGAGTTGTTTAGACTTTTGCGTTTATGATGCGCAAATGTTCCAAAAAATTTTGAAGCACTCCAAAGTTTTTCATTTTGCCTTCTTCGTTTTTTTTCTTTTTTTTTGTTCTTACTCTATAAAAAGGATATATTGATTTTAAGCAGGCCTTTGTTACAGCTAGAAGATGCGATAATACTCTTAACACTTAGCTCGATAACTCGATTACTCGCAATCCTTTGCCATCGATAAAAGTATTCTCTGTCAATTGGCATTGTTAAGACTTATACAAACATCTGGTATGATTGGTAAATTATTAATTCTAGTCAAAATTCTCCGGAAAATGTATTAAAAATAAACTTGGAGGGTGGAATGCGAATATTTTTAGATAAACCATTAACATACATAAAATATTCATTGACTTTTCATTTAAACTTACGTTTTTAGGCCACTGAAATTGTCTTTTGAAAAGAGGAAATTCGAAAAATGGTCGATAATCCTTTCTACCCAGTCGATATACATAGCTCTTGGAATTTCTATATAATAATATATCGCAGATAAAGTTTATTTTCACTCTTTCTTTATAGGATATATTCACTGAAAGCTACTGCTTTATTCAGAATGTAAATGTTTTCGATATAATACACTAAAATAATCCCAATTGAATTGAGATCTTGGTCAATCGGATTGTCTTCTCGTTTATATCAAAACCTGCACCAGGCTACTTCAGTTTTTGGGGCACTGAGAGTATCAGCTAGTCGAGTACTCTCAACTAGAGCACTTTTACTTGTATTTTTTTTTTTTTTCTTTTGCTGTTTTTTTTTAGACAGCCTAAAGGCAATTGGACGCTTTTGCAGCTTACAGAGTTTCCTATATATAGATGTATATAATCCATATATATTTATATATGAATATATATATATATATATATGTGTGTGTGTGTGTGTGTGTGTGTGTAGCTGTCTATCAAGTGTGTGCTAGCTAAGGGCGCACTTGAAAAGCGTTTTCAGTGCTTTTTAGCCCCGTCCAAACAGAATATTTGCTGTGTTGTTGCTTTTTTGAGGTTTGCACTTTAGCTGTTGCCCTCGTAGTACCATCCCCACCTCCCCCACCTCCCCCACATCCACACACACACACACACACACACACACACACACACACACTACAAAATGTTCTCTTTATCCGTTAGCGCTGCTTTGTTGTGGTCTAAGCCACATTCTGTACGCGGATAGTTGAAAGCCAACAGTTGATTGAAAGGGGCGAGGCGAGGTATATCAGACACGCAAATTTGATTGGCAGAATTTTTAGTGTGTCAGCAACAACAACAACAACAACAAGAACAGCAACAACATCAACAACAAACAACTTTGTCATTGACAATTGGCCAACAATAACAACAAAAAGAACTAACAAAAAAATTGGGGCAATTGACTTAGGAATTAAATTGAAGCATTTAATGTGGCAAATAAAAAAAAAATAATAAATAAATAACAAACTGGTATCTTCGGCGCGCCGAAGCTACCATACCCTTGCTGACTGGTAAACGTTTTTGAAAATTCTTCTTTCATTTATTTATTGTAGTACAAGGTTTCCTTATGGGCTAATCAAATATAGCTGATAGAAAACAGTTTCTTTCTTTTAACTTGAAGGTTCCTCTCCTTGTTCTTTTCGTTGAAAGATAGAGGATATAGTTATCTGATTTGGCAGTATGAAGGTTCCATATCAAATTTGATTCAGCTAGCCTAAAATCTAAGAGACTAGTTTGCCTAGAAACAGACAGGCAGACACACGAAGATGGCTTTATATATATATATATATATATATATAGGAATATATATTTATATTCCTTGTGACATCGGAGATGCATTCACAAAGTTATAGTACCCGCTGTAAGGGTATGAAAATCCATTAAAGCTTAGTGAAATTTGCTGATATGCGCATTCATAATAAACGTATTATATTTTCCATAATAAAAATACAACAAATATGAAATATGAAATATCTGTAACAGCGCAATCCGTAAATAATTCATAAATATATGAAAAATATTCATAAATAGCAGACGATAATTGAAGGTTTGGGGCTAAAAGGAAGGAACACATATTGATTCGGACGGATAAATGAAATAAGTTGTTAAACTGAGGCTTACTTTTAGCCAGATTCTTTTTAATTATTTGCAATAGTTTTTGGGTTGAATATTTTCTTGTATTTATGAATAATATTTGTGAAATATTCGTTTATTATAGACAAAATATTTTTCATTTTTATGAGAGAAATCCAATCGGAATATTTAGTTTGATTTTTCGCATTTTACATACGTTTATTTTATGCTATTCATTTGAAAATTAAATTGCTTATTTTTTCAGAATTGAAACTACTTAAAATTGTAAAATTTTTTCAGTAGTAGTGAAATGTGAAATGTGATTGAAATGACAAATTTAACAAAAATATTCAAATACTTATGCCAGTCCCAAGAATTTGCAATCCTTTTCACATTATATAAAGCAGGACTTAATAAATGAATCAATTCATATTCAAACTAGACTTGACGCGACTTACTATGGACCAATAAGCTTAGTTGGGACTGTCACAAGTATGAGAATTTTATATATTAATTTTATTTTAACATTATAAGAATTCCTTATAGCATTGAATGAAAAATGAACAGGGATTATATTCGAATCAGATGCAATTAAAAATTCCATATAAAGAGTAAAAAAAAACTATTGTAAAATGTAAATTTGCTTAGGTAGTTCTGCAATAAATATAAATTTTAATAATATATATATACAATTTTATATGTATTTAAATATTTAAAGATTAGAGCGTATTATTTAATATAATATATGCGCATAGTATGCTAATTAGAAATCGTTACCAAGAAAATTAAAACAGAAATTTGTTTTCGTTGAATTCATTGTGTCTAATAAGCATTACCATTTCCAATTGAAAAATATAACTGAATAATTTATTGCACTATTCTCCAATAGGCGATAATAGAATATTCTCATTGGCATTAAGTTTCAAGTATTTTATTTTCAGTTATAAACAAGTTGTTAAGATGCAGCAATGGTGATTTTAATATCATTAAATATTGAATGCATTTTATTGGCTACGCTGTGGTGGAGGAGGTGACACATCAATTGGAAAAGTGCCAATTGGAAATGTGAAAACTCCGTTAATTGTTGCACTGTCAAAAGGATAAAAGTGTTGCCTACTTTGCTGGGTTTTTACCCAAACGTTTAAGCGTTCCTTAAATGTGCAATTTAACGATAATATTGCTGAATTAACTGGCTGAATGTTGCCTCTGGGGCAGGTTTAAAAATGTATAAAAGAAATATGTAACTTACCATAAAGAAAATGTCCACAGTTGAGCAGAAGAAAGGCGGCAGCAAACTTCAAGGAAAACTCTTCTAGTTCTTCTTCTTGTTGTTGTTGTTGTTGTTGTTGGCGTTGTTGGCGTTTTTGTTGTGCGGCCTTGGGCCCTGAGACACAGAAATTGTTGTTGGGTTGTTTGGTTGTTTGGCTGTTTGGTTGGGTTGTTCGAGTTTAGCAGCTTCCCGAAAAAACGAGTTTTCTTAGCTTTGTTTGCTTTGTTGTTGCTGTTGGCTTGTTGCAGGTGCAGCAGCGCTTGCCGCTTCTTGTGGCAGCAGCTTGGACCGGTTGCACAGGAAGCTGCTGCTGCCGCTGCTGCAACACACACAAACACACACACACACGCGCACAACACAGAGATTTGCGCACACACAGGAACAAAAAGACATCAGAGATACTTAGGTTTATAAACGATATTCTCCTTCTCCTCCTATTTTTTCTTCTAATTAATTTCACTTTGAAATTGCACAAAATTCACATTAATTGAATCCTTTTTTTTTTTTTTTTTGATATAAATATATTATTTTTTTTTTTTTTGGCTTAAGAACCTACTACAACAATTGAAACACTGACAAAAAAAATTGGCAAATAATATGCTTGGACATTTCTTTCGTTTTATATCCCTTGCTTCTCCGATCAAGTATTTTTGTAGTGTAGCGGCTTTTTTTTATTATATTTGGTTTTAATTTTTTTTTTTTTTTTTTTGGGGCGGTGTTTCTTATACGCGACGCTTTTTTTTGTTCTCGTTTCTGTTTTTTGTTTTGTTTTTTTTTTTTTCTGTGAATTTTTTATTTTTGTTTTTCCGGTGTGTTAACAGTCGCTATCGCAGTCGCAATCGCAACTGGTATCGCTGCTATCGCAGTCACAGTCGCAGTCACAGTCACAGTCACTGTCGCAGTCGCAGTCGCAGTATCCGTTGTGCTCTTTGGGGCGACGACTGTTTGCTTGCACGGCGGAACACGTACTAAAACTTGTTTCACGCGCGCTTCAACAGTGTCCAAGAACGAGTCAGCGTTAGCGGCAGCGACGCCAACGCTGGCGTTAACAGCAAAAGCAGCGGCACGCGTAATGCCATGCAAAACTGTTCCCAAATGTCGCAGTCGCTGCTGCTGCTGCCGCTAAAAATAACGACGCCGACGTCGTCGCCGACGCCGTCGCATTGCCACTCTCAGCATGTACTAAAAACGATACGAAGCGAAACGAGCTCCTTGGAAAATCAGGTCGTTGTCTTCGTGCCCTCGTGCTCTTATTGTATGCTCTCGTGCTCGTGCTATGTGCTATGTGGTGTGTGCTGTGTGCTGCCTGGCTGGCTGGTTCGTGTGACAGCAGTTTGTTTACAGTTGCTGCGCTGCCGCTGTCGCTGCCTCTGTTAAGGATAACAGATACGCTGCCCCCTAACAGACAGACAGAGAGGAAGACAGCACTGCTTTATAAATATCAATAGCAGGCAACGTAAGCTTAAGTGATATTATATACAAGCATAAATTAGCCGCCCCACGCCTTCCCCTTACTCCACCCCCTCACACACACACACACACACACACACACTTACGCCAACGCTCTTGATTAGTGGGCAGCAGATGCAGCAGCAGAGCAAAGTAGAGAAGCGGCGGCAGCAGCAGCAGCAGCAGCAGCAGCAGCAGCAGCAGCAGAGCAGCGCAGCAGCCTCCAATGTGACAGCAGCGAGCAGCTTCCCTAGGTAAAGACTATACGTTATGTGAGGGGGCGAAGCAGAGGGGAAGCTAGCAGAATGGGCCCATCGATGGCCGATCGCACGCTGTGAAAGTGTTATATGGGAATGGCAGTGGGAATGGGAACGGTAATGGGAATAGTAATGGGGACTTGCAAATGAGTCAAAATGCATTCAACTGGCAAAGAGAAATAAATATCCGTAGGACACAAGCTAAATATAAATTGAAATAGCTGCTTTTAGCGCAACTTTTATATTATTCAAATTTTTTGTTTTCCTGATTTTTGCAATGCATTTTTTCATAAATTTTTAATATAAATCCGCCAGGAACTTTCCATTTTTAATATTTAATTTAGAAATTTGCTATTTAATTTTAACATTTTTGTGTTGACGCTGTACATAAATTAATGTAAAACATGAATTTCAATTTAATTTTCAGTTTATATTTCTACCTAAACCAATTTAAACTAATTATTTATTTATTTTTTGTACAATTTGGCTAATTTATCGGCATTTTCAGTCTTTTTTTTCGAGTGTATTTAATAAAATGTTCAAGTTTTATTTATTAAAAAAAAATTCAATTGAAAATATGTTAGTTTTTCTAGTTAATTATTGTTTCATTACACTCGTATCTCCAATATAAAATATAAAAAATTAATTATTTTCGATTTCTGATCGATTAAAAAAACTTACTTAGGATCGTAGGAATTATTGGAAGTAATATAAACAGAATTTAATTTTTTTTTTTTCCGGTTGATGATGGCCCCAAAGATTCCGAAGGTAACTGAATCAGAAGGCTTAAACGATTCACTCAGATATCGAATCATATCGAATATTTTTAGATTGATATAGGCTGTGTTCCATTTCAATAATTTGCACTGCATACTGCTCATGGCAGTATGGGAATACGTACACTGTGATAAATTTTATTGAGAACGAAACGACTGCTGTGATGATTCACACAGGCCGTGCCGTGACTTAGCATATACTAAGACAACGGCCACGAATCATTTCGACTCACTATTGACAATGCAACTTGAGGCTGCTGTAAAATGTTGATATAAAAGTGCTGATTGTGAATAAGGTTAAAAATTTGAATAAAATGCGCATGCAAAAATTGGCACAATGTGTTGGGAATAAGAAAGTAAAGGAGAAGAATGAGGAAAGAATCAAACAAAGTACGAAGAATGAAGAACAAAGAATGAAAGCACAAGCTAACAAATAACAATAACAATAACAATAACAATAACAAAAAACAACGGCAAACAGTTGCCGCCTCATAATTAAAGCGCTTCGAGTGGCCCAGAATGCAATGCTCCCTCCCCAGTTTCCACCGTTCCACCGTTCCACCGGTCCGCAGCTCAACCGTTCTACAGTTCCGCCGTTCCATAGTATTTGTCAGTTGCATAGACTCCACAATTCTCTGCTTCGGTTTCCCCAGGTTTTCATGTGCAAATTGTTTTCATGCCCAAATTGTTTGACGGCCCAACAAAATTTACGAGCGACGCCCCCTAAAAACACGAGGGTCGCCCATACATTTTTCCGATATAAATCGAAATCCGTATATGTGGATGCGAGTGCGGATGCGGATGCGGATGCCGATGCGGATGCGAATGCGGATGAGGCGTTGTGACAGACAAATGTCAATAGTTTCTTGATCGTTGTGCTGCAGCAGCGGCTGTGCCTCACATGCCCCACTCACCTCGTGCCACGTACACAGTTTATTCTTACACTGAAAAAAAAAACCATGTAAATACAAGTTAATATATTATGTTTTTATACCTTTAAGATGGGTATTATATAATTTTGTCCTGAAATGTATAATATATTAAAGAAAGCATCTTCGAACTCATGAGGTATATATATTCTTGATCCATATCAGTCTTTACTTGTCTCTTTTTAGCTAAGTGATTTGAATTCAATATGTACCTTTTTTTTTTATGTATGCGGCACATATATCGGAACTGACCAGATTGGATAACTGTATCATATAGCTCTCATAGGAACAATCAGTCCAAACTTAAAATATTATATAGCGGGTATAGAGGCAGTATCGAAAACTTTTTTGTTTTTCAAAATATATTGATGAAATTTACAAGTTAGATGTAAAAATATGTTCTCTTGCTGACTTACTGACTGATAATTATTCAGATCAGATTAATATATATTATAGCCACGTTGGGAAAAATTGTACAAAAGGAATAAATTCAACAATTTAGAATTGCTTATTACTGCTTGCAAGGATATGTAATCTTCAGTCCGCTGAAGCTAGCATTTCCATCTAGTTTTTTTTATTGAAAAAGTTTATAGACCCGATATTAATCTTCTTTTTTTTTAGTGTATGAAACGAAGCCCAACAACAACTAGAGCCGCCCATCAACGACAAATCAATGACGACGACACATGTTGGACATGCAACAACAACTTGAAAGAAATTGAAACTGAGTGGCAGCCGAGGAGGCAACTGCCACAGATATTCCTACAAACTGAGGCAGGGGCAACAGCAACAACAGCAGCAACAACAACAACAACAACAGCAGCAGCAACAACAACAAGAACAACAGCAACAATGAAAGCATTTAAGCATTTGGAAGCAATTACCGCAGCAATGAAGCATTGAATGAATGAGAATGAGTGTAAGCACAAGTTTACACGATGAACTTACTTTTCATAAAGTTTCCATTACTTAAATTTATATGTTTAATTTTAGTTTATTCTTGTATTTATTTATTTCCCTTTTAAGTGATGTTACAGAGCTTAGCGTTAAATAGTTTAGGAAGAACTTCGTTTCGAGGCGGAATCCATGAATTTATTCCGGAATATCTCAAAAATCCATTCAAAGCAATAACCATTTAATAATCTGGAACACTATTATAATATTTTATTTTTATTTTATAATAAATTACTATATATATAGTCATTATATTATGTATAAAAGTACTTGAAAAAAGTTCATGAAATTCGAGCATTGTATAAATGGAGGATCGGTCCAGCGCCTAAAACGAATTTATGTTCATTTTTCCAGGGATTGGAATTACTTACTTAGTAGCCAACATTGACGTAGACAATGACTTCGACGTCGACATCGACGTCGACTGCAGCGGCGACAGCAGCAGCGGAAACACGAGACGGTTCAAATGCCAATGAGCCAAAACGATAAGCCAGATGGAGTGGTGGGTACAGGGAAGGTAAACGGAAAGAAGAGAGAGGGGAACATGCAGATGGAGAAAGAGAGATTTAAGATTGAAGTTCGAAGATTGGAGACAAGACATTGGAGAATGGTAAATGGGGATGAGCTGATGACAACGTTGCGTGGAGCTGTTTCCGCACGCTGTCACAACGGAAGCGCTAAAGCCGCCGGGCGAATGATTCTTCCATTGAAACGTGCCACTCAAAATGCTGGGTGGGCACACCCGATCAGCTATATAGACTGAACAACAAAGCGAAACGGGAGACTGATAAAAAGAAAGAGAGGGTGGTAGACAAAGGAGGAGCAGCAGCAGTGAGAAGCAGATCGTTAGCGTGTGCTCTAATTGCTGCACTTCAAATTCTCGGAGCGCACGATTTTGACTTTAAATTAGATACCCATTACTTAAGAGCAGCTACGGCGGGCATATTGTTACCAATCGTAAGTTGACTTCAATGCTAATATCAATTTAATAAATCTTCTTGGGTTCAGTGTGGTTCAATTATCCGAAAAATCCGAAGTTTCGCAATAAAAGCATTTAAATGATTTCTGGAAAATAATTCTATTTTAGCTTAACAAATTATTGAAAACCCTTTTAATATTGTCAAAAATATTTGGATTAATATAAACACATTTATATATGATAATAGTTGAATATATAGAACACATTATCTGAGATTTTCGAAGAATTTTAGTTTTTTTATGTTCGAGGATGCAAATCGGTTGGAATCTGGAATCCTCGTGCAGTTTGTTTCAGAAATTTTGGTTCCTTTGAATCAGTCCATAAATCAAATAACATAATTTAACATTCTAAAGTTAAAGTTTTCTATTCTGTTCGAAATTACCTCATCCTTAGCTGTTGGAAAATTTTAGGTAGCCAAAAGAATTGTTACGGAGCCCGAACCCAATGACACTGGTCTTGGTTCGTCTGCAAGCATATCGAAAATGGCTGAATCGGAGAATTATATATTTTATATGGCGCCCATAGGAACACTGGGTCTAAAAGTTAGATCAGTTCGCAAGATTGTAAAATTTATGGTGCGTTGCAGATATATTTTCCGACTATCAATTTTATATGAACTAAAGCGTACAGGGTATCTAAACGTCGATTGTTTTGTTTTGTTAAATAGTTTCGCTGCGTTTTGTTGTTTTCTTTGTACTTTTTTGGGCATATTTTACGAGGCGTCTCAGCTTCTGCTGCTGTTGCTGCTGTTGCTTGTGTTGCTGTTGTTTTTGTAGTTGTTGTTGGATTTGTTTATGTTCTGGCTCTTTAGTGGTGTTATGATTGCAGTTGTTCTCCGCTGTTGTTGTTGGTGTTTGCGGGCTGCAAGCGTCGCGACGCATCGTTGACAGCTGACGGTGCAAGCGCCGATGAGGAGGCCAGCACAGTGGGACGACATCGCCGAAATTTGCTGAAATTGCTGGCATAAAACAATGGAGTATCTTTCAAAATAAAATAATTCCCTTTTTAAAGAACAAGTGAAAATGAGAACGGAAATGCGATTTTGAAAAGAATTTAAGCAAAACTATAAAAAAATAAAAATATTGTAAGATAATAACTGAAAAAAATTAAATATTAAATTAAGATTTCCGTGGTTTGTCTACTTTTCTATTGGCTCGCAGACCACGGTACCAAAACGTCAAATCTCTCTGGCTAAATTTAAACAAAAAGAGAAAAAAAAAAAAATAAAATAAAATAATGAAGAAACAAATCGGAAACGCTTTGCACTTCCGTTTTTTTAGTTGTTTTTTTTTCAGGCCCTTTTTTCAAGAGTTTCTATTTAGTTTTTGTTTGTTGCGTGCATTTCAAAAGAAAATTTTAAATATTATAGTTCTTGTTATGTTTTTAATGTTTTAACGCCTTTTGTGCTGTTTATGTGTGTGTGTGTGTGTGTGTGTGTGTGTGTGTGTGTGTGTGTTTAGGCATATGTCTTTGTGTGTGTATTTTGCTTTGTTGTTGTTTCAAATTGAGTTTCATTGCTTTTACTTTTTTTTTTTTTAATTTTGAATTCCCGACCCAATTTCAAGTTCAGTTTTGAATTAAATAAATGCTTAGAGAGAGAGAGAGGGAGAGAGAGGGAGAGAGAGAGGGAGTATATTTTGATGAGATGTGTTGTTGTTTCGAGAGGCGGGAGTGTGTGAGGAGGAGGGTTTCTTGATGAGCGCTTCCGTTTCCGCAGTGCCAAGCCAATTATAAAGCTGTTCGAGCCGAGCCGAGTGAAGCCGTTCGAGCGCAAAGCATTTGAAATAAATGTTAGGAGTACGAAGTGCCATTAAAGTAGTAGTATGGCTAAAATATCAATACAAAGAGCACTAACTTCTGTTTCTCTTCTTCTTTATCATCATTATCAACATGATTGTTATTGTGTGCATAACTGTTGCCTGTGTTGCCTGTGTTGCTTGGGTTGTTGTCATTGTTATTGTTGTTGAAGGGGCACACGTCAATAATTGCGCTTGAAAATAAGTTAAAGAAAACACAATCAAGCAGAAGAGCAACCAGACCTCAGACAAAGAGACAGGCAGCCAAGCGAAGCTCAGGAGTCATGAGTGGAAGGAGCCTCCCCGCTTCGAGTACTCCGAATCCCGATTCCCAGCTCCCGACTCCCGACTCCCGACTCCCGACTCCCGATTCCCCGTTTCGCGTTTAATGTGAAAATCATGCAATGAACCAAATTCAAACGGAAATGATTCACACTCCAGCTGTAATACTATTGCTACGAGTATTCAATTGGGGGAGTCATCTTCATCATCATCATTCTCAGTCTTATTCTAAGTCCTCATTCTCCTTCTCATTCTCATTCTCATTCACATCATCATCATCATCATCATTCCCATCATCATCGTCGTACAACGAAATTGCATTTTCGAACAATTGTTACAATAACAACAAGAAAGGCATTGAAAACAACAACAACAACAACTCAACTCCCCCAATTTAACTCTAAGAAGTAGCTGCTGCAGCAGATGAGCAACAGAACAATTCCCAACCAAACCAAACCGAACCGAACCGAACCGAACCGAACCACTTTGAACATCCGAATGTGGTATAACAGCATCGAACATATGTATAAACATATTGCCAAGCAATGTCAACGCAAATATTTCACTTCCTGTCTTCGATTTGCCGCTTGAATATTTATGGCTCTGGCGCCACTTAACTTCGTTGCTTTCGTCCTTTCGTTTATCGTATTTTCCTTTTTATGTTCTATATCTTATTCTTGCTTCTATGTTTAGTTCATAGGTGAAGAATTTTCACCTCTAATTTGATTTGTAGATAATTAATATCAGTTTATTATATTTAGATCTGTTCAATAAACTTTGTGTTTTTTGAATTTGGCTCCGAAATTTTTATGTAACTTGTAAGTAGATTTAAAATAATAATTTATTTACCTTTGCCCAAAACATACATTAATTTTTATATTTTTATTAAATATATATTTTCCTGAAATTTTATACAGCACTTTCTTTCACTTTCTACATTCTTCTCTGCATTTTACTTTAATATTTTCTTCCTTCTTTTCAGATCTTTAAATTTAACGTAGTAGCATATAAAGTTAACAATCTGAATATTGATTTGTTTATTTCTATCATTTAATTTTGTATATACAAAATTTATATTTATTATTTTATTTATTTTGGTTATTTTTATCTTTTAATTTTTTATTTACAAAATTTATAGAATATAAGGCTGATTCAAGCTGATTTTCAATCAGAATCACATTCGAGTATCCAATTATTTTACCAAGTTCCAAACTAATCTGAAACAGAAATAAATCTAATTCTTCTGATTTCTTCTACAAAAAGGCTTTCTTGAAAAATAATATTTGGAGAAGCAACTTTTCTTTTGATATACAAATTACTTAATAAGCCTTGCTGAAGATATTATTATTTTTTAAATTTATTAAAGTTGGTTAATATAGCCCTATCCGCTTGTCCATCTGTCTGGCTTTCTGTCTTTATGTCTGCTTTTCTGCGAAGTAGTTGCTAAGTTTTTGAATCAAGCGAATAAAATTTGATATGGATCGTTTTTTGAGGTTACAGCCGGATCGGACCACTATATCATGTAAAAAATTATCATATGGCTAATGTATAATCGGTCAAAATTAATAAATTACTCAACAATCTTTAAATGGTTATATCAAGTCGTATTATAAGTAAGGGTATCCAACCTTCGGCCTTTTCTTACTAGTTTTAGCTGAAGATATTCCTGAGTTAAAGTGGATTTTTCGGAAGATTTTCCACTTAGTTAACCCATTCTTTTAACTTTGAAACCCAAGGTATTAAAGCAAAACCAAATTTCTAGCGAAAAAGTTGAATTGACGGGTTCAATTTGTGTTGTTATTTTAATAACCATTGCTGATAATTTTTTTTTAATTAAATAAACAAATTAGTCTGCATATTTCAAAAGAGTATTAATTTAATTTTTCTCAAGTGTCGAAGAGTTGCATAAGATTGAGATATTTGCCGCAAACATGCAACCCATGCAACACCCTCTCCCTCTCCGTTTGCCATTCCCAGTGCCATTTTCTTACCCAAGCTGCATGCAGCATGCAGCAAGTGGAAGTGGCATTCGCAATACATATTTCAATTCAATTTCAATTCGTTTAAGTGTGTGCCACATGCCTCGTATATTCAGAGTACTACGAGTATTTATATTTCTTTCCCATTTCATCCATTTAGTTGGCTTGGCAGCTAAAAAGCATTCAGACAGCACCAGCAGCAGAGGCAGCAGCAGAGGCAGCAGCAGCGGCAGCTCTACAATTTGTGAAAGGTACGAGTAAAAGATTCATTGATTTAATTATGCCATAAGTACATTCGTCTGTTTAATTTAATATGCAGTGCCAATAAATTCTTATAAATTAAAATCAATTCATAAATATTCACAAATCAGTCAACATTTCATCATTTCGATTATGCGTATAAATTTGCAACAGTTGTAATTATTTTAACATATGTTTTATTCCTTCAAAAAGAATCTCATTTTGATTTATTTACATTTATGAGTATGCACTTCTTTATTGCAATTATAATTAAATTTCTTATTTCATTATTAATTCAGTATAATTCGCTCTATATTTAACTGCATTTCCCCAATATGCAATATGAAATTGTATCTGCGTTAGTAGTAAAAAACGACAAGTTTCCAGAGAGCTGCTCGAAATTTGTTGCTAATTTAAAATGGGTAGTTAGCTTAATTTATACTCTAAAAATTTAGAAAAAAAATGCACATTTGATTTATCATTTAAAACTTAATCTGTAATGTTAATACATTATAACTCATCATTAGAAATTTCGATTTAAGTATCAGTTAGCTTTGCTATACCCTTACACTTTCTTACGAAGTGTATAACGCCTTGAAGTTGGCATCTCCGACCAAAAAAAAGGATCAGGCGTCTATCTGTCTGTCCGTCTGCCTGTTCCGTGCAAAATGGCCTCTTTGTTGTTCAGCAAGGTCGCTGAAATTTGGCTTATAGCCTTCCTTTTGTTACATGCACTAGACAGATATCGAAACCAGCCGGATCGGACAAATATATTATATAGCCCCCAATAGGTTCCTATGGAAGTAAATAAATTTTAACTGAAATTAAATTTAAAAATCTTCCCTTAATAGTTTTTAAATGCATTTGAAAACTTCTCGACTAGAAAAATTGATTTTTGGAGCACTTTTATAATCTGGAGAAAGTCAAAGGTAAGAAATCTGTTGGGTTTACCCTTGAGAATTGTTGCTTTCAATCATCAGGTTTAAAATGTGCTAGAAGATGGCCATTTTCGTTCTCGTTTTCGTTTTCGTTTCCGTTTCCGTTTTACGTATTCTTTATATAAATAAATTCTGTATTTGAATTTGCTTTTCTCTCAGTTTTCCCTTTTAATGGGGTTCATAAAGTTTCTTCATTTGATTTCATGTCAATTGTCTGGCAAAACGATCAAAATAAAATAATAAAATGCAAGTAAATGAATTGAAATGCAAATAAAATTTTATTAACTCGCCCAGCACTGCGGTTACAGTTGCCATTTTCCATTTACCATTTACCATTTACCATTTCCAGGAGGCATCCAAGTTTTCTGTGTTGACGGGGACGACTCCTCCTTGGCTGGGAGGGCGGGTTGGCTAGGGGCGGAACGAGTAGATTTAGGGTGCGTTAAATGTTAACACGAAGCACGAAACGAAGCGCAAAGTTTCGTGGCCCAACGGAAAGGCATTAGGGTGAAGGCGCCATAAAAAATGTTTAATTCATTTAATGAATTTTCATAAGGACAACAAAACCAAAATAACTGAACAGATAAAATCAGATATTGCGCGCCAAACCAACCCATTGTCGAATCAAAAGATACATTTATATATATATAAAAGAAAAGGAATATAATTATGCACATCATTAAGCTGAAATTTGTCATTTATCACAGATATATATATATCACAGATAGATATATATACGATATAGATAACATTACAGATAGCATCTTTTCATATGAACAGAAATAGTTAGGAATATTCGATGAGCTGAAGATTGCATACCCTTCTTAAATGAATTATCTCTCTAAGCTCTACGATATAGTAAAATGATCTTAATCATTTTAGCATTATAGCTTTATCCAGATATTTTCATAAATTTAGTTTTAATAATTGATATAGTTTCATAGTAGATATAGTTTTCAGATAAAAGAAGTTTCCAATAAATTGAGAGGTTACTTTGAGTAGAAACATACAGATAGACGGATATAGCTATGTTGACTCGTTTCTTCTTATGGAGTCCTTCCATGTATTGACTCTTTTCTTCTTATAGAGTTATTCAATAATATCCTATGCAAAGAAGCTTGATTGTACCACAAATATTTAAGAGTCTCTTCCACTTAATATTTCATAGAGCCATTTCGAAAGCTCAGAAGAAAACGAAGATTTTCACAAAATCTACACAAATTTCCGTTCTTTAATTTCCACGATTGATGCCGAAAAATGTACATTTTTGCAGTAGAGGCACCAGAAATTGAAAAGCCAAAAAAACAAAACTTATGATGGCAAAGTGCGTTGCAGTTTATAGAGTCAATTAATCAGTTAGGGTATAATATTCGTTATAAAAAATGTAAGAAAAAAAATGAACAAATGGCTTATGTCGGGTATGCAGTCAGTGCATTTTGCAAGTGCGTCATATACCCTGTGAGATGCTATCGTCATCGTTTTTATCGCTTCCACTTAAAAAAGCGCACTTTTCTCTCTATGAGATCCCCATGACCAGCAATCGGAGAGTGTGGAGTGCTTTAAATAGATTTTTCTTCGTGCTTCGTGCCACGTGGGGCAGCCGGTTTCATTTGAATTGCAACGCTGCATTGCAGCAGGCAGCAGGCAGCAGGCAGCAAGCAGCAGGCAACAGCCGCCCCCAACGAGTTTCCGGCCTGTAAAAATATATAAAAAACACAAAAAACACAACAAAAAAAAATAATAATTCCTAGCAATGCTGCGGATTGGCACGCGCCGTTTCTACTTCTTCTTACTGCAGTTTTTATTTATATTTTTATTCATTTCGTTGTTGTATTAAATTTATTCATATTTTTTAGTAGCGCATTTGCCAGTGGAATTCACTTGAAGTGCAGCTCGCTCAATTTCCTGAAACAATTTGCTGGCCGTTGCGCATTAAGTCGATGGAGGACCACAGGACCTTTGCTGACTGACAGATTGACGCACTGACGTACTGATGGACTTTAAGGGCTGGCCTGACAAATATTGACGCCACAATTCAAATGCTTGACAAAAAATAAAAATGAAGAAAATAGGAAGAAAATCAGGCAAACAAAAAAAAAAAAAAGCTAAATGCCAAGCCAAGGCAAATAGTCGCAAAGTGTGCAACAGTGAAACGAGAAAGCTGGAACAACAACACGACAAAAAGGAAAGCAAAGTAGGAAATTATGATATCATCTTTATGACGCCATTATGGTTTTAGTTCCTATGTGTGTGTGTGTGTGTGTGGTATGTGTGTGTGTGTGCTTGAGGGAGGGGTATGCCTCACCCTTCAGTTAACATGCTATGACTAACAGTGTGCCCCTTTAAGCCCCTCTCTCACTCTCTCTCTATCTCATCACAGCTCAAAGCTGTCATGGCGAACTGTTGTAAATGTCAAAGACCGGAAAAGGCTATACACACACATTCACACACAGTAAGACAAAGAGCGTGAGAGAAAAGGGGAGAGGGGGAGAATATCCCGGGATGACGAAGAATGCAACAGTTTTGAGCGGCACCATGTCATCTGCTGTCCTCAGTGTGTCCAAGTCAATGTCTGGCTTCCGAAAATCTGAAATTCATCTATTTAAGGCAAGGGTTAAGCGGCTAGACATTTTACGTACATATATCTTGCAAATCGGTTCAAATACGAGTAATATTCAGTTGCAAACGCACCAATTAAATTCCATATATATATATATATATATTCTTAAGGAGAATCAATTGTGGAGTCCAGCACGAAACTTCGCTTCCGCTGTTGGATTTAAGCACCAAGGCAAGGGGTTTTATTTCATTGAAGTTTCAATTTAACTAAATTTAAATTTGATTATTCCGCAGAACTAATTTATAATGTAGAAAATAAATTATTTTGTTAATATTTTTTTTAATTAACAGATTAAATAGAATTTTCATTAAGGTAAGCTAAGTAGAATACCTTCTGGTTAACTTATTTATGTAAAATTATTTGACACTTGGTTCAGTGTCCTTCGTTTCCAAATACAATTTCAAAAAAACCGAAGAGCATACTAAATACTGCATAATTTAATATTTATTTCAAGCAGCTCATAAAACTGAAATACAGATTTAAAATAAAAGTTTTGAAATTTCAAATAAAAGTAAATTTCAAATATTAAGGTAAAATAGGATTGAATTCTGTCATTAGAAACGATCCTATGATCAAAACAATGAAGACATCCAGTTGAACTGTTTTCCAAGCCAACGACTAAACTGTTTTCCCAGCCAAAATTCGATAATTAAAATCAGTTGAATTGTCTGTAATATCAAGGCCTTCTTTATCGACGTAAGCTTTGTGAATTTTTGATTATTTGGCGGTTTCTATTGTGAAATGAAGGCTATAAATTAAATAGGTGGGTAAAATACGTACCTGTGGCAATGTGAATGTTAAACTAGCATCCTAACTAAAATAAAGAAAAGGATGCTTTGCGTTTTTATTCACTTACAATATTCTATTTTCAACAGCCTACTGAGATCATTAAATTTTCAATAATTGCAAAATTGTAAACTGGGAACACTGAAGATTAGACGCTGGCTGCAGGCTGGAAAACTCATTTAAAAATCTTGTAAATTTTTATTTAATTTGACTTCTAAGTCAACTACATGATATAGTAGTCCGATCTTGGTAATTTGAATATGAAATAATGAGAAACGAAAAATTTGTCATACTAGCAGAAACTGAAACTAGTTTGCATATAAATAAACATACAGTCAGACGGAATGGTAGTCAACTCATCTCATCGTCCTTCAATGAACTACACCTTTTCTGGCAATGCTATAATAATTTCCTCAAGGAATTATTAAAAATAATTTCATATACTTCATAATTATGTCCAGAGATCACGTAAATAAATAAATTAAATCAAGTAAATCCGCAGTGAATTAAAGTCATTTTCATTTATTGTTTATAGAGCAGAACTAAAATTTCGATTTAAAAATTGACGTAGTCAAATTTAGTTTAGTAGTGAAAACCATTTAGGTGGTAGTCATCAAATATGACGCTGCTAGCAACAAAAAGAGCCAGTAACGATAGAATCTTGCGCATACCAATGCTCCTATTATCCAAGCATTTAGTGGGATACGGATCAATTTCTTTTCTAGCCAAAACATTTGAGCACCGCTTTTTTCCCGCTCCGTTAGTATGGTGAGTATCACCATTAGAGTTACCACCAAATAAAATAGCTTCTTTATCGGATAATACAAAGAGAACCTTGCAAAATTTGGCCGAATCTATTGTAAAATGAAGGCTATAAATTTAGTAAACTGCAAAAGGTCGGAGAAAACACTTACCTCTGAAATATTGATGACTATTCCAACTTCTTCCATGTCGTTCATTTCTGTTAAGATTCGTAATAAACAAAAAGGATTTTACTTCTGTTTTTTTTTTTTACTTACCTTAAAAAGTCAGTTGAAAGTTGAAGTCTGATAAAATTTAAGAAAAGCTTAATTTTGTTAAATACAATATATTATCGAGTTGTTTTCCCAACGAGCTAGCTTCGAGGAATGAGAAATATATAAACTTTTACTTCCTACTGCCTGGCCGAATTCGTCTGTAGAATTTGCTAGCCTACTCAGCTCACAATTTTACATTTATATTTGCAAAAGCCTACTGAGCTTATTATAAATTTAAAAATAAAAATAAAAATAAAAATATTTCAAATATTTAAAATATTAAATTGGGATCACCGAAGATTAGATGCTGTTGTAGGCTAGAATACTCATTTGAAAAACCTTTTCCCAGTTCAGTTCAGCTTCTAAGTCAACTTTATGATATAGTAGTTCGATCTTGCCAATCTGAATATGAATAATGAATGAATAATAAGACACGAGTTAATTTTTCATACATATCGTCCTATCATCGTCCTTCAATAAATTATCATTTATTTGTTTTTAAAGTAGACTACCTCAAAATCTATATGTTTGGGAAACACAATTACTCCGAAAATACGATAAATTTCGAAGATTTCTGCTTATTTCGGCAACAGATCGGAGTGACTCTGAAAGTAAGTTTCAAAACAAAATGTCGAGGATTTCAGTTACCTCGTTAAGGCGTTTGATTACTTTACAAAACAAATGAGCTTTATCTATTTAAAGACATATATTTCTTTCGGGAAAAGATCTTTCGGGAATAACTCCGAAAATAATAAAAGTAACAGCACCATTTCGTTTCGTTGCTACAATCTCTACAGATTTCAGGAACAGAGCATATTGCACGCCTTTCGACAACATCTTGAGCTCAATAAGTCAGACATTGTTTATGATTTCAGGACGTATTTCATAGAAAAAAGGACCCAGTTTTATCGTAGCGTTGGTCTTTTCCATCTGTTTTTATCCTTGGTTTGGGTCTCTATGCAAAGTCGAGAAGCTCGTTGAAGCGGCTGCTGCTTTTGTATTATGCTATAGCCGAGTCTCGTAAATTTAATGATGTTTTTTCTGCCGCCACTTACCACTTAGTGGGTAGGAGGTAGTGGGTTGCGGGTTCCGGGTTGTAGGCAGAGTGGGTGCTCGGTAGTCGGTATTCGTATAGTGGGTATGCTTGTGCTATTTCGCGTCTCTAAGCTGCCTAATGAATGCGTTGATGAGACGCTGGCGCATCTCTGCTTGCTGCCAGCCTGCCAGCCTGCTGCTCCCAAAGTGTGTCTAACGTTCTAGAAATAACATTTGTCGGTAATAAATTCCAAAGATAATACACCCACTGGCTACACTCGTAAGGCGGCCGCAGCAGCAGCAGCAGCAGCAGCCATAACTCGAGTCGGCTATTTATTGCAGCGCTGAAGCGGCATCAACTTCTACTTGTTGTTGTTGTTGTTGTTGTTGTTCCTTATTCTTCTTCGTTGTTCTAAATTGTTGTTGTTGCTGTTGTTGCTGCTATTGTTGCTTACCAGCCACTAAGCTAAGCACAAATATAAATTTGCAAGCACAACACACTCGAATACGCAACACACACTCAACTTCATTGAAATATTACACCTGCAATTGGCGTGGCTAAGAGGCGTAATTCACGCCCATACACCTCATCACCCACACACGCACACACACACACACACACACACACACACACATAGCTCATTAACAGCTCGTGTGTGTGTGTGTGCATGAGCATATAATGATGCGTTTATTAATGCCAGTCATAGTCTTTATTAACAAGATGAGCGCCCATCTAAACTAATTTTGGTTTTTTAATTACCTTATTGTTTTTCCAGCTGCTTCTTCTGCCTTTTCTTGTTCTTCTTCTACGTCTTGAGTTTCATCTAATTATTTCTAGATAAGATTCGCTTAAGACAGGGCTATGTGACAAATCTATACGCTTTAGTCACAGTGTAAACACTGCCTGCAAAAAGTAAACAAATTAATGAAAGACAACAGGCATTTTTTCTAATTTCCTCTTAAATTAGTTATTAAATTTTATCAGTCAGTTCGAGTCTGAATATTTCTTATAAGAATTAATATAAAACTAAGTTCAATTCGATTTTATAAAAGGTTAAAATGCTTAACAATTTTCTATATAAACCAATAGTTGCATGTCATAAATTATTCTTATAATAAATAAATTTACTAAATTATATGATAGAATATAAATATATATGATAGAAAATATATAAATATAATATAAATAGTTATTTATTTATAATCAAATTAGCTATCCAAACTATAAATATAGAACACGATTTACTTTGGTTTTATTAAGGTTTTTTAGCTATATATATGTTTGATATTTATCAATTTATATCCAATACTTTATTTAAAAATTATAATTCATTTTGGTTCATATTGTTTCAATATATGCATTTAAATTTGTTGATATTAATATGTTATTTAAATAATAACTGGAAGTTAAAAGCTCGATTTATTTCGTTTTTATGAGAGCTTAAAGAGTAAATATATTCTCGATATTTAGCAACTATTTATGCCTATTATTTTACTCTATAAATTTAATATAATAATTAATAATAATTTAACATTTCTTTACATTTGTTAATATAGCAAGCTACTGTGCTAAAATGTGCTTTAAAAGCTGTTTATGAATAAATTAATTTCCGTTCTATTAGCATGAAAATATTTTCGTTATTTTCCGAGTAATTTACTTAAAAATTTCACTAAATTTTGTTTTAAATTTCATTTATGTCTTTAAAGTGTAAAATAAATAGTCATATTATTTGAATGCGTAAGAGTAATATGCACATATTAGTTATATAATTTCTTTTTTATTCAAATGATTTAATTTAACAGATTTACCAGGTAGAATTACATATAGTTCTGATTATTTTTTTTCCTTTTTTTAATTAATATATTTTTAATTTTATTTATTTATTTTTTTTTTGAGCTGTAGGGCATAAAAGCTTCGTGACGGCAAAGATGACAATGTTTCGCCCTCTTTTTATATAAGCTTTTCTTTGTTTTTGTTTGTTGTGCTTTCTTTTACAACATTTGCCACTTACTCAAAGCACAGGCAATGGGAAATGGGCACGGGTGGTGAAAAGGGAACGGCTTTGGGGAAGGGAAGGGAAGGACCAAGGGAAGGACCAAGGGAAGGACCGTGGGCATGGGAATGGAGGAACATGTTGCTTCGTTTCCACGTGGGCGCATGGGGCGTGTCATTTGGTTACATGCCTGTAATTACAATTCACAGAGGAACGCACAATGAGGAACGCACTGAGCCAGGTTCTTACCT
This sequence comes from Drosophila repletoides, assembly GCA_018150835.1. NCBI lineage: Eukaryota > Metazoa > Arthropoda > Insecta > Diptera > Drosophilidae > Drosophila > Drosophila repletoides. The sequence continues at coordinate 10,274,430 of JAECWQ010000225.1, read as the reverse complement.
TGTAAATACAAGGAAAACCCAAAGAGCGAGAGAGCGAGAGAGAGTGAGAGAGAGTGCGGGAGAAAGTATGTAAATCCGTGACAGTTATATATGTATGTGTTATGCATGTATCTATATACAGCTGGAGGGGAGAGAGCAAAGTGGGGAGCGGTTAGGCAGGGAGTAGCAGTAGGGTCATCGATGGCAGAGTTCGTTCGTGTTTGTTCCCTACGCACTCATATGCAGATTTTCTGAAAAAAAAAAGAAAAGGAACTCGCTTACCTTTTTGTGAAACAACAAAATTATGTCATAAAATGTTTTTGCGTTGGCTGCTAATGTCGAGACCTCACATGTAAACACACACACACACACACACACACACAGAGAGGGACAGACAGACACACACCTTGCCACAAAATGCGGCATTAAAATCACAAAATACAAATACAATATGCAGGGCTACAGTCTGTGGTTGCCTTCTACTTATATAAAACACATAAGCATCCAACCACCCAGGAACCACCCAAGCACCCCACCACCCCACCACCCCACCAGCCCATCCGCCAACCATCAGTTCGTGCCGGGAGCTATACGTAAAGCACAGGCAACTTTTATGTTTATGAAAAATTACGTGAAAGCCCCAGCGCTGAGGGCGTTTGTGGTGTGGGCGTGGGTGGCAAGCGACTAACTTTGAAAGTTACCAACGATAAAAGGCGCTACAAATTTCGATATATAGAATATTTGCCGTTATTACCCAGCAGTATCAGCAGCTGCTTTGACTACTTCCCAGTGTCATTTCCACGACAAGTAGTATTGACGCTATTAGCCGCCCGATTGCCCTAAGAGCCGTTTAAATGCCGAGACCGAGGGGGGCCAAAGGTAACTGTGTTTTCGATGTGGTCTCTTGCATCTGTGGCATCCACATGTGGAGCGTAATAATGTGAGCGCCAGGACTTCGCTTCTGTGATCCATTGAGCCAGCTCATGTAATCTGTCATTAGGCGACAAAATCAAGCTGATCTGTGCCCGGAATCAATGGGCTGTTCTTGATACTAAAAGCTTTGGGAAACAAACCACAGCTTAAATATTCCATAACCGAGATTCTTTACTTGATACACTCAGAAAAACGAGAAACTCATTGGAATAATAACGCGTACTTCACAGGATCATTTCTATAGTCAATCCCCACTTACTTTCACCCAAAGTGTTCGAACTTTATTTAAAAATTAAGTGGTTTCAATTCCGAGGTAATAATATATATATATATATATAATTATATAATTTATTTTTAATAATTGAGAGACTTTAAACCCAAATTTCGATTTCTAGCTTAGGTCTGCATTTTTTATTATTTTCGCTTTTTTTACTTTGTTGACTTTATTTAATTTTGAACATGTTTATTTTTTAGTAAAATATAAAACTGAAGTTGTTTGTTATTTTTCTGATATTAAAAGTACATAAAATTATTATGGCATTTAACATAAATTTCTTCTTTATGCATTTTTTTGTTAGTTGAATTTTCAGCCTAATTCAAATCATTGCTGGCTATTAAACATAATTTAATAACTGTTTGGTATGATTAAAATTGAATAAATTATGCAGTCACATTTCTTTTTATGTTATTCCGCTTATTCTCTGGTCTTAATGCTCACTTCCTTTTTATGAAAATGAAATGGGGGCAAGAGAAGGGGAAGAGAAACATTATTTCATTTCCGGCATTGGCATTTGGAAGAACTCAAGGCTTACGACTACTGTATGAATCTGTAGATGCATATTGGGAGAATGCTATTCAAATTTGAGCAATCGACTGTTTCATATGCGAATACCCAATGCTGTCTTTTGACTCATTTATTTGTAGTTTTATTGTCGGTTTTGCGGCTCTATGGCAGCATCGAAATTTCATTCCTGTATAACGTTCGCAAACGGAAACGAACAGTCCCAAAAAATCAAATCTGATTCGAACATTTCGGGTGCATCGCAAAGAGGGAACAAGTACCAGAAATTACTTAGACGAGCTCAGTTCGCTTCAGCTCAGCCAGGATTCTACTCGTACCTAGGCAAGTCCATCTGTCAAAACTCCTGCCCGTTGACAGTTTTTGTGACTCTCTATTGTTGTTGTTGTTGTTGTTGGGGTTCTTGGGGTTGGAGTTGGAGTTGGGGATTGGCTTTTTGGGAGATTGAAGAGGGTTGAGGTACTTGAATGATGATGTTGTTTGGCTACGGGTTTGGTGGCACATTAATGTATAGGCACATTGCGCCAGGCTTGCCGCATGTGGCAGCCAGAGCCGTGTCTGTTGTATATACGATACGTATGTAGTACAATTACCTAGCAACCTACCCCTACCTGGCCGATATGCATACATATGTGGCCCTTTTATTACGATTATGATTACGTGTAAGTGCTGGAGTGGGTCTCTCCATTAAAGTAAAAACAACAAAAAATATTACGCGTGTAACAAAATAAATTAGATACAGCTGGCACTGGCTCTGGCTCTGGCTCTGGCTCGGCTCTGACTCTGGCTGTCGCTCTGCTAGCCTACAGCGACTTTTTTCCCACTTGCATCGATCTCCTTTACCCGCACAACTCATTATGCTAATCATATTCATTAGAGGGTTTCCGAAAATGAAAAAAAAAAAATAAAAAATATACAATCTCTGCACTAGCAATTTGTCACGCTGACAGACCTCGAGACGGCCCTTTATCGATCGCACAGATCTTTGAAATCAAAAAATAAAAGACAGAAACTACAACAGAAAGAAACAAACAAAGAAAAAAAACCAAAAACTGATACTGAATTAATGAACTTTATATGCCCAAAGAAAGAAGTCGAATAAGAAGCTGCAATAACTAATTGGAGTCATTGGAAATGCGAGTATAATAAAACTTAAAGTTTCCCAAATAAAACTACCTGAACTGCCATTTAATTGCTGTATCAATCAGCCAAAAACAAATCACCTGAGTATAATATTTAATATATTACAACATTATTATTGCATTTAACAACACTGAAACACGGTCACTCAACTGTTTTACAACACACCAAAGGCTGGCTTAGAGCGATAAAAACTTAAAGATTAAACAGAACTTTAATTAAATAGAAATATGAGAAGCTTAATTAAAGCCTTACTCTGAATTTCTTATTATTTTAGTAAAGCTTAAGCTGGATTTGTTCTTAAAATTATCTTATTTAAACTTAGTTAATATTGTAATAAATATGCTAATTAAGTACGATTATAAGCTAGTATCATTGGACTATAAACAAAACAAAACATTGCCGAAATTCTTTCCTTTCATAGCCACTGCTTTGGCTACTCGAAAAGCCTAATAAAGCTATAAGCTGGATTAAATGTAAGATTTTAGCTTTTTTTAATCGATCAAAATAAATTAATCTATCCAAAAGCTGAAAATTTACACGTGAAGCTAAATATGTTATTTTTTTCTTTTGTAGCCAGTGTCATTGGGCTATGAACAGATGGAGCCAGCCCAGAGCATGTTCTTTTTTTTTGTTGTGTGTTAATGTGGTACAACGGCGGCGTTGTCGATGTGCTCATTGATAATCATAATCAAGCTAATGATGCGGCAGACGATAAGCGGCTTCTGCTGTTCCAAGCCCAAAAAAAAAAAAAAAGAAACAAACGAAACCCCGACCCCAACGTCAGTTCCCTTGTTGCCAGTTGCCGTGGCCGTTCTCGTTTCTCCGCTCCCGAAGAAGCTTTTAATGATGATGTAGCGCTTGACCATTCATTGGGTTGAAGCTGATCGCATTGAAGTGACGATATGTTCAATTGGTTCTAACATTCCTCAATGGCCTGTCACACAATCAAGTGCAGGGCAGGAGAAGATTGAGGATGGTGAATGGTGAATGAAAGATGGAAGATGGTAGCCACCAGCTTTACAGACATCGGCTTCTACTACTACTACTTATCCAACGCAATTATCTTGGAACAGAGAGCAGGCAGGGCTCTGGAGAAAAACGATTGGCTCATCGAAATGAGGGACTGAGTGGAGTGATAGGAGACCAGTGGAGAGGAGAGGAGAGGAGAGGAGCGATGCAGACATACAGTTGGCTAATGAGTGCAATTTGCTTCTGTCTTGGCTACTAAATGCTCGCATTAGTTTAGATAAATAGCTTAATTAATACATTTTGTGTGCCTGGGCAATGCCCACAATTACAACTATAATGAGCAGCAATTATTAGCCTAATGGCATTGTTTGATTTCCGCACACTACTGACTGCAATGAAATGGAAAAGAGAGCTGCTCTTTTGCGAGTAGCTGCTAAGTGCCTTCATATTTGCACTCCTGCACTGCCAAAGGTTAAAGGCCGTTGGCCAGCGACCTCCGACCTCCGACCTCCCATAGAGCATATACAAGTGAATATATGCATGTATAAACAATTACAATTACTTGGAAATATATAATTATAATCGCTGCATTTATATATGCTTTCAACTTTTAGTCAATTAAAATTCAACATTCAACAAGTGCCACTGTGGCAGGGAATGTTATTTTCGGCTCTATGAATATAGCCTTTTCGTACTAATTAAAAGTTTTAATTATTTTTTTATTTATTGTTTCTTGATCAAAATAATTGAATTCTTTCATTTAAAATATATAAATAAATTGTCTACAACATAAGCAAAATTTTATATAATAAATCTTTATTGCACTATTTTAAATGAAGCTCTAAGAGCTCTTTTTTTATTGTATTTTAGAATTTTAACTATTTTTTTAAAATATTTATTTACAATTATTTTGGGATCAGACGTTAATGCGGCTTGGGTTCACTTGTGTACTTAATCCTTCTCCAGCTCTGCTCTGAGTCAGAAGAAAAGGAGCTACCTGAAGAGCACATGAGCGGAAGAGCTGTTTTATATGAGATGCCAGTACTCGTATAGTTGATATAGTTTGGATGCATGAAATTTTTGGATTGTTTTCGACTTCATTTGCCTTCAGGCATAGCAAATGAAAGCGGTTTCCTAGCGTCTAATGACTGCCATAGATAGGCTGACCAAAAAACAAAGAAAAAGCCGACAATCGACAACAACTGAGAACCGAAAGCCGACAGCCGACAACCGAAACAGTCAACGCCCCCATGGAGACGCCACAATGGGCATGACTAATGCAAAATGCCTCTGACCATGCTCATAAACACCTCATCAGAGATCATTACAAAGCCTTCTACGAACGAAATATGAAATAAATAGGTGGCGGACGATCGTAGAAATCCAAAAGAAAAATGTCTCAATAAATTTGGTACAGCAAATGTGGATATGCCGACGTCGACAGCGACGTCGATGCCGACGCCAACGCCAACGCTGACGCTGACGTAGACGCCACATCACGATCAATATAGTCTGGCATAAATCTCTGAGCCGATCACAGCTCGTTAAAAAATTAAATTAATAAAACTTAATTTGCACACAAGGTAAAAAGAGCTGAGGCAACCCCAAAATAAAACAAACAAAAAAAATAAATAAAAAAATAAAAAAATAAAATTGAAACAATGGAGCCCCACTGTCCAAATGACCAAATCAGCGCTCCAAATTAGCTGCCCACCAGCTAAAAACCATTTCATTTTTTTGTCTTGTTTTTTTTTTTTTCAATATTTTTGCCAACATTTGGTTTTTTTGTATTGTTTTTTTCTTTGGAGGGCGTTTCGTGACGTTGGCTAATGGCGGTGGCGATGTCGTCGGATCTGATGCAGATAATGATCGATTTGATGCTCTTTAATGTGTCAAAAGCAACGCCGAACTTTGACTGAGATTAGGAATTGTTTGCCATCCGGCCAGTAATTGGTTAAAAATTATAGCCACCGTAAGATCGAATTTTTCCGAAATTGTAACCTTAATTTTTTAGAATGAATTTTTGGACTTACAAGTAAAATTGTGAAGCTTTTGCTGAATTAGGGAAATGAAAAATGGGTTATGTTTGTTTGGCACCTTTGCAGCGTGGAATAAATATTTGAAAATTATTGTTTAATTTATTAATATTGACCTTTTAATCCCATGATGGCTATATGATATAGTATTCCGATCTCGAATATTTTTACTATATATTCAAAAAATTGATTCTTTCATCTGTCTTGTAAATTTCATGAAGATTCTCCGAGACACAAAAAAATATTCTATTTATTTGATTAAGGATAAGAAATTTGAATTTTAAAAACAAATTTCGTTTTCTCTCGAATCAATGTAAAATGTTTTTCGAAAATTATTAGCGTTAATGGGCAATTTGGAGCTTATTTAAAGATTCGAATATATTGAAAAACATGTCAAAAAGAATTCCCCAATAGATGGATACAAATGCAATTTGTTTACGAGTATTTTTGATATATAAGACACGAATCAATTACGCGCCCTCTTAAGTTTCCACGGCTCACATTAATGAAAATCCAACGAAAACTCGCTGCTGACGCCTGCCACATGGCGCGCTGCCCTTAAACATAACACACAAAAAAAAAGAATAAATAAATATATAAAACAAAATGTGAAAAGAAAAGAAATGAAAACTGAGACACGGTAGTTTTTGGCTCAATTTGGGTAAAACAAATTCATTACGCAAGAAAAAGAGGAAGACAACAACAACAACAGAAGAAGAAGAAGAAGAAGAAGAAGGGGAAACCACAGCGTAACGGATGCAGCCCATGACAAATGAAGAGCCGCCCAGCGGGTGCTCTCTAAGCCAATAAAGTGAGCCACACACAAAGACGAGTCGAGACAGCGACTCGTTCTTTCTTCACTCGACTCGGCTCGACTCTCGCTTCTTTTTAACTCTTGGACTCTTCTGCTTCGTTTTCTGCTGGGTTTAGCGTGAAAAATGTGTGAGAAAAGCCACACAAGTTGTACCCAAGTCGCCATCTTAAGCGTCTTTGATTGAGTTGCATTTCCTCCTGTAGAGGGGAAAACCAAAAAAAAACGAAAGAAAAAAATCCGAAGAGAAGAGAGACTTTCCATACAAAAATCAACCGAAACTTTCAATGGAAAAACCATGCGTAACCGTAGACAACTTCAAAAACGCGCTTATGACAACCAAATGTTGACAAAACAAACAAATAAACAATAATCGGCTGACTGCAGTGAGACCGGCGCCGGATTCAAAGGAAATTCGAGGCTCAAGGCCCAAAAAAGAAAGGAGGCCAAGCGATGCTAACAAGCGCAAAGTTGCGACTCAAATTTCCAACAAAAAAATGTTCATTCTGAATTGAAATTGATGCCCTGCAGCAATCTTTGCCCTCATCGCGCGATCTTCTCTTGCTGACATGTATGTAACGCCTGTCATTATCCTTTTGTGCGCATTTCCTGACCGCCTCTGTAATATGAGATAAAAAAATTAGGAAAGATTAAAATGAAAAATGAAAACTGAAAAATGAAAAGCATAGAAAAGTCAAGTACACGCACTTCACTTTTTCTTTTTTGGTTGTTCAAAATCGCAGGCACTTTACAGAGCATCTTAGAGGACTGCCACTTGAGTGGAGGACAAGCAGGACGATTTACATAAAACTCGCATTTAATGGTCATATGCGAATGGTTTTAATTTTTGGCGCCCATTAAATTATGTTCACTCAAGTGGACTCTGGACGCTGGCTTGGGCTTGGGCTTGGTTTCGGGCACGCCCTCAAGTGCATCCGGCCGCATCCATCAACGGTAAAGGACACAAAGAGCCTTTCACTACGGCGACTAATTGCCAAAAAGTGTTTGGCTTCGGGTTTAAGAAGTGCAGTTTCAAGTCATTTTCTCTGTCATCTCTCTGGAAATTCGATTTTTATGTTTTGGATGTTTTGGTCACTCCTCTTCCCTCCTCCCTTTCCTCCATACACTTGCCTGAATTACGGCCCTCCAAAATGGACCATCCGCCTAGGTGGGCGCGTCCAACATTGGCATAAGTCATCTCAATTGCTGTTCCAATTGTTGCCACAAGTGGCAGCTGTTGCAGTTGGCAGCAGATGCAATGCCCAGAATTTATGGCATTAGTTTTAAGTAAGGTTGAAATCAAAAAAAAAATATTTAAAGAATATTTATGCGGGAACTCTCTGAATCGCCAAGCCGTTTGTTTCGACTAATTTATTCGTATATTCACTAAGTCAGGCGTGCTCCAGAATTAAAAACTTCATGAATGAATTAACCGAATCTGAATGAATGCACCGATTCGCATATCGCATTCGAGCTCAAACTTGGCCGAATACATAAATATGGTTCGAATGAGACCTTGATTTTAAGTACTCCTTTTCTTATATTAAGCCACTTAGAATTAGAATTGTTTCTGAAACGAAAAGCTTCATATGATTTTGAACACGAAATTGTCCGCTTTTTGGATAGAAAAATTCGATTTGAATGGGGTTTTGATTTAAAGTACTTATAATTTTAGGTTAGGCCGAATTCCCACATTAAAAATGTACTCGATAAATGGAAAAAATATTAAAAATATAATTTTTAAGGTGACTAAAATTTTCGCTTATAAAAACAAGAATATATAAAAATCCCAGAAAATGCAATTTATAAAAATTACATTAATAGAAGCTAAAAATATGTATGGCTGATAGAACTCTTTAATTTTTACTACAAATAGCAGAATATGAAGGTCTCTTACAATGAATAGCCCGAACCTTGTTTCTCTTTTTTATTCTTTTCTTTTTTCGCCACTTCGCCAGACAAGATCTAAAGATAGGATTTCGCAAAGCTCTTTTATTGTGGAGAAATACTCGTTCTTATGTCAACTGTTAATCAATTGGATTCGATGCTCTGTTTGCTCTAAATACACGTCTCGAGGAGAACAGAGTTTTCATTTTGATCTTGCAGCCGAGTGCAAGCATCCATACAGAGACGCAGACAGATCCACAGACATGGACAATACTCGCATCAAATAAGAACAGAGTAAGAAAAAACGTCAATTAAAATAATCCCATTTTTATTACCGACGTAAACGGCGGGTGGAATCAAACTCAAGCGAACTCTCGTTAATGTGGCTGGACACATCAGTTGTGTTGGTGTCCAGGCTATCGAGAGTGACCATATCTAAGATTGTCATCTTTATTTTTTCCAGTGTTCACTTTGTACTCGCACATGGCATTATTTGCTTTCATTACATGCTTGTAAGACTTTGCCGCGGGACTTTGGACTTGTGGACTTGTGACCTGTGTGGCGTCAGCTGTCTGATGTCTACTGACTGCTGACTGCTGACTGCTGACTGCTGGTTGCTGGCATTCGGAATCTGCATTCGAATCCGCATCGGAATCTGTATCTGTTGCCAGGCCCCTAAATAAATGAAATTGAAAAGAATTTCCAGCCTATGTCAACGTCGCGGCAAACAGTCCCCAAAAATAGATCAGGTCTCGCCCCCCAGTTGCCATCCCAGTGTCTATGTCTCGTCTCTCTCTCTTGTATTTTTTTCGCATTAAACATGTCAAACGCTCGTCTGGACGCGTCTGCATCATAGTCGGCTGCAATTAATAA